>JADLZK010011666.1:0-88960 GCA_015847255.1 Hyparrhenia diplandra
CTCAACCCTAGATAAAAGCCTAGCATGATCCTTGGAGTCTTTTATTTTTATTTTGAATGAATGAAGTCTAGGCGGGTATTTTTGTACTCGGGGTTTTTATTCTGTTGTTGCGGTGAGCATGTATTACCCGCGAGTTCTTTGTAAGACTTATACTGTTTCTGTTGATGAAAAGTAAGGCGAGGGGGCAAAACAATTCTATATCCTGTCTCATCTTTACATTGCGAGGATGACTATCTCTTGGCACTATCTTATATTTGTTTTCGCTAAAGAACTATTTTTGTTTTAGAAACTACTACTTCACACTTAAACGAGAGTTTGTAATAAATTATACTTACGCACTCGATGTTTAATATATATCGAATTTGGTTTGAAATACTGCCGGATTTTACTAGAAGCTCAACGATCCTGTTGTGTTGTTGATGAGTTTGAAATCACTCGAGATTTCTGGAATGGGGTTTATATGGACTCTCAAGTGTGGCTACTTGATTGCTTACGGTGATTGCGAATTATACTTGATTCTTTATAAATTAATTAAATACATCTATTTGGCATGTGAGCTTGAATTAAGTAATTACTAAGTCCGTCGGTATTTAAATTAAAATGAACCACTAATCTTTTTGTGAAACAATCTTTTTTTAGTGGTGTGAGTAAAAAGGTTTGCAAAATTAGTAGTGCCATGGTCATACCCTTATGCCCAATTAAGGGCCGGTCGGTGGCTTGGCTAGCCCCGGGAATGGGTTATTGCATCATATTTTTGTTGTTTGTGCTTGATTTGCGTAGCGGCCGATGAAGTCTTGGGCTACTCACTTGAGTGGTCATGAATGGATCGAAATACCTCTACGCCCGAGGTAAAAATGATGTTCAATGCCTCTACGCCCAAGGTAATGGTGTGGTTTGTGAGAGCATGATTGGATAAGCTTGCGGGTCTAGGGAAATAAAAATTATTTTGAGAGCTCCTTGGTCGGGTAGTGCCCCGTAGACTTGTGTATGGGTACGAGGTGTCTTGGGGTGTAAAATGTGTTTTCATGGTATCGTGCCGTCGGGTAGACTTGCGAAGCGGTATATGCAATTTAAATTTCTTGCATTGCATAAATATATTGTGGGCTGAAATGAATTGCGAGGTACACTAACAGTATAAAAGCGTATAGATGGACTAGACCACGTCTTATTTTTCTTTTTGAGAGATGGTAGGATGCCACCATCAATCGAATAGAAACTTATCTTTCCTAAATCGCGAGATATGTAGGAAAGCGTTCATGCATCATGTTTAAAAGTTTACATCATGTCATTCATGCATCTTTCCATCTTTTTCCCCCTAATTAGTACTTGCCTAATTGGTTAAAAGCTGGACTATTGTTTCTCAATCTCACTTTATCTCTAAATCTTGCTTCTGAGATGGCTCCAACTCCAGCTTCGGTAGTGGCACTATCGCGGACAAGTTTGGCATGCGGTGTTGTTGTGTACTGAGGCGGTCGGTCAATTTTATGGCACCTACCTACACTTGGGGAACGGCCCCCGAGGCGGAAGCCGGTGTTACGGAGTGCACCTTGTGGTCACGCCCTTCTTGTTGGGACGGTCTTTCGTGTGGGTAGGATGGGATATGCGAGTATGGGCTATCCGCGAGGCGCGACCAACAATGCTACGTTTAGTGGAGGGAGTGCGATGGTGGATCACCACGAGGTGTTGGTTGGGACGGCGCTTCTAGCTTTCCCGGTGACCCCCTTTTCCTTTGCCCAGGGCGGTGAGGGTGTGGACCCTTTGTGGAGGGGCCGAGGCGAGAGCAAAGGTAGCACTTGTGGCGCCATGAAGGTGTTATGTTTGCTATGATGTAGATGGCAATGGGTTGAAGGACAAGGCCAAGGGGAGCTATGCGGTTGTGGTCCGTCGGAGGGGAGATTGACGGTTGGTCAGAGATCGCGAGGAGGCTGCGTGGCATGCTAAGGCATGCTACGAGGAGGAAGGAGGATGCGGCTTAATGGAGTCCAAGGGCAGGAGGAAAGCCAGCGAGGAGCAGGAGTTAGCAAAAATGAAGAAGCGGTGTCGGTCTCTTGGCCTTGATTGGTTGTTAGCGAGGAAGGCAAAGCGGATCCTTGAGCATGCATCTTGGTTGCTCCGGTTGGCGAAGAGGGGCCCGGGGCGCTTACGAGAGATCAAGAAGCTTGAGAATATGGGTGCGAAAGTACGCCAATGTGCGAGAGGAGTACTACCGTCACGTACTCACGCCCTATCACTACCCCATGGGTGCCGACGGCGAGGACAGCCGGATAGAGGGGTGCGGCGGCGGCGGTATTTGGAGAGAGGACCACGGGGGCGGCGGAATGGAGACCCCACTTCTGCGTACTTCCACGGGGGTAGACAAGCGTGATACCATGTTTAGATTCGGCTAGATGCTATACGTAGACCTTGATCTAGATGAGACACCCTTGTGGCCGGCGGTGTAGTGCCACTATTATCATGTAATTTCCTTTTATTTCGTGAGGTTGTCAACATGTAAGACTTGGATCCGTACTACTTTCGAGACCTTATTTGTATCGGTTAGGACCTTAATTTAGTTAGCAATCTATATTTGTGTTGGTTTCATGGTAATTGTGACATGTTAGAGTGGGTTTGCAAAAAAAATTCATGCAGGTGTGCAACATTTTTGTTGCCCGTTGTTCTGAAAATCTTGGTACACACATATTGCGTTGATATAACCGTGATGTTGATGAAAGACCGTATTGAGTTTATTGTTACACATTTATTGGGATTAATTTATTCTCTCAATAAATTCAGCGTAACTTAAATTCAATATCTACACTTTGGACAACATCATCGATGGATGTGTTGATTCAATTGTCGCAGAATGCATAAAACTTGATCGTCTTGGGGAGATCGGCAACCACCTCCCAAAGGCGAGGGGTTCTTTTGGCCGGCTCTTGGGAGGAGTTGCGTAACATCACGCAACAACCTTTGGGAGGAGGAGGAGGTAAAGCGGAGATAAGGGATGGATTCAGTCATACAAGGACTTTAAAGCCACGGAATCGCCAAAGTTCTGTGGCAAATGAACCCATGGAGGCGAGGAATGACTTACCTCGGTGGAGGGAAAGTTTAAAGCTTGGTGAATGCATGCGAGACCCGGAAGGTGAGAGTATGCACGCCTTGCTAGAGGACATGAGGGGATATGGTGGAAGAACCACCGTGCCACTTTTCTGCCAATGTTCCTATTACTTGGTTCGGTTCTGACTGACTTTTAAGTGACAATTACATACACTGCTGGTGCTATAGCAAAAGAAGTTGGGAATGTTCATTAAGCTTCGATCGAGGATAACAAGACCATGAACAAGTACCTAGAGGCTTTTAATAGTTTGTCTAGATGCGGCTCGACATGGTTGACATTGGGCTAAGAAGTTGGCAGCTTCAAAGAGAGGTTGAACCCCAAAATCACACGAAGACCATGGGAAATTCCACGGGAGGATACTTTAGAGGCCTTTGTGACTGATTGCATTCATTAGGAGGCTAGTAATCTCTTTGTATATCTTTGCATCCAAAGGCAAGAAGAAGCGTTTGAAAAGTCGGGACATGGCGGTGTTTTCTTTTGGGCGCCGTCGAACTATCGTCCCACACGCCGCGCCGGCGGTATGCCCCGCGAAGAAAAGAATCGAGGCCCGAACCCGTGCTTCGGGAAGGTGATGATGACCCCACGCGAAGGGAAGCACTACGAGGGGAATGCTCGCGCCCGGTGCCCTTCAACCACAACAAGCTGCTTTAATTGTGGTAAGCTTTGGGCATTTCTCCGGGTTTTGCCCGCAGCCGGAAAAGAACTACAAGCGACATGTGGGACAAGCACACTTTGCGTGTGGGAGGAGGTTCGAGGGAGAAGACCATGACAACCGATGCGTGTTTAGTTAGCACAATCGCCAGGTCTTCGTTGTTTTTTTTTGATTACGGATCATCGCATTCATTCATGAGTCAAGAGTTTCTTGTAGAAACGGTGAACAAATATCGATTTGGGATTTGGGTATACGTATTGAGTTCGGCGAGGGTGACCAATTAACTAGGCGGAGGGTCAATGATGTGAAGATCATGATGGGAGATTTAGAAATAATAACCTCATTGATCGTTTTACCGGTTTGTGTTTGGATGTCATCATCGGAATGGTGGATGAGGAGTTGGGGGGGGTGATTATAGATATTGTAAAATAGAGGTAGTGCATTTGAAAGAACCCTTGCGACTCAAGCGAACACGATTCTATTACCCAAATCCATTGACCTTAGCAGTGTTTTCAGCCGCCTTGCAAAAGTGACGGTATTTTCGACATACCAATAGTTTGTGAGTTTCGGATGTCTTCAGGACGACCTACGGACTGCCACCCGGATAGGGATGTTGAGTTTCGCGATAGAGCTAATTCGGGACTGCCCCTATATCGAAGACCCTCACAGAATGCCGCAATGAGTTAGCGGGCGAAAGTACAACTTAGGGAGTTGCTCGAAAGGCTTCGTGGAGCCTAGTTACCGTCACCTTGGGGATGTCAGCTCTGTTTGTGAAAAAAAAGAAGGATGAACCTTGAGGATGTGTGTGGACTATAGGCCACTCAATGCGATAACGATGAAGAATAAATACCGTTACCCGCATTGACATTCTTTTTTGACCGTTGTCTCGAGCCAAAAGTCTTCTCAAAGATAGACGCCGATGCGGGGTACCATCAAGCTAAAATCAAATCGGGATATACCTAAGACGGCTTTCTCAGCAGCGGTTGTTGGTGTTTCTTAACGCTTACCTGAGAGAAATCGCAAAGCGCTGCGGAAATACCGTTGTAGCACTTCACCCGGTGGTAGCGAGGGGTATCGTATTTTACAAGGGCCGGTCGCGCGAGAGGGCTTACTCGTGCACGTGTCAACCTAAAAGGCAGGAGGTTTGTTTTAAAGTGGCGAGGTATCTATGGCTAAGTTTTTCGAGGCGTGATTTCTAAAGTTTGTTGTCTACTCACTTTGGGCACCAAACCAACGCACCAAGCGGCTTCGGCAATTAGCTCTACGGCACGGACGAGCGTGGGGATTTAGGGGACGGTCAAGGCTTGTCATGACCGGCCGCCCTACCCCTCAGCCGTGGGATGCCATAAAGGTAGGTGAGCGTAGTCCAAACACCGCGTTTGCACTATTGGTCCGCGATTTCTTGATGTTGGCCAAAGGTTCCCCGGTCAAAAAGTTCCTTCACCAAGAACTAACAGCTCTCTTAGCGAGACAATCTACCAATCGCAAGTCTACAACAGCTAAGAAATATACGTGAAAATTAAATAGCTAAAGATAATCACAAAACTTCTTACCAAAGTGTTAGTAGCTTGAGAGAGGTACAAGCGGCGAATGCCAGGCAAGTCCGGCACTCGCGTCCTCCTAGGAACCGCCGGAACAGAAGGCAGGCAGAAACTTTAACTACGGGTAGAAAACAAAGCTTCTTTCTAGCTTTTTCCCTCTCTCACTCTCTAGAATTTAGAAAGAAGAAAGAAGTAGAAAGAAAAGAAGAACTAATTCTACTCTCTTGCACAAAGTGGACTGGTTTCTCCTTGGAATTGTTTTTGAGAGAGAGGTGAAAGGGAGCTATTTATACATAAGGGGAGGGGGCCTAAGTGCTAAAAACACTAAAACCGACCTGAGCGCCTTCAAATCTGCCAAACCGACCATCCAAGCGTCGGTAGTGCCTTGTATGGAAGGTAACAAACCGCTTACTCCTCGAAGGCTGGGCACGAGCAGCCTCAGCCGGGGGTACCCGCTTGCTTACTTTTACCTTGGGGTGCAGCGTACCTTTGGGCCGGCACGGCTTTCGAGCGGCGGTGGGGCCTTCTTGCTTTGAAAAGTTGTCTAGTGGTCTTGGCCCTTTTGGCGTTTGTCGAATCTTCTTTGGGCTTGCCATTTGCTTCTTTAGACCTTTTCTATTTCTTAGTTTTTATTTCTTTTTTCTTTGTATTTTTTGGCTCAAAGTGATTATTCTTGAGTTGGTACTGCATGTCCAAATAAACACCAAGACTATGGAATATGTTAGTTTTAAAATCCCTATTTCTGGGTTGTTTTTGGTGTAGGTTGCCCGGCATTTTAAGTGCGGTTAGTTACCATCAACAAACTCCCCCACACTTAGCCCTTTACTCGTCCTCGAGTGAAGGTATAAGGACTAAAGTGGTTCAATCTCCAAGATGTAAACTTGCATACAAGTTATTCGAGGCCTCACACGCGCCTTGTTGTGAGCATTCATAGTGGCTACCAAGCTATCTTAGAATAATTGAGCAATGGAATAGCATGAACTTCTATCTTCTTGCTACTACTCATGCGCAAAGACTTGGTAAGTTTTTGAATTTTTGAAAGAAATAGCATTGCTCTTTATGGTATTGACTCTCACAAAAGTCACTCTTGTTTGAATTTTCCTCTCAAAGCACTCTTGTTTATATCACTCTCTCACTCATCCTATTTTGCGGGGTTTTGTGGATCTTTAAGTGGAGAGATGCTCACTTACCTCTGTATGTTTTGTTGGGTCAAGCTGCGGATCATTGGAGGAAGCGTCATACTCTTAGATCGAAATGTGCAAGTGTGTGAGATATTTTGTAGTATTTTGGCTACTCCTTGTATCATGATCTCTCTATTTTTCTTTTCATATGCTTCTAGAGAAGTACAGGCTACTTTATTCTTTTTCTTTCTTTTTTTCTTTTCTCTATTTATTTTCTTTACGGGCCAATCTTGACTTCCCGTCTTTATTTGGGACATTTGTCCATCTTTTTTTCTTTTCTCATACTTTTTTTTTCTATAGCTGTACTCTCTTTCTGCATAGTATTTGTAGCGATAGGAGATGATCATGATAACCAAATAATGGAGCATTTATTTTGTGGATGGAAAAAAGATGAATGTGGTAGCAGCGATTCTCGGTGTGAGATCGGCTTTTGAATAAGTGGGAGCATGTTGTTGATTTTTGTTATAGCATAATATTAATCAGTCAACTAAACATGAAATAAGGCGTAAAATGAATATCAACATAGACTAGGGGTTTTACTAACATAATTCCACGAGCTTTGGTGATTTTATATCTTTTCGAGGGGGACTTAACGGATAAATCGAGAGAGAAGAATGGGAGAAAGTTCGAATATATCTCACATACGATGACAAGACTTACTTAGTGAAGTAACTCAACCCAAAATGTGGACTAAAACACTCTAGAAGGTACGAGAAGACACGGAAGAAAAGATGACATGGTTTGGCCATAGGGGGCTGGCGGCCGCCCGGGCCTCTGATATGTCGGGCTCATCTTCCTAGGTCGGTTTATGTAGGCCTTGAGGATATATATCCACCCCGTTATTGAAGGTCGGTTTGATCCAATGGTCATCGTTCATCGCCAAGGCCTATATAAGAAGACCCACGACCCGAGGGGCTAAACCCTAATTCATTCTATCTCATTCTATTTCATTATCTCACTCGGTTGTAGAGGTGTCCCAATGTAAGGATAACCTCTCTCGAGGGATTAGTGAATTAGAAGTTGATTAAGTAGATTAGTCATGTAATTAGAAGTAGATTAGCCATGTAATTAGAAGTAGATTAAGATCTAACTTAGATCTAATCAAGAGTAAGAGAGTGGAGCTATGCTCTTGTTCGGAGATGTCTTGAGTATGGTATGTCTTTATATCTTCTCTACAAGACTTATGATTCATATATTTACTATCTCTATTCACTTCCATACCTTTCATATATGGTTAAGTATAGTTGTTATATTATTGCATGGGATCTCACTTTCGTATTGAGGACTCTAGTTATCCATGGTAGCTAGAGTAGTAATCAATAGTGTAGACTTGGTGTCTAGGCTATAGGTTACTGAGGATTGCGCCCAATCCACGGATAGTTCGGTAGCCCCGGGGGGTAACTGACTCTGTAAGGCCTTTGTAGTCCACCCGTTTGGATTGGTGTTTAGATTGGGAAGCTTACGGCGACCTTCTCCCAACTACCTTCTTCGGTCTTCATCGAGAGTTGGGGACGGATTTCTTTGCTCCAAAGTGCATTAGTATAATTGCTATCATAGAACCTAAGTATTAGAGAAGTACCCGGGAACCTTGATCTCTCCTTTGACCTCTTGATTAGTTTAATTATTCTTTTTGATATTTTTTAGGTAGGTTATTATTTTATGCTTTACTTATCCTTTAACAATTACCCCTCACTATAGTCTAGTGGTTTTGCTAAGTTATGGATACATGATTGTGACTTATTAGAATTCTTTAGCCAAAGCTTCCCTTTGTGGATACTATACTCTAGAATACTCATCACAGGGAAAGCTACAATGGTAGGTGTTACGTAAACTGCGAGAATCCTTCATATTCTTTAGCATAACAAATGCCAACACATGTGTATTTAGATCTTGGGAGCATGAAACTCTCTCAACATAGATCACAAAGCCTGACAAAACTCAATACAAAGGAAGTAGCTATAGTGGATATTCAACACTTGTATTTGGCCTTGGTAGTGAGATTTGGCTAAGTCAAACCTTGAGCATGCTTTTTATTTTAATTTTTTGAAGATAAAACCGGTCTTATTGCAAAAGCAAGCAAAGCGTCATGTTATTCTACCATATCACAAAAGATCAATTATTTAGATAAGCATGGGGTCCCTAATGGATAGTTGCTCAAGCAGTCGGCTTTTGGCGAGGAATAAAATGTATGCATGCCATGTATCGAATTGGTAGATATATAGACGGAGTTTTGCTAACTTGGTTCGGGGTTTTAGCACTTAGATAAAAGATAAGTCACAAGTCAAAATTTAATTTTAATTTTATAAATGGCAGTACCTTTGACTTGTGAGCCTCCCTCACACTTGTTTTTGTACCTATTTTTAATTTTCTTTTTGCACAAGGACAAAAACAAGTGGAGACATACACAATAATATAATAACAAAACTTTATTGAATTTATAAATAATTCAAAAAGCCAGAGCACACTTTGGAGGAATTACAAAATGATTGGAAGGGAAATATCGAAAATTAAACTAGTGCGCCTAATTATTGATAGAGAGGTAGAGCACTTTTTTCGAAAAGGTCAACGAGATCCATTGAGTGCTCTACCCCCAACTTCCTAGCAAGGCGAGTCTAAGCTCCTCATGAGTACTAAAGTGCAAGTCTCGCTAGTTTTTTTTTTTTCTTAATCTTGGATATTGGCGCTATGCCTTCCGCTAGCACGCCTAAGGGTTTGGATGAAGCTTCTTGAGAGTTCAGCGATCTTCTTTTGCACACTCTCAATTCTTGGGACCCTCTTTAGGCACTATGTCATCCACAGAAGAATCCTTCTAGCTGCCCCGGATCTCAGGTTTGGGGAACTGCTTCTTCCATTCCCCATTTGGCATTTGCTCTAAGGTGTATGGGTAACAAGTACTAGATTTTTGGAAGAAGATAGAGAGGCTTTTTGGGACATTTGGTGTATACTCTTGTCTCTTCTTGGTCTTCTATGGGGCATTCTCCTTGCCGTCTACCACCTTCCTCTTCTTTTGGTGTAGGAGTTTGAGGCGGGGGGAGGAGGGAGGGCAAGGTCTCTCTTGCAGGGGTCTTTACCCCTCAAGATATTCGGAGGGCAAAGTCATGGCTCTCTCTCTATTGAAGGGCACTAAGGCCATGGGAAAAAAGGTTTTATAGAGAGCCTTCTTTGCTTGTTTTTGGCTTGGAAGAAGAAGATTTGAGGAGGAAGAGGAGCAAGAAGGAGTGGTGTGAAGAATGGAGAGGAGGAGGGGTGGATTTTATAGGATGAATTCTCCTCTCTAGTTTGGCGAGGTCGAAATTTGGCGGAGCAAACTTTACTAAGTGTGGTGTGTGAGAAAGAAAGAAAGTATTGGCCAAAATCCGGGCCGAGGCGGGGCGGCTAAGTGTGAAGCACCATGGGGTGGCTTGGCAGCACCACCCCTAATGTCCCCCCTGGTCGGTTTTTTCAGCCCATTTGTTTCCTTTTTAAAAGTTTTGAGCGGTGTTTGCCTTGGCGAGAAATGTTTCCTTCTTTGCTGATCTCTAATTTATCCCCAAATTCAAATTTTGAAAAAGAGTTTATGCTTTAATTAATTTAGATGGTAAATATTCTTTTTGTAGTAATTGACCAAACATGCTTTTTTTAGTGAGGGTAGTTTAGTAAAAAGAAAATAGAATGCTTTATTTAAAATAAAGTGATAGTAATTTATATAGATAATTTTTATATTTTATTATTACCTTATATAAATTTTTAGTTGTAAATATTTTTAATTAATTAATTAATTATTATTATTTTTATTGTACATATTTTTATATGCTGATCAACACATATTAATTTTTCAAAGCATAAAATCTATTCTATCAAGCTCTTGGTTAAGATCGGAATCTTTGGCGGCTCGAAGAAAAGCTTAAAGGCGTTGATTTTACCTTTTGTATCTCCTGGCGTCATCTTGGATTGTGATCGGCGCCGTAATGGCGATGTGTTGATGGCGGTGTATGGTCCTTTCCATTTGCTCTCTCGGCTTCCCGCCGCCCGAATAGTTTCCGCAGGAAGTTGAATAGGAGTACTTTATCACCCGTGGTGAAGATTCTTTGATCTTGATGCACTGATCATGCCATCTTTTGTGCGCTCTTTGTAAAACTTTGCACTATGGTACGCGCCTTTTTCTCGCCATTCTTCCTGGTTCGGAATTTGTCTACGGCGGTTCTTCAGCGAGTTTGGCGTCCATGTTCCGCTTCTTGATGGCCCAATGAGGCGTGTTGAACTCAGGCGGTAAATGGCAGGTTTTGCCATAGACCAAGCGATAAGGTGACATGCCCAGATGGGGGCTTTGTAATTTGTCCGGAATATGCCCGAGCATCGGGTAGCTTGTTTTCGACCTTTCCCCATCTGATTGGCCAGTCTTACGCGAGGATGTTCTTGATTGTTTTATTTGGGGTTTCGGCTTGCCCATTTGGTTTCGCCGGATGATAGGGGTAGCAATATTGTGTTGAGTGCCAAGCTCCTTCAAAGAATGCCTTGAATGATTTGTCCTTGAAATGCGATCCTCAAAGTCAGCGATCCACCCATGCGTGGTGTTAAAACGAGGGGAAAATTTCGATTTCATGGAACATCTTGCTGGCGCATACTTTACTATCGGCTGACTACGGATGGTAAGCGCTTCTACCCCACTTGACCACGTAGTCGCCGCGGGGATGTACTGTAATCATGGGACTTACGGAATGGCCCCATGCCAGTCCAATGCCCCACATCAAATATTTTATTTGAAGGTTGTAATGTAGGGGCATTGCATCCTGAAAGCCGTGATGTTCCCTATCTTACGGCAGTTTAGCATCTTCGATGAACTTTTTGATGTCGCGTACGCCGCCGGCGGGAAAGAATCCGCGACCGCCAAATTTTGGCTTGTGTGCGAGAATACTCCCGAATGCCATGTAGGGAGATGCATGACATTTTCAATGATCTGCATTCCTTCCTCCCTTGGCACGCATCTTCAACAAGCGCCCGCACACACCCCGGCATTGCATATGGGTCATCCCATAGGTGCCGTCAATCTCCATTTGGAGTTTCCACTTATTCTCCCTGTGTGGTACATAACCCGCAACCATGTAATTCACAATGCTTGCATACCATGGGTTGACATCCGACACCTTGAGTAGCATGTCGCTATGCGGTAGTCGTTGATTGGCAATTCCCGCATATTTAGTTACTTGCATACAGCGACAAATGATCCGCAACCGTATTTTTACTCCTTTTTATTTTATTTCTATGTCAAATTCTTGAGTAGGAGAATCCAACGATCAAGCGAGGTTTAAGCATCCTTTTGGTAAGAAGATACTTAAGGCCGAGGGAGATGGTCTGTAGGCGATTATTTTTAAGCCCACTAAGTAGATCGGGAAACTTCGATAGCAAAAGACACCGCCAGAGCTCTTTTGCGTTACTGCGTAATTCCTGGGCTCCATTAGAGTCTTGCTAGCATATCGCGATGGCATGTCTTTTATCTTTGGTTTTGGCCTAAGACCGCACCAACTTGGATAGTCGCTGCATACTTTTGATTTCAAATGGCAACGACCAATCAGGGGTTGGATGATGGGAGCCGAGATGAGTGCTTTCACGGGGCAGCATGCATGCATCATACGTGGAAGTCAAAGGTATGTCCTGGCTATGAGGGTTGTAAGGGGCTCTAGCGATTTTGGCCCAGAAAAATCTTTTATAAATCTTCTATAAAACCCCGGTGACCTAGGAAGCTACGGATTCCTTTGACATTCACTGGGGTGGTAGCTTTTTCAATAACGTATTTTGGCTTTCATCTGCTATCCCCTCACCGGACCACAGGGTGCCCAAGAATTCATGCCTCTTCGGACCATAAAGTGGCACTTTTCCCCGGTTAAAGTACCCAGGTCCTTTTCTGGCATCGCCGGCAAGACCGATTCTAGGTTCTTCTTTTGGAATAACTTTTTGGAAAGTCTTACCATAGGCGGATCGTCCATGAAGACCTCCATGATTTCTTCGATCATGTAATCGAGAAGATAGACATCATGCACTTAGGAAAAGAAGCGGTGCATTACACGCCCCAAATGACATTCGGTAGGCATAGGTTCGGTATGGGCATATGAAGCGTGGTCTTGCTCGGTCATTGGGTGGATGGGGATGCGAGGTGGTAACCCGAGAATGCCAGATCAAGGAAATAGAAGAAGAATGTTTTGCCACTTTAAACCAACATTTCATCAATAAAGGCGGGAAGTGATCTTTCTTTGTTGCCTTGTTAGTTTTCATATAATCAATACACATTCTCCCACCCTCGTGATTTGTTCCTTTGTGGAATGGATTCGTTTTTAGCGTTTCAACGATCGTCCCTCCCTTTAGGGGGACCACTTTGATTTGGGCTAACCCAATCACCGTGTGGTATGAGAAATCCCCGTGATGAAGATTTTTGAGAACTTCCTTCTTCCGAACTTCACGCACGCATTATGGAGCCTCAAGCGGGGTTCGCATGATGGGGTACCGGCAGGTCAATAGGAATGCGATGTGTGCATAGTGTCGAACTTACCCCTTTTAGATCTTGTAAGGGAATATTCGAAGACCGTGACCGTGTTTCTCTAAGACGGTTATTAGTTGGGTAGTTTTCTCGGTCACTTAAATTTATCGTTTTATGATGACGGGAGCCAGGAATCGCCGTTTAGGAAGACATAAGCGTAGGCTTGGGGGTAGGGGTTTAAGCTCAACCGAGGTCGAGTTAGCTCTTCCTCTTTGGGAAGTTCTATGGTTTTCCACACGAAGATCGCCCTCCTCTTCTTCAATGAAGAATTGGGTCTTTTACAGATACATTTACGGGTTTATGCGCTAGCATAACTCCCATGACCTCCTGGAAGTGTAGTGCTGGAAGGGGTTACATTCCGAAGTTTTTGGCCTTGAGTAACTGGAATGGAAAACTTTTTCTTCCCAGTTTGACATCTAAATCCCGGATATTTGATAAATCAAGAATCTTCTCCAAGGTTACCCGATCGGGATGTCAAAGTCTTGGATATCAAAATATGAAAGTCCGTAGACAACTTGACATCCTTGCAAGAAGATTTGTTCATGTATAACCTCCACAGCTTTTAAAGGGTGGTACATTGGTGCTATGCGAAAAGGTGGAGTGGTTGTGGGGGTCCTAATAACTTCCCGTCACAAGCTTGTGCAAGGTTTTTGGACATTATGTTTATCCCCACAGGTTATACATGACCTCCACCATGTTTCTTCGATATTTGCAATGGATTGGTGTAGAGGGGCCACTTATCCCGAATTTCTTGAAGAAGGTCCTTCCTCGCAGCCATTCCGTGTCTCATTATAGCCGCAGAACTCCTTAATAGACTCCCGGAGAAAGAATTTTATCGAGGGGT
This sequence comes from Hyparrhenia diplandra, assembly GCA_015847255.1. Lineage (NCBI taxonomy): Eukaryota > Viridiplantae > Streptophyta > Magnoliopsida > Poales > Poaceae > Hyparrhenia > Hyparrhenia diplandra. The sequence goes on from JADLZK010011666.1 coordinate 13,827, forward strand.
TTGTTCGAGAGCTAAGGGGCGGTGGTTTCTTCCATTGTTTACGTGCCGAGGTGTCACCGAATTGATCAATAAAGTCATCCTCAAAGAACGGGAGATTCCGTGCATGCGGTCTCCTTGTGTTCTCGTTCGCCAGCGAGGGTCTCTATTGGTTTAGCGGGTTGGTTTAGCCGAAGAGACTTCCCTCCTGTTTCGCTTGGGTTCTACTGCTGGATGGGTTCTAGCGGAGGAGTATTCTCAAGAATACGGTTTAAGGAGAGCTTCTCCTTCCAACGGTGGTTTATGGGAAAACGACCCTCCCATAGCAAATCAAGGAAGAGTCAGCTGGCTGGCCCGGCCCTAGCCGTAAATCTTTGTAAGCCGCGCGTGGTTTGGTATGGGCAGTGCGGGCGGTTGTGTAAGCGTTGCAAACCGGGCCCAAGCCGCACCTAAGGTTTCACCCTCTATTTGTTGGAAGTTGAGTATCTCTTGTCGCAGGGGCAGCGATTACGGATAAAGGGTAGAACGCTACACGAAACTGCATTTCGCAGTTCTTCCCATTCTCCGCTTTACCAACCCCTACGTTATGGGCGTACCATTGAGTCGCCCTCTCGAGAGAGAACGGAAACAACTTCCACCTCGGCGTGTCGTGTGTCATGCCTGCACTGTCGGGCAGCCGCGAGCTGCTCAAACTCCCTTAAGTGATGGTAAGGGGTTTTCATATTCGAACTTTTGAAAAGGCTCGGACACAGGCTATGGCGCTATGAAGCGAGGCGGGCCTCATACTCTGAAAATTTGTGATTACAGCCCAGCGATTGGCTGCGTGGTTCTCTGAGCTTGCCCTTAGGGTAGGGCGAGGATTTGTAGGGTAGGTTGCTCCATGAGTACTTGAGGGGCTACTTTTTGCTATTTTTGTTTAAAAGGATTATTATCACACAGTTGACTAGGCTCGAATATAACTACGCATAAATCAATCACTTTCAGAACGCCTTTAAATGCTTGCTGGTGTTTCTAACGCGACACAGAGAAATCCGCAGTTTACGGAAATACCGCTAGCACTTCACCTGCGGTAAGGTATCGTGATTTACACAAGCGATTCGCCAGAAAGCGTGCTTTTCTCCGGGTCTCAGGTCAACCTAAGGCAAGGGTTTGTTTTCTAAGAGTAGCGCAGGTATCTATAGGCCAAGTTTTCCGTGCAAAGGATTTCTAAAGTCCTGTTGTCTACTCACGCACCTACCGATTTAAAGGGCGCGTTAAGTCCACGACCCAGCCTCTACCCCCAAATTTAACGGGGGATTTCAAGGATGGGCTAAGGCTTGCTTTCCACCCGCCTACCCTCAAAATGGTAGTAGTGCTGTAGGTGAACGCTTAGTCCAAACACCACGCTTGCACTATTGGTCACGCTCTTGATGTTGGGCAAGGTTCCCTGGCCAAAGAGTTCCTTCACCAAGAACTAACGCCTTAACGCATCATCTACCAACTCCGCAAGTCTACAACAGCTAAGAAATATACGAGGAAATTAAATATAAGATAATCACAAGACTTCTTACCAAAGTGTAAGTTGCTTGCAGAGGTATTGGTAATTCCATACAAGTCTGCACTGGCCCCTCCTAGAACCGTGTACCCGACTTAAGCTAACTCCTGTGTAGAAAGAACAAAGCTTCTTTCTAGCTTTTCCCTCATTCCTAGGAGACCGAAGAAGTAGAAGAAGAAGAACTAATCTACTCTCTCCAAGTGGACTGCTTCCTTGAATCGTTGTGTAGTGAGGTGAGATAACACTAGGCACATCAACGTGATAGATCTTGCCTAAGAAGATATTCATCCAAGTTTAGCATCTGGATCTATCATTGTAGCATTTCACCCTAAGTATTCGGTGGTATCGCTATATTTATATTTTCCCAAAGGAAGGCATGGTGGAAAAGGATCTAATAGAGACATGATAAGATAACATGACTATGTAATGGACCAATGCTCATAATGTGGATATAAAAGGAACAGTAAAGGGATAACTTGACACACTCACTCAAGCCAAACTCAAGGATAAAGATAAATAAGGAATAAAAAGAAAGACCTAAGTGGAGCATACAGATTCTAGTCATGGTTGTGCATAGAACCGCTTGATAGTCGCAACACGCAGATGAGCAGGAGGTCGGAGTCGGAGAATGAAATGGACAAAGGAGACCTCCCCGAGCATCCGCCTCGGAAGGAAGGCATTTACTTAACTCCTACAAAGACACACTAACGTGGGGGGATTTCAAGGACGGTCAAGGCTTGTCACGACCAAGCCGCTTACTCCCTCAACCGTGGCATGCACTCATATTCCTATGATACTGCATCCGGACACCACGCCCCAGATACTAGACACTACTCATGTCCCCCATGGCCCCCACCCTACGGATGGTTGGAATAGGACACCAGCAAGCCCCGAAGGACACAACGAACCGCCATTCAAAGACAATCCCGACACTACCCAATTATATTGCATGAATGGTTTAAGCATAAAGTTCTATATGATGATATCACAACATAGAAACTATAGACTAGTTCATGTGTCATGATCATGTCAAGAACAACATGTTAGATCATAAGATAAATCATGAGGTATAGAAATAACATGAAGACTCTAATCCTAATGCACAACCAAGATAAGATAAGAGCAAGGCTTTTGAAGAATACCATAGAAAGATTTATTCCCTCGAACCATCTTCCAAGGAGCCAAGCCCTCCTTGGTAGCTTTGCCTAGCTCCACATCCTAAACTACTAATCCTACTAGGAGGAGGAAGAAGAAGAATAGAGAGGGAGAGAGTGGCTCTTCTTGTGAGGTGTGTGTTACAATGGTGGGAGATGGCCTTTTTATAGGTAGAGGAGAGGGGGGCTCATTGAAAATGTCCATCCCCACATGGAAGGTACAAACCGACCTTGGTATACCCGCCTAATTTGCTAAACCGACCATCCCACCGCCGGAAACCCCGCTTGAAGGTGCACGAACCGCCCCCGAGGTTGGGCCGAAACCGCCTCGGGAGGGTGCAGCCGCATTCGTGGCGCCTACAAGACTCCCGGCTCGCGCCGCCCGCCCGGTGGGGTGTCTTCCCGCTCTTGAAAAAGTTGTGGGTCGGGCTTTGCTCGCCCACTCATGTTTTGGGTCGATTTGGTCCTAGGCTTGTGTTTTGCAATAATGCGCTCCCCGATGGCGCATTTTGGTCGACATTTTCCACTTGCTTTTATTATAAATCTGCAAAAATAAAGTACAAGACACTACAAGTGGAATTTATTAGTGATAAATGTATATGTGTGTAGTAAGGTATAGTTTCACCCCTTATTGGTAGAATGTTGACGTTAAAAATATGTCGCTGGTGACCATCAACAAACTCCCCTTAAGCTTACCCTTTGCGCGCCCCTCGAGCAAAGATAAGTACTTGGTTGTTGATCGAGTTGCTACTATGCCGATTATGTTTCACAAGTGCCGTGGTTATAATAAGATTTTCTACTAGAGTTTGAATAAAATGGCACATCTTTTTTCTCACCCTTTTATTACCTTTCATCAGAAGGGCTTTTTAGCTTTTCTCAAAGTCTTGGGCTGCTGCCGTATAGAATGGTTATAATGTAAATACTTTTCATTCATCCTTTTGATTAACTTTTTCTCATCCGGATTTATTTATTTAGTTCTATTTTGGTTTTTCGAGAAAGTATGGGCTTTATTGCTATATATTTTTTGGAGAGGTGGGCTCTGCCGCCTCTAGACTTTTGTCTTTTTATTTCCTCTCTTTTTTTTTTTTTTTTTGGAGATGTGGGCTCTACTCGTGCCCTTGGACACATGTCCATTTTTTATCTTTTTTTTTTTTTCTTTTTTTTTTTTTTTTTAGCATAGCCCATATCATTTATCTTTTCTTTCAAATTAGATTCCCGGATGTCAAGTTTCTCTTTTGGACTAAATCATAGCAAATCCATTTGTACCATATCATACTTGGCAACAACTTAGACTAGATAGAGCCTATGCAACCCACATGAATCGTTTTTTTTTTCAGATGAGTTTTTAGACTTAGCCACTAAACCCAAACTTTAGAGAAATTCGAATTATAAACTAGGCAATGTGCAAAACATAAGATGAGCAACTATTCATCATTTCAACATGGGTAGAACTAAACATTTCTACAACACATATGTATGGAGTGGAAAATATCTCCTCTCTTCTTTTTCTTCCCCCTTTTTTTTTTATTATTATTATTCTCATACCTCATCATTTATATAAGATAAGAAAATAAACTAATGGAATGTGAGATCTGAAGTTACCTTTGTGGGAGTCCTCCCCAAGCTAGAAGGCCTCGACTTACCTTCGATTTATGATCGTTGCTAGCCTCAGGCACGCCATGATTTGATCTTGATTAACGCCTTCTATTTAGCGTGCCGAGACTCCCCAAGCTTGTCTTGTGATGAACTTGGAAGAACGGACAACCATTCTTGGGGTTTCAAAGTTTTTATTTTTTTATTTTTTTTGGTTCACCCCGACAAGATCTGTTTCTCCATTATCATCTCTAGGACACCCTCTTGAAATGGATAATTTCCCTCGCAGGGTTAGTCCATATGGTCGACCAAAATTTACACTAGTAGTTTTGTTTCAATAATCAAACTCGACTCCATGTCTAATCTGATTAAGGTAAACTTTTTGACCTAAGCACCATGCTCAATTCAAAAAGTCTATGGAAGTAGGATCATCGCCTAAATGATCACAACTTCCAAAACCGCAACATACCGCATAGAAAAATGGAAGCATGAATTGAAACAAGATTCATCCAATGAAGATGAAGACTTTGAAAGGTGAACAAAAAAGTTTAATTTAAAATTTTTTTTATAGATTTTATGTAATAAATATTTTTGTTAATTTTTTGATAATAAAATATTTTATAAAACATATTTTTTTAAATATACCCCATTTTTTCTTTTTGAAATATACCCCATTTTTTTTTTGAAAATATTATAGATTTTTTGTAGTAATAAATTTTTTTTGTTTTTATTTTAATAATAAGATATTTTATAAAACACACATATAAAAATATATTTATTTATTTATTTATTTTTTTTTGGCATGGTAACGTAAAAAAGATGAGAGTGAAAGGTTCACATTACCATATTTTTTGGTCCTCCCCCAAGCTAGCTCGAAGCCCATTGGATCGGGTTTCGCCTCGTGCTTTTTGACTTTTCCCCTCGCATGGTTAGTATATGGTAGTTTCACGAGTGGACTTACCATCCTCCGTGATTATCAAAATTCAAAGCATATGCAGGAAGGAGCATTTCGAGCGAGCTAGGTGTTTTCAAGAATTATTATTATTATATATATATATATATTTTTGAAATTTATTATAAAGGGAGGACAAAAGAGCTTCACCAAACTTTTTCAAACTCAAACAAGGCTAAGATAAAGATGCAAAATAGGTCTAGCCTTGTTTTATCTCCATGATGAAATATTTATTTGTTTATATATATATATATATATGGAGATAAGTATGAGTAAAAAGAATTGTGAATTATTACCTTTGTGTACCTCGAGTGTGTGTGTACCAACCACGCATGAAGGCAAGATGTTAAAACTCCCCGGTGGTAGCTTGATGATCCATTCGGGCGGACCACAAGGCTTAGGTGATACAATACGTAGTGTATATGGACCATGGGCCTTAGTGGTCATTAAAGGTGTAAAGGAGGATGTTCCTCCTTTCCTTTACCTTCTTTTTTTTTTTTTTTTTTTTTTTCTTTTTCTTCTATTTTGCGCACTGAAAGTGTACTTTTTTAACCCAGCAAAATTTTGGGGATAGAGTTCATTTTTGATGATCTTGATTTGGTAATGACTTCCTCACACCGAGTAGAGGGAGGCGGACCAAACTCACCCAGTGCAACAAGGTCTTGAAAGATCCTTCTTTGCTTACATGGAAGCAATGAAGGGTGGAGTCGTGTCTTCATTTTTTTTACCTTGACCATATGGGGCCAACTGCTCCTCTCTCCTCTTATTTCTTTTATATCTCTTTTTTTAAACTCTTTTTTATATAGCAAGGGAGGCTAATCTCTTTATTCATCTCTTTTTTTTTCATTTTTTTTTTTTTTTTTTTTTTTTTTTTCATCATATTTTTTTTTCTTCTTTTTTTTTCACTTTTTTTTAATCCCCTTTGGTGCACTTGAACTTGATATTCTCACCATCTTCCCTCACACACTTGACTTTCGTGAAAAAGTCAAGTTTGCAAAGTCGTGGTCTCCTTTTTTGAGTGTGTTCCTCCGCCCAAGAGTATCAAAGTTTTCTTGTTGATGTAGCCTCCATGTTTTCAAGCGCCGCATGCCCCTTTGTTCTTCTTAGTCTCCACCAAAATGGTTAGTGACAAGAATACCCTAAGGTGCATACTAACTTGATAACAAGTCCTTGCTTTTTATTTATAAGATTTTTTTTTTTTTTTTTTTTATAAGAGATTTTTTTGTATATAAAAGATTTTTTTTTTTTTTATAAAAGATTTTTTTTTTTTTTTTTTTAGATAAACCTGTTATAAACAAAGGTCACTACACATGCATATTATCATGATGAACATGTTCTAAAAGATGCCTTATAAAAACCAATGCCTTCCCGGCAACGGGCGCCGTAAAATGCTTGTTGCATTTCTTAAGCCGCAATCACTAGAAAATGTGTTTAGAACCCATCTCCAATATCAAACGGGCGAGGAAATGCGCGCTGATATTCCTAAGTGAAACCACCGTGTCGGTGATAACACTAGGCACATCAACGGTGATAGATCTTGCCTAAGAAGATATTCATCCGCAAAGCGCAACGGATCTATCATTGTAGCATTTCACCCTCGAAGTATTCAGTGGTATCGTTATTTATATTTTCCCCAAAGGAAGGCATGGTGGAAAAGGATCTAATAGAGACATGAACAGGATAACATGACTATGTAATGGACCAATGCTCATAAATGGGATATAAAGGAACGTAAAGGGATAACTTGACACACTCACTCAAGCCAAACTCAAGGATAAAGATAAATAAGGAATAAAGAAAGACCTAAGTGGAGCATACAGATTCTAGTCATGGTTGTGCATAGAACCGCTTGATAGTCGTGCAACACGCATGGGCGGGGAGGTCGAGCTAAGAATGAAATGGACAGGGAGACCTCCCCGAGCATCCGCCTCGAAGGAAGGCATTTACTTAACTCCTACAAAGACAATAACTAAACGGGGATTTCAAAGGGGCCGGTCAAGGCTTGTCACGCGACCAAGCCGCCTACCCCTCAACCGTGGCATGCACTCATATTCGAAGGATACCGGCATCCGGACACCACGCCCCAAGATACTAGACACTACTCATGTCCCCATGGCCCCCACCCTACGGATGGTCGGAATAGGACACGAGCAAGCCCCAAGGACACAACGAACCGCCATTCAAAGACAATCCCGACACTACCCAATTATATTGCATGAATGGTTTAAGCATAAAGTTCTATATGACGATATCACAACATAGAAACTATAGACTAGTTCATGTGTCATGATCATGTCAAGAACAACATGTTAGATCATAAGATGAATCATGAGGTATAGAAATAACATGAAGACTCTAATCCTAATGCACAACCAAGATAAGATAAGAGCAAGGCTTTGGAAGAATACCATAGAAAGATTTATTCCCGGAATCCATCTTCCAAGGAGCCAAGCCCTCCTTGGTAGCTTTGCCTAGCTCCACAAATCCTAAACTACTAATCCTACTAGGAGGAGGAAGAAGAAGAATAGAGAGGGAGAGAGTGGCTCTTCTTGTGAGGTGTGTGTTACAATGGTGGGAGATGGCCTCCTTTTATAGGTAGAGGAGAGGGGGGCTCATTGGAAAATGTCCATCCCCACATGGAAGGTACAAAACCGACCTTGGTACACCCGCCTAATTTGCTAAACCGACCATCCCACCTGCTGGAAACCCCGCTTGGAAGGTGCACTTTAACCGCCCCCCGAGGTTGGGCCGAAACCGCCCTCCGGAGGGTGCGGCCGCCGCACCACCGGTGAAGGCCAAGCACCCTGGGCCGGCACCGCCGGGCTTCGTGGGGTGTCTTCCCTCGCCTTGAAAAGTTGTGGTCCCGGGCTTTGCTCGGCCCACTCCCGATGTTTTGGGGTCGATTTGCTCCTAGGCTTGTGTTTTGCAATAATGCGCTTCCCCTAGATGGCGTACTTTGGTCGATTTTCCACTTGCTTTTATTATAAATCGCAAAATAAAGTACAAGACACTACAAGTGGAATTTATTAGTGATAAAATGTATATGTGTGTAGTAAGGTATAGTTTCACCCCTTATTGGTAGAATGTTGATGTTAAAAATATGTCGTTGGTGACCGGTCAGCGGGGGTGACGCCGCATTGTGCTGGTGCGCGCTACAAGCTGGCCCGGCTTTGGCTCGAGGCCGCCGGCCGGGCCTCCTTCTTTGTGAAAAGTTGTCCGGTGGTCTTGGCCCCCCGGTTTTGACGCTTTGTCCCGATTCTTGTTTGGGCTTGCCATTTGCTCCTTTGGGCCTTTTTCTATTTGTTGGTTTTATTTCTTTTTTTCTTTGTATTTTTGGCCCAAAAGTGATTATTCTTGAGTTGGTACCTGCAGAAGTCCAAATAAACACCAAAACTTTGGAATATGTTAGTTGAAATCCCTATTTCTAGGTTGTTTTGGTGCTATGTTGACGGGTGTTTAATTTGTAGTTGGTTACCGCCAACAAAGCATCCATCGCAGTGACGGTGATGATCGTGGTAAGCGCCCCATAGAGGACGAAGCGGAAGAAGCAGAGTTCCTCGACGCCAACGCCTTGAGTAAGAACCTTCTTCGCCGCCCCTCGACAGTTTTTAGATATTTGTTGTTCATCTTCTTGTTTTTCAATCTAACCAATCTTCTCCCGAATTGGCCTTTTCCCCTCGACTAGATCGATTCATACGCTTCTCGCCCCCGATGGCTGTCCCCGCCTCTCCTCCTTCTCCGCCGGGTCCTCCTCCCCTTTTAAAATTACTCCCTCAACGGCGTATTTGGAATATTTCTCTCGATCTCGAGGAGGACTTCGGTACCAACAGAGAAGAAGAAGAAGGAAGAAATTATAAAGGAGTTTAGTGAGTTCTCCATGAATGCTTTGCGCCAAGAACATCGACGAGGATTCCATCGCATAACTCTCGCAAGAATGTCAATATCGGGTCGGGCCCCTAGATCTCATTTCATTTTACCGCTTCACATTTTTTCTTCACTGATGATTTTTTGCTTGTCCGCCTTCCTTTTGATGAAAACCCACCGCTAATGGCGTAAATTACTCGTACCGATGGTCGAGAACGCTACTGGACGGCGGTACATTTTGCCATCGTTTGCCGACAAGGTGAAGGCACGAGGCGCAGACAAGAGCGAACGCCTCGAGGATGTGGGCGGACAATCGCGATCGACGATCCATATCGAATCGAGGGTATGCATCCGGGAGCAGACCATGAGTTTGACCGCATTGTCAACTCGGACTAGTGAAGACTACTCGTCTATCCAAATCGGCTTTAGCGAAGCTCCGTAAGACATCGACAACATTGAGGAGTCCATGGATGTGTATGAAGATCATGCCACCGCCGTAGCTTTGTCTAACGATCCTCAAGCCGCCTTCAACCTCGGAGGATTAGTTTGTATCTAGGATGAATCAAGCAATGAAATCCTTTTTAATTTATATTGATTGTTCTCAATTCTTAATTCCTTTTTGGCGGCACCCTCGCATTTGGAATTCTTACCAATCAAAACAAATGAACGAATCTGCGCGAATAGATGATGTCATTGCTAACCGAATCCTTAAATAATATTAAAATTCAGCTTCTAGACAACTCATGAGCAACGCTCCCTTTGTGGCATTGAATGCGCCCCTCGCTTTTCCTCCTCCCAATAAACCAACCAAGGGTAAAAATGTCACCGAGGAAAGGCAAAACGGCAATGCCGGCTTCTTCAATAAGCAATCCCTAAAGAATATTTTATTACGCCAATTAGTCCGTCCTCCATAGGATACCCGGCCTTTCTCTCAACACTTGGTCCGATATTCCAAGTTATCCAATATTGACGCCATAGTCCTCGCCTACGTGCTGCTTCTTTCCCCCTCGTTTTGACTATCTTCCACCAACACCCAAAAGTTCCAATGGCGGACAAAGGAAAAGAAATCGCCGAGGAATCATCGGTTCGGGGTCCTCCCACCGCCGGCTCCATACTCACTTGGGTAAGATTTGTTTTCTGCAGATTTCATCACCTCCTTATTTTGATGTATTCTAATCTCTTTGCTTTTAGCTCACCAATGCTTCCGGACTTCATGTTTGGTACCAAACGCATTCAATCCCAATCCCATCGGACTCCCTCGATGAGGATTCTCCGGCTGACAGCGGAGACTCTTCGCCAACAACTGGCGTGAAGAGAAACGTCGTCCGCAGGAACTTCAAAGCAGATCCGAGGTGACAAGTTCTTATGCTGGCCAGAGAACGTGAAGCGCCGCATGTTTTCGAGGTTCATATTGGTGGTAAATTTAAACCTCGAACCTATCCATTTGTTGTTGTCTTTAGTGAATCGATCATTACTTTGCATTTCTTTAGAACTCTCCTAACGCATACAATTGCCTTCGCCGTGGAGCAAAGTATCGGTGAAGATCTCTAGATTGGTTTTGGCTAATTAGTGACACCTAGGACTAATCTCTCTATGCTAAGTGTTTGATTAGTTGGAGATTGGTCAACCCAAGTGTGGTGCACGGTGGTCATGGTGGATGGATCGCGGTGATCTAAAAAAAGATGATCAAGTGCTCAACTTGGAGTGGTTTCGAGGATCAAAATGGGCTCAAGGCAAAGGTATAATTATAGGGCCATTTTGATTTTACACTCAAGACACCATAGAGGGTGTGAGTGATTTAGGATAAATAACCGTACTATAAAGAGGAGAAAATCATAATCGCTTTTACTCACCTAGTGTCACCTATTTGAATTTCAAATTGCATGTGCATTTTGGTTAGTGACGTGTGACTTCGAGAAACTCCTTGGAAAATGCTATCAAATATGGTCTTGAGGTTTGACATATTTTTGGATATGATGGCATATAATTTGGACCAAGAATTGTTGAATATTTGGAAAAGAAAAGGGAAATCGAGAATGCATGCAATATATATATTTATACATGTATATGTATATATACGTGTACACATGCACACGCACAAAGGTTTCTTGCCTGGCTAACTTGCATGTGCGTGCTCGATCAAGTGTTGTCAGCAGCTGATGATATTTGAATATCCAAAAAAAAAAAAGACATGGCGCCAAGAGCTGTTGGGCTCCTGCTGCCGATGCTTTGATGTCCGAACCCCTGCTGGTCGCCCGTCGTCTTGGATGTCCGAACCTGTGCTGGGCCAAGTCGCCGTGGGCTGCTGCTCCTTGCTTCTTTGCTGGGCCGGCCCGTCGACCTGAGATGGGAAGGGAAAGCTGCTGCTGCTGCCTACGACTTGCTGGCCGCCGCTGCTCGGTTCAAGAAAAAAATCCCCTCCGTCTGCTGCTCTCGGTCACAGAGAGAAACGAGGGTGCTCTGCCGCTGCTGCTCGTATCCGTTGGGGAGCTCGTGGAGGTCGATGCCGACCGTTGGTGGCCGGCCACCTGCTGGAGTATAAAGGTCTCCCTCTCTGCTACAGACTCTCTCTCTTGCAAATTTCGAAATCCAGCTTGTTCTTTCCCCATTCCAAACCCTAGAAAAAAGAGAAAAAAGAGCTCCTCTCCTCTCCTCCCTCGATCTATTGATTTGAGCTGAAATTAATCGAGTGAGGTTGTGCTTGCTAGATCGATTTGAGGGCTCCAAGCGGATTGCTTCCCTCTCCTCTCCACTTCGATTGTGGATTTGAGTTCTTGAGAGGATTTGAGGGTAACCCTAGTGTGCATTGCATTTCGGGATTCATATTTGTGGCACTAGGTGGTTATTGCAATTGTGGATTTCTTATTGCTCTTGGAGAGCACCACTCCTAGACGGTTTGGAGATTGTTGGAGGGTTGGGAAGAGACGGTGATTGTTCTTGCCCACCTCCCGGTGATTTGTGAGGGGTTTGTGATCTTCGGAGTGCCAAATTGATACTCTAATATATTGCTCGTGTCTTGGGTACCTCTCATTTGCTTTGGGTGCAAGTAGCCTAAAGGCACTTGACTAGGAGTGAGCTCCACCTTGCCCCCACACGTGAGAGAAGGTCGGCACAACGGAGACGTAGCTTGGCCCGGGTGCTCAAGTGAACTTCGGGGTAAATCTTGTGTCTCTCCATTGTGTGATTGTTGTCTCCGGTGATTGGCTTCATTGTCTATATTGTGATATCATCTTTCCGGTGATTGGATTGACTAGCCTCTACACGTTGGTATATCATTCTATTCCTCTCTTGCAATACTTTATATATATCTTGTGCTTGAGTAGTTTGTGTAGACTTGCTAGTTGCTTAGACTTATTTAGTGTAATCTAGCTCTTTCACCTAGTTGGTAAAGTAGTGACTTGGCCATTTGTGTGAATTAGAGACTCTAGCAACTAGAATTGTTTATAGGTGGCTTGCCGACAAAGTAGAGTTAGAGCAAACACATTTACGCTTTGTTATTTACTAACAAGTTGCTCTAGTGAATTTGTAGAATTTTTATTAGGCTATTCACCCCCCCTCTAGCCATTTAGGACCTTTCAATCAGGTCTGGTGCGGGCGCTCGACATGCCAGTGAATCCACGATTGCCACGCGTCTGCGGGAGATCGTCGACAAGATTGTTGACGGTCGTTAACTAGAGGCCTCGGGGCAAGAACTCGATTTTTATTTTTCTTTTTTAATCTGTGGCCAAAACACGTGACTAGTCCTTCTCCCTCATAGTAACTCCAAATGTGATAGTTTTTTCTTTTCTATTTTTTTTTTTTGAAATAATGTTGTATCAAGAAATTGTATTCTTCTTTGCTATTACTTTTGTCATGTTATTTTTAAAACGTTTGAAATTTTAATTTCAGCAAATACAGTTTCGACAAAATTTTTGGAGCATCTAATGATTTCAGCAGATGAAGTCATGCACATAAAAAAGTTGTATAACTTCTTAATATGTACATCTCATATAGGTTCTACAAATAAGAGTGTAGGATCGACGGGTGCTAGAGAGGTTCATCGGTCCCGCATCTGCGTGTTCAATGCGGGCATTTTGGCGTGCGTGTTCAATCGATTGATCGATCTTATCTTTGGTGTATAGCTACCTCGATCTCTAGATGGTTGATCTCGATCAAACAAACTTATTTTGATAGCTTTTGGTGCATACGTGATGGTTGATGTCCGATCTTGGGTACCTACCTAGGTGCATGATGATGAAAAACGAGATGTGTTATATAAGTTGAAATATACGTTACTTCACTAGTGGAGAACAGACTTTCGATCCAGGAGCTTTAGTCCCAACCATTGTTGACCCCGGGACAAGAGGAGTTAGTCCCAATTGTAACATTATCCTATTTGGGACAAAATCTTTGTCCTGTATATGTAATTTTTAATTTTTGCTTTGCATGAAAACTTCATTTGATCCTTCATAAAAAGGTGCTTTTTTTTTTTCTTAATAATGGCTTAAAGGAAGAAAAAGAAGCAAGAGATTAATGAAAGGTACTCTACCACCATATGGCAAAAGAAACTCGCGCTATGAAAGTTGCTGCAAAAAAAATAAATCTACATAAATTAAATTAAAAAAAATTATGAAGGAGAGAGGATGTCTCACATGACACTACTTTTTATGAAGAAGCACATAGTTCCTTCATAAAAAGGAATGCCATGTCAGACCTCCTCTCTCCTTAATAATTTTTCTAACAAGAGATTTCACACTTCCATATTTAGGTGGGTTCACTCCACCTTCAACTAGCAATGTGGTACTAAAGGAATTGCACTCCCTCCTTTGCACTTTATGGACGGGCCTTTGAGATTTTCTTAACGGCTTCAAGGAGTGACTTAGTTTTTTTAGTAAGCTTGTGTGCGGCATGTACACATTGTAAGAAAAAAAAGTTAGATTTTTTAAAGTGAATCTTAATGGGACATGAAAGTCACTCAAAAATTGAATCTCTATAAATTTTATTATTGGTCCAAGGTCAAATTTCATATATTTTATAAAATTGATTTTTTTTTAATTATTGCTCTATCCATCCTTCGTCCTCGACCGCCCGTCAATCGGTGCCTCGCCCGATCGAGACCCGGCATCAGTGCGATGACACTCGCGACGATGGCGGGCGTGCGCCCTCTTGGCGGTGAGGTGTGTAGGACACGCCGGTTGGGATACGCATGCAAGGTGTGTGGATATGATCGTACGTGTCATGGAAAAAAATAGTAGTAGTAGTACTACTACTACTCCTACTCCTATATGGAGCCGGTCATGTCGTCACTCGACCTGCATTGCCCGGCCACCACGGGCCCCACATGTAAGGTGGAGTACTCCGTACACCGGTGGGAGTACTACAACTAGTCCGCACCGGATGGGCACCCGTCCCATTATTTCCCGACCCACGGCGTGCTGCCGAGCCTTGACCGTGCCCGCTGCATTAGCGCCGAGCCACCCATGGAGAACTTTTTCCGTGGGAGTTGCTTGAGGCGACATTTGCGCTCCGCTTCGCCATGGCCGCAGAGGATCCTGTGGAGGGCCTCTTCAATCTAAAGACTCAAGAACCCTAGTAATTTTTCTTTTAGACCTGTGGTCAAAACTTGTGAATAGTCTTTCTCCCTCATACAGTAGTAGTAAGAGTCCAAATGTGATGGTTTTTCTATTTTTTTTTTTTAAAAAAATCATTCTCTATCAAGAGATTGTTTTGTTACTCCCTCCGTTCCGTTCCATAAAACATGCAATTTCGCCCCCGAGGAGTCAACGTTTTTAAATTACCCGCAATTATATATTGAAATATATAAATATTTATACTAAGTAAATAGTATCATCGGAAAGATCTTTAAATCTAGTTTTTAATAAATTTATTTGGAGATATAAATGTTGCACATGTTACCTATAAACCTATCTAGTCAAAGTTGAGAAAATTTGACCGACACGCTTTTAAGCATAATTGCAAGCTTTTTTGGAACGGAGGGAGTACATCTATTAAAGCACTCACAATGCAAACTCTACCATACTCCCTCCATCCCTAATTGACCGTCTGTAACACCCTGCTTTTAAGCATGTCTTTAGCATCTGCATTTCATGGGCATAATCATCAATTAGTCACATGCATTTATGCACATGAAATGATAGAGATCAATTGCTTGTTTAATTTTATTCAATTTACTTGTTATGCTTTGCCTCGTCATTTTATGTATGAAATGTTTGCATAATTAGTTGTTTAATGTTTATTTATTCTTAGTCATGATCATAGGATGTTTTAGAGCATGCGTCATGTGGTCATGTTCCTAATTAGATTTTATAATGGTAGTTTGACTTGTTTGGTCTCGTTTGACCTAGGAAGTGATTTATTTTGTTTTGTTCAAAAGTCCTAGCTAGAGACCTTGCATGTGGGTGCACTCTTCATGAGATGTGTAGCAAATTTCGAGTAGATCAAAAGATGTCACAGGCCGGTTGCATGAAAATGAGTGGATCATGTTGAAAAATCCGAAGTTTGCTTGGTTTGAGTGCTAATTAGGGTTTTCTCTAACCTCGTGTAGGCACAAAAATCCTACTCCCCGCACAAGCACACACACCGACAAGCCGAATAGGCGGCTTTACTCGCCTCGAGTGTCTTGAATCGAAGGCGTGCGATCAATTTGACCTGTTAATTGACAAGGAGGTAAACGTGAGATCCGGAACATGCCCGGTGAGACCAAGGCAGTTCCGCATGTATGGCTCTAAGGCCGGATGTAAAGACATATAGCTATGAAAGCTATCTGTCGATGAATAATGAATGCATTCGGTAAACATATATGAAGATATGATGTAATAACTGCTGCCGAATGATCATAAAGACATGTTTGAACAAATAAAGTCGATCATTATGATGTGCTATTGTACAGCTCTCTATTGCATAGATCGAATCAATTGACAACATGATAAATAAAAGAATGTAAGTCATAAATATCAAAAAATTTGTTAAATATAGTGATACTCATGACACGTGAAAGCATAACCGAGTGGTCAAACTTTTGTCAAAAAAGCAAAGCTTGTAAGTCATAAAATCGGGTCCATGAAGAAGGAACTACCCTACGTGAAAAACCTATCGATTAAACCCGATCTCTAGTCCACCGGATGACTAGCTCTAGAGTAACCCAAAAAGATTCAGATCCCACCGGATGACACAGTCCTATCAAGATCTAAACGTATACAAACCCACAACACGTGACAACTTAGATTGATCTATCTCGGCTACGATGAACAGATAGATCTAGTAGGATAGTAAGATGAGCAATGAAAGCACTAAAAGCAACTAGATCTATGATAAGATAAAGCCGAGACGTTTCAATCTAAATTGGGCAAAAGGTGTGTGCAAACATAATTAAATAAACAAATTGAAAGCATTGCAAAACACGTGGTAACTTAATGAATTCATTAGATCTTGCCAAAATCTAATGAAGCCGATAACTTAGCTCTTAGCCGGACCTTAGCCCACCGGATGGCTCATGATCGACAAAAGAACCCTCCCCGCTTTCGATAGCTTAAATCGCACCGACGATACTAAGCGTGAACAAGACTTCTTGTAATAATCTAAATCCGCCTCGACGATACTAGACATGGTGCAAGGTTGCCGGTACGATTTTACAGGTCGTCGACGGGTCGATGAGTCCTCTCGCGAGTAGATCGGCGCACACGATCGACTCAAGGGTGGCGGAGCCAAGGCACGGAGCCGGGTTTGTTGTATTTGATTTGGTAGATCGTTTACGATTGCCGGGGGTCTTATATTTATACCACTCGGCATTGACGAGTCCTAACTAATTACGAATAATAATAAACTAAAAATATCTAGCTAAGATACATTGTCCTCCAAGTCTTTCTGAGTCGTGGAATTTGTACGTGATGTGGGCCCTCATCCTTGGATATTCTTCTTGACGCTCCATGCTTGCCGAACCATCTCTTGCTCAGCTCCTTCTCGGACTCAAGCTCCTTAGCCGAATAACAATGGCTTCCCCGAATGCTACAAAGATTAAAGCGCTTCCTCGCTAGCCGAATGACTCCTTACCGAACCATCGTGCGCCGGCCCATCGGTCATCCGGGCTCTACCAAATTTTGGTGTTAACATATGCCCCCTCAATTTTAGAGTAAAAGAGGCTCTTTTGCTCTGAAATTGACCACGATCTGCTAAAACTCGGGCCAAGCTTTTAAGCGGGCTAAAATTGCCGAGGCCGGTTTATGGAAGCTTCCCGTGGCACCGTGTAACCCTTCAATTTCTTCTTGGAACTCGTGCTGCCGAAACCTCCACCTATGTGAATCGGCAAGCCGTGTCGCTTCCGCTTCTCAAGATAAGCGTCGAATAGATCTTTTGTTTCCTCACGGCTATTTTGAATCTACCTCTTGGCCTTCCTTACGTATATAAATACGGGTGAACTCCCTCGACCAAGAGCGACCATCCAGATTTCCTCTATATCCTCCAACTTTTTCTCCCGCTCTTCCAAGATCTAAAGCACCAGATGGCAGGCTCAAGCAACAAGCGCCCGGCTGATTCGGCAGATCCACGCCCTCCAAAGAGGCCTGCAACAAGGTAAGTACGTCTCCGTATATCTCAATCCAATCTCATTTTGTATTTACTAATCTCGATTTCTCTACTTGAAATCTTGATGTGACGGAGATAACGCCGAACTCCGTGCGTCAATTGGCGGCGCACGACGCGGCCCTCGGGGAGAGAGAGAAAATCACCAGGTGACGATCAAGATACTGGAGGATGCAGAGGAGGCCATGGCTCACCTGGACAGAGAGAATGAAGCCCAGATGCGCCATAGCAATGGTAAGTTTTCACCATCATGCCCTGTCATTCCTTCCTTGTATTCTTGGCATAACCCCCTCACTCAAACCCTGTTATGTTTCAGGCCTAGCGACGAAGCTTCACCGCCTGAAAGTTGCCACTGGCAGGCTAATCAGGGAGCTCGAAAGGGACGATCCTCCAAGTCCTGACCGTATCCAGAGGCTTCAACAAGCCTATGGGCTTCTGAAGACTATCTACAACATGGTTGTAGATTAGGGAAAAAACTAGTCACTATGTAATGGACTTGTATTCCCCGCCTCTGTTAATAAAGAATCGGTCTTTTTCCTTTTTCGCATCTATGATCCGTGTGTCCTTTTGAATTGAATCAAGTAATCTTGATGCTAAATCATCACCGTGTCGAATGTCACTACCGAACAAACCTTTAACCGAATAGATCTTACAAAAATTGCCGTCAATCTCCCTCGTTTTCTTTGAAGAAAATCTCAAATCTGATAAGCATTGACGTTGGTAGTGGCATTGATGACAATAAAATATGCTCGAAATAGAAAAGAACCAAATTCCATGACTCCTTTTTCACCAGTTTGAATGATCAATGAAATTCTTCACTCACATTGATTGCCCTTGGCCCTCTGTTTTTGTAAATACAGATGAAATCCTTGTTGAACAAGTAGCGAATCTTGCCTCGACGTCATTATCAATTAAATCCTCAAATAATATAAGGAATTCAGTTTTTAAAATTCGCGGACACTATTCATCAGATCATTAAATGTGCCCTTGCCTTTCTCTTTTCCCAATAAACCAACCAGGGGCAAAATGTCGTACCGAGGGGAGATGGAACGAGTAAAGATGGCTTCCTTAATAAGCAATCTCTCAAGAATATAATTTAAAATATTTTGGCCAATCATCTCCCTTTCCATCAAGTACCGGCCTTATATGTCCAAACGCAATTTGAAATTTTCATCGCGAAATTTGTCCATCACTCCTTTTCCTTTCTCATCGAGTACCTTCCATTAACACCGATAATCTCCAATGGCGGGCAAAGGAAAAGAGATTGTTGAGGAATCATCGGTTCAAGGATCCTCCACCACCCGCTCGCATTCGCTCGTAAGATTAGATTCTTGCGCATTTAGTCACCTCTCAACTTGATGCATTCTAATCCTCCTGCTTCTTCAGCTCGCCAATGCATCCAGATTTCTTATTTGGCACACGGCGCATTCCAATCCCCATCTCATCGGACTCTTCGATGATGATTCACCGGCGGATGCGTAAAACTCTCCGCAAGCAATTGCGTGAAGAGAGACGCCGCCGTAGGGAGCTTCAGGCAGATCCGGATGATGTGACTCCTTACTTGCGCCGCAGAGCGTGAACGCCGTATGGCTCGAGGTTCATATTGGTGGTAAGTTTTAAACCAAACCCATCCATGTATTGCCGCTTTGGGTGAACGATTGTTTTTCATTCCTCTAGAGTTGTCCAGGAGCCATCATCACTGTCCTCCGTGAAGCAAGTGTCAAGTCCGGTGCGAGCACTCGACATGCTAGTGAACCCATCCGGGCGCCTCGCATCCAAGAGATCGCCGATAAGATCAAGGATGCTATGAAGAAGATGTGAAGAACTGCAATCGTGACTGTAATGGTGCCGAATAGTATCTAGGATTAGGACCAAGTAGAAATCCCTTGTGATATATTCCAAGTAGAAATCCTTTGTAATGTATTCGGCAACACTTTTGTAACAGACTTTCAAAGCTCTTGAATAAAGACCCTCTATATCTATATTGATGTTTTTATATTTTTTGCACTAAAGGCTTACATAACAATATTTATGCCGACTGTTCTCCAATTCTATGGAGTATTTTTCTCGCTAAAGGCGATGATTTACACATCGGCTATTTCTCATGAACAAACAATCCTTTTGCTCAAAACCATTAAACTCGATACGTGTCGGCCAATCTCAATTGGCAATAATCGATTCTCTTAAAAGCCGACACAAAATCTTTCCTTAGAAATTACTATGAGAGCCGACTATCTCGATCGGCCGTTGGTCTTGTAATAGTAATCGACAGGGACCTTCTTCCCATTCTCTTCCCGAGAAACACTCCACGCCCTCGTATTCCCGGAACGATGATTCAGCGGTAGCAATGCTTACCGAATCATCGGGCTTGTACTATCTCAACGTCATCACCATTCCAATCGATGAGGACTTGATGCATGGTGGATGGAACACAATAGTTAGCATGGATCCAATCTCTTTCAAGTAATAAGTCTGTAGGACCCCTTACTATCAACCACAAAGAAGGTAGTGATCAAAGTCTTTGAGCCGATCATCAACTCAACGTGAACGGCTCCATAGGTATCTCAAGGATTTCAAAGAAAGTCCCTAAGCACAATGTCCTGTCTTGAGCAAATCCTCTTTGGTCATCCCCAAATTTTCTCGAAAGTTGTATATGGCATGATATTGATTGCAGCCTCCTCCATCAATGAACATATGAGTCGAGGTTTTCCATTAACATATCCCTTCAAGTAAAGAGGCTTTAGATGATTATGCTTCCTAGGCTCATCAAACACAGCCTTTGCCTTGATAAAGCCAACCGGCCCTAGGAGATCAATCATCTCTTTGTTGTCAAAATCAAAATAGGCCTCTTCATCCGAGTAGGCATCTTGTTCCTCGGATCATCGGTGGCTTGCTCAGTAGGAGCTGCAAACTCTATAGGAATGAAGAACACCATGCTAACATCGCCGAACGCCCACTTGCCGAATACTCCTCGCCGAATGATTGGCTTCCCGAGCTTTTTTTTTGGGACGCCATACCATTTGCGTTCGGGCTGTTGCTTCTCCGAGCTCCTTGTTCTAAGAGACGTTGGACCCTTCTCTTGGCTCTTCCTTAGACGGGGGAGGGCACCACTGTCCCTTTTGCCACACACATACTCTTGAGGAGAGTCCATGTCATCATCGAATCCTCTACATCAGCCCATGCTTGATCTGCAATCCTTTTTACCGACGTGAGGTGTACTTGTCTTTATTTTTAAGCGCCGATCATCCTCTCGGGAAACGTGCCCCCAGTCTTTCTTGGATGGGACGGCGGTTGACTTGTGCCTGTCGATACCCGTGGTATTGCTCACTGCATTTAGGGCAATTATTCCTAGCACTTCAAGCCTTCGTTCAAAGCAATGCCTAAAGAAAGGACAGTCCCAATGAGACTCCCCTTGCTCCTTCATGTACTCCTCCTGTTCTCGGTGGTACATCTCCTCTTCCTATCTCTGCTGCTCCCTGGCAAGTTGCTGATCTCTACGATATTGCTTCTCTTGCTATCTTTGCCACTTGTTCAGCAGTATACGAGATGTTACCCTTGGTTTGGAGGTTTCTCCTTTTTCGCTCGGCTATTTGGAAACCGAAACACGATGTTGCCGGAGCTCAACACTAAAACACCCGCCGACTAGGGTCAATCGAACCACTTTGCTTTGCCCTTTCAGAAGTCAGCACCTTCAATGGGCCTTTGCCCTTAGGATCACTGGCAGAAACCATGCATGTATCGAAAGCAACCATGCCTGCAGGGAAGGGCTCCTTATCCACCTTCATGCTGTTGTTGAACTTGAGGAGACCCTCGCCAGATAGCCCCTCTCGAATCCGCCGCTTGAAGATTCGCAGCCGCTGATGTTGTGAGTGATCATATCATGGAAGCCACAATATTTGCAGTCTTGATCCAATCCGGACGCTTCATAGAATGATTCTCTCGGTAGCTTGATGCGTCCTTCCTTGACTAAGAACTCAAAGAGCTTTTCCGACTTGAAGACGCCGAAGTCATATGCCCCCTTGAGTGTCTTCATC
The DNA here is from genome assembly GCA_015847255.1 of Hyparrhenia diplandra. Taxonomy (NCBI): domain Eukaryota; kingdom Viridiplantae; phylum Streptophyta; class Magnoliopsida; order Poales; family Poaceae; genus Hyparrhenia; species Hyparrhenia diplandra. Next base: position 35,511 of record JADLZK010011666.1, read on the forward strand.
CAAATGGTTAACCCGGGAGGCTCCTTGCCCCAAGCAAATTTGGTATAACCGCTATGTCCTCCCCGGCCATCATCTTCGTCTTCACTCTCTTCTAGGAAGTGGTTGTATGTCCGATAAGACACGTTGCCCCTTTCTAAAAACGGGTGTCCTTCTTGATGCTCGAACCGATTGGCCATGAGTGGGCGCCTTGAGAGTTGTCCTAGGTCATCAAATTCCATGCCGGCTAGCTTTTCCCCTCGATGGTCGGATGCATACCCCGAATGGCTACAAATGCAAGAATCGATGGTCCGCAAGCTCAAAGAGTAGCAGGATTTCTTTGTCTCCCTGAACCTACGCAAGAACTCTTGTGGTGTCTCATTATACTTCTGTGTCAACCCCATCAAGTCAACGAGCTCTTTTTCATTGGAACCGCTGTAGAAGTATGAATGGAATTTGTCTTCCAGCTCAGACCATGTTCCAATAGAATTGGCCAGCAACGTGGCAAACCATGTAAAAGCCGGCCCTGTAAGGGATGATGGGAAGAAGCGAATCCTCCATGCTTCATCATTGGCAAGCTCTCCCAACTGAATCAAATACCGACTGATGTGTTCGGTAGTAGAGGTGTCATCTTGTCCAGAGAACTTGGTCAAGTCGGTTGGAGGCTTCAGTCTTGAAGGAAGCGCCACTCTGTTGTACCAATCAGGATATGGCGACTGATACACATAGGGCCGATTCTTGGGCTTAATCCCAAATTGGTGTTGCATCATATCGGCCATCCTCGCTAGGAGTATATCCATATTTGAATTCTGTGGTCCATGAGATGGTCCTGACGCCCAGCTGGCCTATACCCAGGATTTGGCATAGCATGAATTGTGGAGTAGTCAACGAACTCAGGTAACCAGGGCCAAAGGGGTTTCTCTCGCAACCCAATCGGCCATTGGAGCTATTGAGTATGTGTTGTATGTTGAGGATTCCTAGGTGCACCGAACGCCTTCTCCATGAGTCCCCGCTCCGGATCCCTCCGTTTTTCCGGTGTCTTGTTCTCTCCCCGCATTCTTGATTTGTAGCTCCTTTCTTTGGTGGTGGCTTAGGCGTATGTATGTATCTTGGCCCCGAAGCTCACCAAGCCGAGCCTCAAAGTGTTGATCAAACTCGGGTCCAAAGCTAGCCTTCATGATATCGCGAAAAGTGTTGAAGAACGTTTGTTGTGATTAGTCATTGCTCTCCCAACAAAGAAACTGCAACAATCTCCTCCATCCGACGGATTTCTTCAGGACTTGGTTCTTCATCTTCCTTTTCCCGCCCCCTCTTCTCGTGTCATAAAACTGTTTGAGCATATTCTTTATCACCGGCATCACTATCTTTGGAAGATCCGTCTTTTGGATGATTGTGCCGCTCTTGTGTTTGGAGAAGCATGACATGCACTTTTTGCGCCGGAAGGCGCGCGCACATATCTCTCACTATGGCCTCTTGATCGGCCGGGCGTGTCATTCATCCGAGCCGATGACATTATCCTTGTCGACGTTGTCGCATCGTGTTTTGATCTTGAGTGGTCCCACGGGCGTGCCAAAAAAGTGTGTAGGCACAAAAATCCTACTCCCCCCGCCGCAGCACACACCGACAAGCCGAATAGCCGGGCTTTACTCGCCCGAAAGTGTCTTGAATCGAAGGCGTGCGATCAATTTGACCTCGTTAATTGACAAGGAGGTAAACGTGAGATCCGAAACATGCCCCGTGAGACCAAGACAGTTCCGCATGTATGGCTCTAAGGCGGATGTAAAGACATATAGCTATGAAAGCTATCTCGTCGATGAATAATGAATGCATTCGTAAACATATATGAAGATATGATGTAATAACAAATTTGCCGAATGATCATAAAGACATGTTTGAACAAATAAAGTCGATCATTATGATGTGCTATTGTACGACTCTATTGCATAGATCGAATCAATTGACAACATGATAAATAAAAAAGAATGTAAGTCATAAATATCGTTAGTGATACTCATGACACGTGAAAGCATAACCGTGTTCGTTCGGCAAGCTTGCCGAATCGGGGTCCATGAAGAAGGAACTACCCTACGTCCAAAAAACCTATCGATTAAACCGATCTCTAGTCCACCGGATGACTAGCTCTAGAGTAACCCAAAGATCTCAGATCCAACGGATGACACGATCTGTCAAGATCTAAACGTATACGAACCCACAACACGTGACAACTTAGATTGATCTATCTCGCTACGATGAACAGATAGATCTAGTAGGATAGTAAGATGAGCAATAAAAGCAATAAAAGCACTAAAAGCAACTAGATCTATGATAAGATAAAGCCAAGACGTTTCAATCTAAATTGGGCAAAAGGTGTGTGCAAACATAATTAAATAAACAAATTGAAAGCATTGCAAACACGTGGTAACTTAATGAATTCATTAGATCTTGCCAAAATCTAATGAAGCCGATAACTTGCTCTTAGCCGGACCTTAGCCCACCGGATGGCTCATGATCGACAAAAGAACCCTCTTGCCCCCGATAGCTTAAATCCGCCCCGACGATACTAAGCGTGAACAAGACTTCTTGCAATAATCTAAATCCGCCCGACGATACTAGACATGGTGCAAGGTTGCCGGTACTTACGGAGGTCGATGAGTCGATGAGTCCTCTCAGATAGATCAACGACACGACCGGACTCGAAGGGTGGCCTGAGCCAAGGAACGGAGCCGGGTTTGTTGTATTTGATTTGGTAGATCGCTTACGATTGGGGGTCTTATATTTATACCCTGGGCATTGACGAGTCCTAACTAATTACGAATAATAACAACGAAAATATCTAGCTAAGATACATTGTCCTCCAAGTCTTCTTGGAGTCGTGGAATTGTACGTGATGTGGGCCCTCATCCTTGGATATTCTTCTTGACGCTCCATGCTTGCCGAACCATCTCTTGCTCAGCTCCTTCTCGGACTCAGGCTCCTTAGCCGAATAACAACGGCTTCCCGAATGCTACAGCATTGTAGCTGCTTTCCTGCTAGCCGAATGACTCCTTACCGAACCATTGTGCGCCGGCCCATTAGTCATCCAGGCTCTACCAAATTTTGGTGTTAACACCTCGGAGTAGTGTTGCTTTAATCGATCATAGTTTCTAAACCAAACCGAATTAGGAAAAAGTTTGTATAGGTGTTTTGCTCAGAATTTCATGAGGAACATTTCGTTCAATTACAGTTTTCACTGATTCGGCACGGATCTCGGCGTACAGATCAAAACAGCTCGGTTTAGTATGGAATTAGGGTCTTTAGAGACGCTTAGGGTTTGGGCGTCACTGAAAACCGGCCGGCCACCCATGCCACGCCGCGCCGACCCCATAGCCGCGTGTCACGCGCTGCCTGTCACCCTGCCGCGCCGATGACTTGAAGGGGAGGGAAACCGCGTCCCGTGCTCCATACACACCCCCGCCCTCCTTTCCCTTTTGCCCCACGCCAAACGAAAGCAAAGCAAGAAGCGGCCGGAAGCGGCCGCCGCCGCCATCACCATTGCCGGCGCCACCGCCATCACCACCGCATCCCCGTCCCTCCAAGCTCGCCCACGTGTCGCCTTGACCTCCCACGCCCCTTAACACCGCGCGCATCGATTCGAGCAAGGAAAAAGGTAGGAACGCGGATTTCCGCCGCCGCCGGAATTTCCAGCCGGCATGGCCGCCGCCGCGTCGGAGCTCCCCGTCGTCGTCCTTGATCCAGCTTTTCGTGCACTATCTCACGTTCGTGCTTGCCTCGTTGTGTGTTGTCCAGGGGTTACAAGGAATCGAGAGCCGTGCCGTCGTTTCACCGAACCGCGACACGCCGCCGCGCGCCGGACGCCTGCGGGCCGCCGGCCGCCGGCCGCGGTCGGTCTCTCGCCTCCGACCATCGCAACCCCTCCAAACGTGCGCATCGCGCTTGCCTTGCATCCCTGCAGGTGAATCCCTAGCTAACCGCTTCGCAGACGCCATCCCGCCGCCGGAACGGGTTGCCATCGCCATGTCCGTGACCGCCGGGCCGGGCATGCTCGCGCCAAAGCTTCGCCGCCGCCCAAATCCGCAGATCCGGGCCGTTGCGAAGCTTCGCCTAGGCTTGTAGACGCCTTCGCACACGCGCGTGCTAGCCTCACTATCGCCGAAGTGGCGAAGCTCACCGGAGCGCCGCCGCCACCGCCGCCGCCGTACGCCGCGCTAGAAGCCGCCAAACCGGGCGCTATGGCTACCAAACGGTAGATCTCCTTGAGACGAACCCATGCATGTATTTGGTTGGCCAGAAGCCTCAACGCCGGCGAAGATCCGTCGCCGGACCGCCGCGCCCCTGTTCTGTGAGGCTGACGAGCGGGCCCCAGCCGTCAGCATCTTTTCTTTTTCTGTTTTTCTTTTTCCAGAATGCTATGCCTGTCTTAGAAAATTCACAGAATGCTCATTTTTGCTTGGAATCGAGTGCGACAAATTTTGTAGTGTTTGTTATACTCTGCTCTATGATATAAAAATATGAGTTTGCACTTTCTGGCAGTTTTTATATTTATCTAGATTTATTGCAATATATGCCATGTTTCTAGGTAAATGCATATCTAATTTTTGATGCATGATAAAATAGTGGTCCCTGTACAAAATGTTCATGTTTTTGGATGTAGAGTGCAGGAAAAATATCATATATGCTATGTTCTGTGATGAAAGTGTGATTTTTGATTTATGTGCTATTTACCATGCTTTCTTAGGAAATTCATAGAAAAATAATTACTAGGGTTTTTGCCATGATAATTTTTGTACATGCATTTGTTACTGTTATATAGCTTTACATGTTCATGGTTAGTCAGTTTCATGCATTTGATAGTACAAAGTATTTTCATGCCTAGTTTTAGTGCTACCTTGCTATTTTTGTGTAGGGCAGTATATGCATGTTCTTGCTCTGAAATTTTTATGGTAGCCTTTGTAGACCAGTAGGATGCTTTGGTAATTTTTGTAGAGTTTTCTAAGGTGTTTGCATATTTATCATATTTATGTTGCTAGGAAAATGCCCTAGAAATGCATGTTTATATTAGAGTAATGTGTGTTGATAATTTTATTAGTTGTTCCTAGCATGGATAGGACCTGTTGGTATGCTTGGTTGGATAAGCTTGGCAGATTGGTAGATTTTTATTCCTAGCTTTTATATGATTTATAGTGTGCATGTGTAGTGTTTGATAGGGCATATCATTTTATGTGCTTTAAGTTATCTTTTGGTTTATCCAGTAGGTTTATTTGGTAGATTATGACTTGTTTTGCTTGCTGGAAAGGTTCTGGGTGAAGTGCATGCTTGAGGGATTTTTAGTAGATGTTGTAAGTTATAGTTTGTCTGAAAACAGAGCCTCTGTTTTCTCTGTTTTTGAGGCTGTAGATGACAGAATCAGATCAGGGTGGTATGGAACGTTTTGTAGATAATTTTGTTAGCTTTCCAACGAGTATTTGTTTGCTGCATTTGGAGTTACAGAACTCCCGGTGTGACTATTTTAGTAACAGCATGTCTAGCTGCCATTTTCAGTGTATTAGTGGAATATGGTGTTTGCTTAATGTAGATTTCTAGGGTTGCTTTATGTAGTTTTAATTGTGTGTCTACAGAAGAGATATGCACTTATTAGTATCATTCATCATAATGCATTCATCCATCATTCTATTTTATTTGTATACAAGTATATTTCTGTGCATTCGCAACATTAACTCGCGCATGTGCATGCATCATATCAGGATCGGAGGAGTTAGTTCGGAAGGAGATCAAGGAGCAGGAGGTCAACTTTCGTCGTCTCGGAGTGCAGCCAAAAGACCACACCGGAGAAGGAGGACCGTTCGTCAAGCTTCCAGAGTGCCCTGACTTCTTCTTCCTGCTACTTTTCTGAAGGCAAGCCCCGGTGCATGCTGAACTTTCCTATGCTTTCTCAATTAATTTGTTGAGTCCTTTATGAATGCTGCATTAAGTATAGGAAGTGGTTGAAACCGTTGATGCACAGATATCCTTGCTGAAGTTGTTACCCTATCCTATTAGCAGAGTCTAGGTCAAAATGTTCGGGTTATAATGATTGCGGTGAGCGGTGATTTCCGGTCACTAAGAGGATGTTGTGGTTAGTCACATGGGTGACTAACAAGCCGCCTTCCGAGAACTTGGTTAATAAAACATGTTAAGGTTGGATGGATATTGTGGTCTTTCCATCTGATTGATTAAGGACTCTCACTTTGTCGGAAGGCGGTCGGAAGTTGAACGTACCTGTTTATATAGTAGGATCCGCCGGGTCGTGAGCCACGAACCTTGTGGGAAGGTTAGGGGCCGGTACTTGTACGCTTTAACGCCCCTCCTTGGCGTGGTCGGTTGGGTTTTGATCGGGCGCAGCGCGAGGCACCGAAGCGGCGTCTTGGGTCGACTCACTTGGTGGCTCGAGAGGAGGGGGTTGCCGACAGTCCGAGACATACGCCCCCTAACATCTTGAAGTGATTAGGTGCCGTCGCGACGTAGACCTAGTGTATGACGAGGGGTATTCGCCCATTTGGTTTGCAAATCGATTCAAATCGCCATCTCTCCCGGGTCGGTGAGAACCGGGATGCTTCCGCGGCATTGTAGTCTAATATCACAATAATGGTTATCTTATTCATGCTGCTGATGTTAAAATTATGATCAAGTTACTTATGCTGTTATTTATATATCGCTGAGCATATGTTTTAATCTTGACTACAGGACGTATGGTTATGTATATAATAACAACCTTTTAACTTGGAAGAACCTGAGTAGTATGTGTAGGCGCACTAATCAACCTTATTTCTGAAATTTTAAATGTGAGTCAGCCAGCTCCAGATAAAGCCAAGCATAATCCTTGGAGTCTTTTCCTTATTTTATGGTTTAAGACGGGTAAGTCTTGCGGAGTACAATTGAGTACTCACGGGTTAATTCCCGATGTTGCAGATGATCCGTCTAGCATGTTTCTATCCAGATGTGATGTGATGTGGTTGAAGATAATGCCTAGGGCATGGCAGCCTCCATATTCCTTGTCTCTTGCTATTACAGGGGTGACACTATGTTGGCACTATCTATTTTATTTTGATTTCCGCTGTACAACTATTTTGCTTTCGAAAGTTATTGCTTCCGCACTCTGAATTATTTTGAAATAAAGGTGTACATCGCACTCTGATTAATATATATATTAATTTGGTTTGAGATACCTGCGGATTGGAACTACTGAGCTCAAAGATCTTGGTTGTATTGTTGATGAGTTTGAAATCACTCCGAGATTTCCGGAATACCGGGTTTATATGGACTCAAGTGTAGGCTGCGATTGCTTCGGTAATTGCAAATTATACTTGATTTCTTATAAATTGGTCGGCTCTGTCTGGTGGCATCGAGCTTAGTTCAAGTACTTAACAATCCCGATCGGTATTTAAATTAAAATGAACCACTAATCTTTTGTGAAAATTTTTTGCGAAACAAAAAATCTTTTCAAGTGGTGTGAGTAAAAGATTTGCAAAATTAATAGTGCCATGGTCATACCCTTATGCCCAATTAAGGACATCGGTGGCTTTACTAACTTGGAATGGGTTATTGCATCATATTTTGTTGTTTGTGCTTGGTTGCCGTGCGCTGCCAGAGTACGGGGGCTACTCATTTGAGTAGTCATGTATGGATCGAAATACCTCTACGCCGGGTAAATGATGTTCAATGCCTCTACGCCCAAGGTAAGATGTGAGTTGTGAGAGCATGATTGGACAACCGCCGGTCTAGGGGTAAGAATAAAATGTTTTGAGAGCTCCGTGGGTCGGGTAGTGCCCCTGTAGACTTGTGTATGGGTACACAGGTGTGCCGGGTGTAAAATGTGCTTTTTCCGAAGGTATGCAATGCCGTCGGGTGGACTCGACGAAGGTGTATATGCAATTTAAATTAATGCATTGCATAAATATACCGTGGGCTGAAATGAAACCGCAGGTACACTAACTACGCAAAACGTGTAGATCGACTAGTTGCGGTTTATTTTCTTTTTGAGAGAACGTTAGATGTGCCACCATTTATACGAGTAGTATCTTATCTTTCCTATTCTGTGAGGACGTAAGATACGCTCATGCATCATGTCATTCATGCATTCGCATCAATAAAATGAAATAAAAGTATTTCTTTCTTACCTTTATTCCTCGTCTCTCTCCCCTTAGTGAGTACTTGTCCCTTTTTTGTTAAAACCGACCCATCTCGTTATCAATCTCACACAATCTTCCCTATTCTGTTACAAATGGCTCCCGCAAACAAGACAAAAAGATAATACCATTGAAGACAAGTTGTTTCGCATACCATGGTATTGTAGGTGTTTAAGCGGACAGGCAATATAGAGACCCAACCTATAGATGACCGCACCTTAGGCAGGCCGGATCATCACTAGAATTAATCTTTTCCTCCCTGCCCTACCTTATAGCTTTGTTTGGAGAAGTTGGAATATCACCGAATACGAGCTATCACCTGAAGAAGTTGCCAGCAACGCTGCAATCCGTACCTTGAGAAGTTGAATGTTGGAACACCGATGTCTTGCTAGGGGCAGCTACTTTCTGTCTTTTGGAAGGGGCCCTTGTTTCATCACTTGCCAGTAGAAGAGAGTCGATTTTAAGAGAGGATTTCTATCATCCAATCGTGATCATCACCATCCCTACATGCCGATATAGAAGAAGATTAAGATGGAAATGACAACCACAAGGACGTTAGAAATGCCTTATTGCCCCACCGAAGTTTTCGTTTGCTCGCCGCCCATCCCTTTTTGATTACGCTAGTCGTTAGCTCGTATTTCCTATCGTAGGAAATATGAGCTTATCATCACGCCGGATACCTATTCCTACCCTTAGTGTTCCTATTTTGGCAAGAGACTATCTACACCAAAGACCTTGAAGTATTCGGACTCTCTGAGATATTAATTGAGCCTTCGATGAGTTTAATGGAAGAGTTCCATTTTTGGTGAAGCAATGTGCGTGGTTTTTCGATATATAGTCAGGACGACTATATCGAACTTTGGATTACACGTACATTGGACAGAGAAGTTGATTTGCTACATAATCCAGGCCGAGTATAATTATTGCGATGATGGGTGTGATGCCATTGGATTTATGGTTACCTGTATTTGTTGAATGAATTTATTATCGCAATAAATTCTGCGTAACTTTAAATTCAATGCATTTACACTATGTCAACATCATCGAGAATTTTTATTGGTTGGATTATGCGGATGGTTAAAACACGCCGGTGCCGGAGGGAGCAACCAACCGCCACCACCTCCTCCCGCCAAGCAGAACAGTTCTTTAGCGAAGTTTTCGGGTGAGTTGCGCAACATTTCGCGCAACACCGCACGCATGGTGGAGGAGGAGATCATAATGTTAATGCAGAAGATAGGCTCCAGTCATATAAAGAATTCAAGGGAACTGACCCACCTAAGTTCACACAGTCCAGTGAACCAACCGAAGCGGAAGAATGGATGAGCTCAGTTGAGGAAAAATTCAGGTTGTTGGATTTGACGGAAGTGCAGAAGGCTGAATATGCCGCTCATTTGCTTGAAGGACTTGCAGGAATTTGGTGGAGAAATCATCATGCCACCTACCCAGCTAGTACTTCTATTACCCGGGATATGTTCACGGCAGCTTTCTGTGAAGCTTATATTCACCCTAGTGTGATTGCTATGAAATTGGCAGAATTTATCAAGCTCAATCAAGATGACAAGACCATCACTGAATACCTTGAGGATTTCAACCACTTGTCCCGATATGCACCAGATATGGTAGACACTGAAGAGAAGAAAATAGCCAGCTTCAGAAGAGGGCTTAATCTCAAGATGCAGAAGACTATTGGAGCCCCGTTCAGAAAGAGCTTCAATGAGTTCATTAGTGACTGCTTGTTAGAGGAGGAGAGCAACAACGCATATGTTGCTGCCAAGAGCAAGAAGAGACCGAGTGAGTCTAGTCCGAGTCAGAACAAGGTTCTGCTCATTACTCATCCAAGCTATCCCCAACCAGATGCACCACCGCAGGAAAAGACACAATGTGGAAATTCTCGCTCTAGGAAGGCCCATGTTACACCTGCTCCAGGAGCCGAGACAGATCTTATTGGGTATAGTGCTTCTACCCGCAACAAGTGCTATAATTGTGGGACACTAGGACATTTTTCTAGGTTTTGCCCACAACCCAAGAGTAACCAACCCTACAAGCAGAAGATTGGACAAGTTCACTCCACCAGTATTGAAGAAAGCCCAGAAGGAGAGACTGTAACGGCTGGTACTTGCTTAGTCAACAATCACAATGCTGTTGTATTGTTTGACTCTGGATCGTCTCATTCCTTCATGAGCGAAGCTTTTGCCCAGGAACATAATGAACAGATATCAGATTTGGGTTATGGTTATCGTATTAGCTCAGCAGGAGCTGATCAACTTACAAGGAAGATTGCAAGAGATGTGCAGATTAAAATTGGGGATTTAGAGATTGTCACATCCCTAATAGTATTGCCAGGGCTGAGTTTGGATGTTATCTTGGGAATGAATTGGATGAAGACATGGGGAGTAATTATAGACACCCTGAATAGGGTAATCCTTTTGAAAGATCCCCGTGATGGAAAAGAACATTAGATAATTCTTCCCCAAACACCCAATCTAAATCGTGTCTCCGCTGCTCTAGAAGTCACCAGAATTTCAGGTATACCAGTGGTATGTGAGTTTCCCGATGTTTTTCCGAAAGATTTACCAGGATTACCACCGTACAGTAGATGTAGAGTTTGCCATAGAGTCGCTACGGGAACAACACCTATATCCCGAAGGCCTTATAGGATGCGCCCCATGAATTGGCTGAGTTGAAAGTTCAGATTCAAGAGTTGCTAGATAAGGGTTTGATTAGACCAAGGTCATCACCATGGGGATGTTGTTGGTATACCTTATAGCATAAAATATAGAGGTTTTTAAAATGAAAATAAGGGCTTAAAATGAATATTATCATAGTATAGGGGCTTGACTAACATGATTCCACTAGTTTTGGTGATTTATATATTTTTCGGGGATTAAAACAAAAGGCCCAAGAGATTGCAAGCCCTACGACATAAAGACGTATCCGTGACGTAACCCAACGTGGAACCTACACTAGAACATTCCGAGAAGAGACCGAGAGCACCGAAGCAAGGTGGGGCCCACCTGGCAGCAGCGGCGGCGCCGCCCGATGGGGCCCCCGTCCTCCTCCCATTCAATGTCGGTTCAAAGACCGCCTGTGAGGAGCAATCTAGTCCATCCATCAAGGTCGGTTTGATCCAAGGGTCGCCGTGCATCCTCTCGGGGCTATATAACAAGACCCCTGCACCCTCGGGTGAAACCCTAATTCATTCTCATTCATTCAAGTCATCCTACTCCAAGTCAAGACCCTAAGCCCTAGTTCCACCATAACCAGAGCAATAGCTATCTAGGCTAGTTCTAGAGGAAGTCAAGTATTGTCTTGAATTCTCGATCGTCAAGAAGTAGCGGGAGCAAGAGCTTCTCGTGGCTTCTCTCTGTATTCATCATTGTAAGTATTTAGTTAGAATACAATTGCTATGACTTTATTCTATTTAATGATTATATTCTTATTTATATGTTTCCATGCTTATTATGATTATATATTTAGTTTAGTATGTTTGTCTTTATATTCAAGCATGGAGTCGTATAGCTCATATAGATGGTCACTATGTGGGTGATCGACAATGTGTAAACGTGGTGTTTATACAACGTTTGCTGCGACATCACCCTACATTCAGGAAGTGTGGTAGATCGTGGATGTGATACTCCCATTGAGTCCTTTGGAGTCCACCCCGAATGTAGGGCTAGTTGAACTTTGTTACTATGGTAGGTTGGTTTTGTTCCTAATCTTCCTTAGTAATATTCACCATGTGTAGATATAATGCTTTCATACGATGATGACTAGATGTATTGCACTAATTGTAGTATGCATTGGCATGTATTTAGGAGTAACCTAGGAATATTCCATCCTATTCTACCTATATACCATGATATTAGACTATTATAAGACCAACTAGTGGCACACTATTATCTTTGACTTGGATGTTATTATTATTATTATTATTATCATTATTTATCTTTACCTTGTGACTTACCTAGTTTGAGTTTAGTATGATGCATATGGTTTACTCTATATTACACCACCGCAAGTGAATCAATATTAAATCATCAACCTACCCATAGCCTACCCCTCTCCTTTTTCGGTAGAATATAAATACGATACGGATAGACTCACGGTGAAGTGCTACAATTGGGTAATTCTATCGCGGCGCTGCTTGGATACCGCAATTATATTATTATTGCAAGAGTTTCAAGTGTCACATAAAGAATATCCGTTCACGCATTTCTTTAGCGTTGTGAGCTAGGGTGTGAGACTAGTTTTATAGGCAATGCTAGAATGTGTGGTACAGCTTTTTTGTGCCTATCGTGGTGAGATTAACTCCACCATCGATAATGTTACAAAGCCATAAACCATAACTAATTCCGTCTAACTTTATTAACTCTCCGTCGACTTTTTATTGGAATGTGAGATTAACTCCACATCCAAGCTAACTTATTAGATAGATACCATTTATACATTTCTAGCGCCATCCTAGATAGACTCCTCTTGCTATAACGGGAATACTCACCACTACACGTGGCGGGCGGCCGCCGCCGCCGGGGAAAAGCGGCCGCGTGGGCCCCACCGGTCCACGGCCCAACTTTCGTCTCATGGGTCTTCTAAGGTCTATTCAGTCTATTACTCGTACTTTTGGGCCGAAAAACCCGACACTACGCGATCAAGGCCTAATGGTTAGGTAAAATAAAGAATTCTAAAACATCTAATTCCTCGGGTTCTTTATTGGGCTCATAAAAGATTTTAAGACGTTGGCCATTTACCTTGAATAACTTACCTTTGTTATCTTGAAGAGTGACGACTCCATGTGATGACGAATTCACCACCTTGAAGGGTCCTTCCCATTTGCTCCGAAGTTTTCCATGCCCGAATAATTTAACCCCGAATTAAAAAGTAATACCTCGATCTCCCGGTGTGAAGTTCTTCTTTTTAATTCTTTTATCATGCCACCTTTTTGTTCTTTCTTTGTAGATCTTGGCATTGTGATAGGCTTTCTCTTGCCATTCATCGAAGTTTCGATAATTGCATCTTTCTTTTTACTCCCGCGGTTTCTAAATCCATGTTCCATCTCTTGATTGCCTAGTGAGCCTTGAACTCTAGCTCAACAGGCAAGTGACAGTGTTTTGCCATAAACAAGTTGGTATGGTGACATTCAATTGGTGTTTTGTAGGCTGTCCCCGACGCCCATAATGCTTACGGAAGTCTATCCTTCCACTTTGTTCCCATCTCTTTCTACTTTTTTACGCAAGATATTTTTGATTTGCTTGTTTGATGTTTCGCTTGCCTACTCGTTTGAGGGTGATAAGGTCTAGCAATGTTGTGACGAACTCGGGTGCTTCGCTAAGTATCTCTTGAATCGCTATCAATGAAATGGGATCCTCCGTCACGATTACCATTCTTGGTACTCCAAACCTTGGAAATATTATTTCTTCAAACATCTTCACCGAAGCTTACATTATCTGCAGATCTGCATGGCATAGGTTCAACCCATTTTGATACATAGTCAACTGCCACTAGTATGTGTTCATAATTTCCGGATTTTGGAAATGGTCCCATGTAATCAATTCCCCATACATCGAAGAGCTCTATCCGGAGGTTGGTTGTAAGAGGCATGGCATCTCTTGCATTGATATTCCCATGCCTTTGACAGGCTCCACATCTTGAATAAAATCTTTGGTATCTTGATACATGGTTGGCGAGAAAAATCCTACTTGCCAAATCTTCGCGTGTGTTCGAATGCCCCATAATGTCCTCCATATGGTGATGAGTGACATCTTTCAATGATCCGGATTCCTTCTTACGTAGGTAGGCACACATCTCCGAGTAGCCCATCCGAGCAAACCACGAAGAGGTATGGTTCATCCCAAAGGTGATAACGACCGTCGTAAATAAGTTTCCTCTTATCAACCCCTCGTGGTACATGACCCGCAACCATAAAATTAACAATATCTGCGTACCGGGGATCGGTGCGGGTTATCCGATAAAAGAGTATCATCCCCCGAGTGAGTCATTAATGGGCAATTCATTGGGTTTCTCAAAATGCATTCTAGATAAATGATCGGCAACAGAATTTTCTACTCCCTTTTTATCTTTTATTTCTAAATCAAATTCTTGGAGCAACAAAATCCATCTTATTAAACGAGGTTTAGCATCTTTCTTGGTGAGCAAGTATTTTAAAGCAGCATGATCAGTGTAAACAATTACTTTAGCTCCTACCAAGTAAGATCTGAACTTATCAATGGCATAAACAACAGCTAGCAATTCTTTTTCAAAGTAGTAGCATAATTAAGTTGTGGCCCGGTCAAAGTTTTGCTAGCATATGCAATGGCATGATGCTTTCTATCTTTAGTTTGCCCTAACACGCCCCCACAAAGATAATCGTTGGCATCACACATGATTTGAAAAGGTTAAGACCAATCGGGGGTTGAATGATAGGTGTAGAAATGAGGGCCTTTTTCAAAGTTTCAAAAGCTTTCAAGCAAGCATCATCAAATTCAAAAGGGACATCCTTGGCTAACAAGTCGGGTGAGTGGTCTAGCAATTTGTGAAAAATCTTTTATAAATCTACGGTAAAAACCAAAGATGACCAAGAAAACTTCTAATCCCTTTGACATTTATAGGGGAGGCAATTGTTCTATCACTTCTAGTTTGGCTTAATTATCTACCTCTATTCCCCTTTTTCGACACTAGGTGTCCAAGCACTATTCCTTCTCTAACCATAAAGTGACATTTCTCCCAGTTTAGAACTAAGTGCTTCTCTTCACATCTTTGCAAAACCCTATCCAAGTTTCTAAGACAATCATCAAAAGTTTTTCCATATACAGAAAAATCATCCATAAAAACTTCCACAATTTCTTCAATCATATCGAGAGAATATAGACATCATACATCTCTAAAAAAGAAGCTGGAGCATTACATAACCCAAAAGACATTCTTCTATAAGCATAAGTTCCATATGGGCATGTAAAAGTGGTTTTGCTTTGATCACCGGGATGGATCGGGATTTGGTGATATCCTCGAATATCCATCAAGAAAGCAAAAAGAAAGAGTGGTTTGCTGTAACACCCGTGTTTTGCATCATTTTAAAATCACTAAAAATTTGAACTTTTTATAATTATAGCTAAAACTTGATTTATTTTCCGCTAAACCAAAACCCTGTTTTGAAAACCACGCATTTCAAACTCTCACCATCTAGAAAATAGGAAATCTTGTGTGTTGCTTGATGAGCTTTATGGTGACCAAAGATGCAAGGTAAGCCCTAGATTTAAATTATGGAAATATCGCATGAGAAATGGTTTAATTTTCTCGGGAATAAAATACGAAACAAGTGTGTACCAAAAATATATATGAATATTTTTATAAGCACAATAAATAAATATTCTCAACTATAATAGTCATGGGAATCTAAATGTGCTTATATAAATATTTATAATATATGCTACACATGAAATGATAGAATTGGGGACAAAGTGTGTGTGCACCTATATATGTGAATATTTATATAAGTACAATTGGATAAATATTTTCATGAATGTAAAACATGGGAATATACATGTACTTGTATAAATATTTATAACCTAAATATATATAGGTGACACCCATGGAATAATAGGAAAGGAGGATAAGAGAGGAGAAAGAAAATAGAAAAAGGAAACAAGAGCTCTCGGGCTCATTTCCCCTTCCCTTTCGGTCGGCCCAACCGGCCTCCCTTCCCTCCTCTTCCTTCACGCAAATGGGCCGCCCATCACAAAGACGAGCCCAAGACGGAAACCCGAGCCCGCCCTCTTCCCTCCTCCTTCCCTCGCCGACGGGGCCGGGACCCACGGTCGTCGTCTACCTCCGTCCACGGCGCGGAGTGCAGTGGCCCGCCTCCACCTATTCGCGGATGACTGCACCGCGGCAACCACACGCGGGTTCCCCGAGCACCGCGGCGACACGCATAGGGAGCGGCGTCAGCAGCGCATGGCGTGAATGGCGACCCATGCCCGGCCAGCTTGGCGACGCAAAGGAACAACCGCCCGGCGCCCGCGCCCGACTGCCCGCCGCCTCGAGCCGCACGCGCCGGCGTGGGCGAACGCGATGAGGAGGAGGGCGCTGCTGGCCGTCACATCAATAGCCAGGCGACTCACGCATCAGCGCCATGCCAGCGGGGGCACGCCGCGCGCTTGCCCGGCCACCGCCGCCACAACCGCGACACCTCGGTCGCCAACCACCCCGGCCTAGCCTACCGGCGCCCGGGAGCGGCGAGATGGGCTGATGGGCTGCTGCAGGAAGGCCCAAGGTACGAGCGAGGCCTGCCCGGAAGAATCGGCGGACGGCGTGAAATATCTCGCCCGGCGACATATCTGCCGGCGACCGCACCCCGCGCACTATAAATACCCCCTACGGTGAGCAATCGGACTCGCCCCTCACCTGCCCGAGCTCCCGCCACCGCCGGGAACATACGGTGCTTCGCACCCCCTCCCTCTCTCTCCCTTTCCTCCATTTCGCTAGGAATTTCCCCAAATCTACCTCCGCCCGGCGTCGCCGGCTAGGGATCGAGCTCGTCGCCCGTCGTGGACATCTCCGGTGTCAATTGGCGTGTTATTAGTACGCCTCGCCAACTCATTCTCTTTCGATTCCCCTCTTTTCCCTCGCTCGGTGCCTTGGTCCCCGGGGCGCCCGCCGTCGGGGGCGGCATCTCCGCCGCCACCATGGAGCGCCCGCCCCCGCCCGCCACCATCCACCTCGACCGGATCGGGCGACAAAGAGTACAAGCGGACCCCTGCGGCGAGCTTTGCTCAAGGAGCGGCGCCGTTCGGCGTGAGGTCGGCGAACCTCGCCCGTCGGGCTCGTCGGTGAGTCCAACCCGGCACGCCCGTTTGTCTGATGAACGCCGTCGGGGACGAGAGCCAACGGGAAGACGCCACGCCGCCCTTCCGTTTCCCTCCGTTCGGCGCCGTCTGTGCCACCAAAGCTTCATGTAATACACGTGGCGCCGACGTGTCCGCCATCAGGCGCCCACGTGGCACCCACGTGTATGTAACCATTCACCCGGTATACAGTTTGTGAATTGCTACAGCTACCCATCTATTGTAAATTCATTAGTATTAAAAGTTTATCATGTAATTAGTTCCAATTTTATTACATGATAAAATTATATTATAATATTACCCTAATGATTTAATTAGGGATTAATATTATAAAACCCATATCTCATGCATACTAACTCCGTTTCGCGTGAAACGACTTCCATAATTCATCAAAAATCTAGCTCTATGCATCTAACCCATTGCCACCATAATGTTCTATGTTTGTTTTATATGTCATAGTTCAAGCTAGGGTTTACCGCCAGTCGCAAGTAGATTCGACGACCCGTTTAGAAGCTTCCCGTTCGGAGCAAAGCTAGGAGCGTTCGACGCCGTGCCGATTCGTAAGAACCTCCCAGGCAAGTCCTTACCCCCCCCCTTAATCATGACCTTAAGTAATGAGATGATGATGATGATAATCGGATTAGTATAGTGTGGTATGAGCCTGATAATGTAGCTATGGGGCTAAGCCGGATGACGTACTCATCCACATTATCTACGCTCATACGTTATAATCAAGTATAACCTAAGATCGCCTAATGAACCCTAACCAACAAAAGAGGTGGGTGATAGTAATTCATTGTGAGATGGGTTACTACGGGAATTGCCGTGTGGGGATTCTGGAGAGATACTCGCCTCCCTAAGGACCGGTTCATAGACCTTCTACCTAGTGCGATATTTCAGACACCACACGCCGTATATGGGACGGCTTGATTCACACCCCGTTGGTTGAGGTATAATTGGGATCCAAGGTGGCCGGAGTAGGCAAACGACCTATTGGGAGCAGACATGGGGAGAGTGGCCCCATGGTCCGGTTGGTGTGGATGCTGAGTGATCTTCCACGTAAGTGTTTGGGCGCAGTGGCACAGTGCTAGGTGCACATGTTTATGATTGATGATTGGGTTAGTGTTGACAGTATAGGTTGGGTAATAAGGTATTACCTGTAAAGCCGTGGGTGATTTGGTATCACCATATTGTCTAGGATGGTGCGTCATCCTTCCAACCCCTGAGAAGTCGTGGTGAAGATTATACCAATATACCTAGAGTAGCACTCGAGCGGGTACGGATCTCGTTGGACCTCTGTCGACCACTGATCATGGAAGAGGATGTGTCCATCGTGTGGGGAAATTTGTACAACCTCTGCAGAGTTTATTGAATCTATTCGAATAGCCACGTCCTTGGAATGGGCGAATGCTAGGAAAGAACATCTATGATTAGAAATAACTAACGTTTGTGATGATGTGAAGGTGATGACATGAGATAATCCCAGGAACTAGTAAGAGTTGTTTTAGAGACTCTGCTAGGGCCCAAACCCATAATATACCAAACCACCCCCGGGTTTGGACTTCTTTGAGTACCTTTGTACTCACCCCTCTGTTTTTACAGATATCGGCATATCCGAAGGTAAGGTCATTTGTCGAAGTAGGAGAACAATGACGTAGGAGTACGCAAGACGTTGCCTAGGGAGAAAGACATAGAAGCCCCAGGATTTCCATCCGTGCTCAAGTTGCACGTGGAACATGGAGTAGTGCCCTAGACGGTCTAGCACCTTAGCAGACCCGTGGCCACAGATAAACCCTTTGCTTCACGGTTGGCTACTCGATCAATATAATCAGTGGTGTCTTCATCACATTTGTAAGATCTTCTATCCTATGTCAATATATGCTCGAATAGTTTATCTATAACTGATTTCCATTTATTGTGACTCGGTAAACGTATTGGTAGCGTGATCCTGGCGCCAATACGCGAGATTAAGGTCCCATTAAAAGTGGGGCGTGATATTTGCCAATCGCTCTAACATCTCATCAATGAAGGGCAATGGAAAATGATCTTTTCTTGTGGCTTTGTTTAATTTTCTATAATCTATGCACATCCACCATCCCGTGATTGTTCTTTGAGGGATTAATTCATTTTTATCATTTTTAACAACTGTCATGCCTCCCTTTTTAGGCACAACCGCAGGGGCTTACCCACTCGCTATGTGCCACGGGATAGATAATCCCAGTGTGTAATAACTTTAGCACCTCTTTCTTAACTACCTCTTTCATCGCATTGTTAAGTCTACGTTGGGGTTCTCTAGAAGGTGGAATATCTGGATCTGTTGGAATACGATGAGTGCAGAGAGCAGGATTAATTCCTTTGAGGTCTTCGAGTGAATAGTCAAAAACTGATCGATGATGTTCTAGGACAGTTATCAATCTAAAAGTCTCCTCTGGAGTGAGTTTATCACTTATAATCACAGGGGATTCTGGATCATTATGGAGGAAAGCATAAGTAAGACCAGGTGGTAGAGGTTTAAGCTCTATTGGAGGTCTAGGAGGGTTTTCAAATTCATTCAAAGGTTCTGTTGTGGTGGGATTTTCATCTTCTTCTTCTACGAAGAATTCAGTATAATCCTCGTAACCGGATTCTACAAAATGTTCTACTGATGCCTCCTTAATTTCTTCCATAGGATCTGGTTCTGGACAAGATTCTGTTTTCGAATTGATGGCTTGGGCAATAGGCAATGAGAATTTTAATCCCTTACCTAGACGTATGCCTAATTCTCCTGTTTGTCCTTCTGAAATAAGCCTTTCAATAGGTTGTCCTATCAACACGTCAAATTCCATGATATCAAAGATATGAAAGCTTAAGTGTACCATGGTACCCTTAACATGGATTGGTAGGACATAAAGAATTCCTGAACTTTGGACAATTTGTCCTGATGGGCTTTGTAGCAATTTGGTTGTGGGACTTAATGGTATGCTTATGAGAAGATCATTAGCAAAAGATAATGACATGATGTTTATCCCAACAACTGGATTATAAAGGGCGTCGAAAGAATCTCTATGAATTTGGCAATGAATAGGTATAGAAGGTGAATCCAAACGGACTACATCGGAGGAAAGCTCGATTCTTCTAACCATTATTTGCTCACAATTGAAACACGCTCTTTAGTGGTCCTTCGTAAAAGTGTTTTGTCAGAAGGGTCTACAAGTGAATGTTTAGCCTTCTGAAATATCTTTTCATTTTTGTATTTCGAGGTATCCCCATAATCGGAAAATAAATCATCCTCGATATCAAGTAGGAAATCAGATATTGGAGTGTCCTCTGTTTCTGATGATTCTGATGGCTCTGGATTAGTCGGTGGATTGGCTAAAGGTTGTAATGAGTTTGGTATGAAATCGTCCTCAACTAATCCTATCTCTTCTTCTTCTTCTAAGGAGTTCTACGCAATAGGATCCTTATTATTCTCCACAATTATGGTCAAGAGTTTTCTAGCTTGTGCAGGTGGGAGATGGATAAAAGATCCATTTGCTGAGGTATTCAATTCTTTTCTAGATTTTTACATTCGGACCAACATAAAAATGTTGAAGTAAAACTGGTCCGGCATGGCTAAGTCCTGGTCGGATTTGGAAAGAAGTTCAAGACGCTCCCGAAGGCACTCAAAGATTCATTATCCTGCTGTGTAGAGGATAGGATCGAGAGCCTAAAGTTGACTACTTTGGAAATGGGGTAAAAATCTAGGCAAAATTCAACTAGTAACTTTCCCGATCGCCTTCCATCTTCTCCTTGTTAAGTGTTGTACCTTTGGCGAGCCTTCCCTTTCGAAGAGAATGGAAAGAGCTTCCGGCGGATAGTTTCATTGGACATGCCTTTTATGTGAAGGCGGTCACATGTTTCTTCGAAGGTCCGGAGATGGTGATAAGGGTTTTCATCTATTGTACCGAGAACATATGATTTTTGACCATCTCTATTAACCTAGGACGCAACTTCGTAGTCATCGATATTGATTGGTTTAGATGATGGCAAAGGGCTACGAGAGTGTTCCGTGGGTGCCATGTATTTGTAAAGAGGGATGGTATCCATTTGCACAATGGAAAAAGATAAAATATAAAAGAAAGGAAAAAAGATAAATTCTATGCTACGATAGTTTACAAGACTTAGTTATACTCACGTTTTCTTAAACAACCGTTCTCCCGACTTTAACGGCGCCGAAATGCTTGTTGGTAAAAGTTAAGCCCTACGTAAATATTTATGATTTGTATAATCCGCAAGCACATGGATACGGTGAGCACTTCACCCGGGAGATGGGTTTTAAATATCGTATCCACAAGGAGAAAGGTTTACGAATAGTGAAGATATAACTAAGGCCAGAGAATCTCAACAAGGAAGGAAGTTGATAAATCTTTAAGAAGACGGCTATGGTTGTCTAATTGATATCCTTGTAAGGCTTGTGAATATTACTTATGGGAACTTTATTCAAGGAGAAAGACACTAGCAGAAAGTGCAAACTCCTAGCAAACAGGTTCTACCGAGGCCTATCCAACGGGATGCGGAATACAAAGAGTTAACGTAGCTATAAGTCACCTACGTTAGTTACCACAATCCGGAAGGTAGGGTGCATCTACGAGCTATCTAGTCTAAGCACCACGCTCACACTAGGGGTAGCAACCTCAATCCAAGAGCGACAAGAATTGAAGTACTCTAAAAGAGTCGCAAACCACAAGAATAATATAAACAAGTAAACTTACTCAAATAAGAAGTTGATCCACCGTAGTTGTCTTAGGAACAAGCTCCAATGGAGGCTTGATCCCAGGAGGTACAAGCTTTAAGAGGAGACAGAACGGTTTGAGCTTCCCTTAACTTCTCCTTCCACTCAATCTCTATCTTTCGAACAAGACTAGATTTAGCTACTCTCATGAGGGAGCTATGAACTAGTCTCTCAACTTGCTAATCTTCTCTCTCAACTAGATCTAGAGCTCTTCTAATTAGAGGCTAGGGCATAGGCCGTTGATCAGGTTGAGCTGATGGAGTAATGAACTAATGAACCATCATTGCCACTGGCGGGGGCCGGGGGCATGCTTATATAGCCGGGGTCGATGAACCAGTAGCCCTTGGATGAAACCGGCCTTGATGAATGGATAGGATTGATCCTCAATGGTGGTTGTGAACCGACATGGAGCAGGAGGTCGATTGGGGCCCCACAGGCGGCCGCCCCGGGGGCTCAAGGCGCCGCCTTTGTCCCCTAACAGTGGGCCCGACCCTAGTCTGCTAGCTTCTGGAGTCTTCTAGTGTCTTCTTACGTGGGTTTCAAGTTGGGTTGCTTCACGGTCACGTCCTTTATCGTATGGGGTGCAAAACTATGGGCTTTTACCTGTGAATCCCTGAAAAATATATAATTCACCAAAACTCATGGAAATTGTTAGTAAAGCCCCTAGTTCTACATAAATATTCATTTATACCCTTGTTTCAATTTTAATTGAGCTATAAAAATATACTATAAGATGTATCAACAAGCTCCCCCACACTTAGGCTTTTACTCATCTCGAGAAAAGGATGGATATAGCAAAGCTGTAAGTCAAGACATCAAGCATAAGACAATCTCATGGTCTTATTTATTTGCAGGATTCATTGTGTCTACCAAGAGTTTTGAGGAGTTGGAGAACAGAATAGTTGATATAGAGTACCTTTTTCTCTCAATCGAGCCAACTAGAGATTTTTGCAATGATTTTTGAAAAAGAAACATAACTTACCATCCTCCTTTGTGGTACTCTCAAGTCACTCAGTATGTGGTATTTTTGGATCCTCACAAAGCATTTATAATCAATGCCCTTAAGAACATCCTACTTCTAATAAAGCTTTATCGGAGTTTAAGGTATGTCAAGGATGTAGCACACTTATCTTGCATATATTTGCAATGTCAAAATTTTGGATCCGAGGAGAGACATTCTCTTTGATCAAGATGTGCAAATGTGTTTAGTTTTCTAATTCTACTATGCTCTTGTAGATTTCTCTCTTTTTGAAAGATGGATACTATGCAAGTAAGGTCATGGGCTATCTTTATTCTTTTCTTTCTTCTCTCTTTTTTTTTTTTTGGAGAGGTGGGCTCTGCTCACTCCAGACTTTTGTCTTTTATTTCCTCTCTTTAAGAGATGTGGGTTCTACTCACCCTTGGACACTTGTCCATTCTTCATCTCTTATTTTATATATATATTCAATACTTTTGCATAGCCCATGCCTTGTCTTACATTTGTATCAACACCTTTAACATGGAGAGATCACAACTTGGAGCAAATAACAGATAAAGCAACATATATATGTGAGTGTAAGTGTTCTTGATAGCTAGTCTCTCAACTTGGATCACAGGACTTGACTAACGCCGTCCTGCTCTTTTTGTGAAGAAGAAGGACCAATCTCTGAGAATGTGTGTGGATTACCGACCACTCAATGCGGTGATAGTCAAGAACAAGTATCCTTTGCCACGCATTGACATTCTCTTTGATCAGTTGTCCAAAGCAAAGGTTTTCTCCAAGATTGATCTTCGCGGGGATATCATCGGATCAAAATCGGGCCGCAAGATATCCCAAAAAGGCGCTTTTCGATGAAGTATGGGTTGTATGAGTATCTTGTCATGTCCTTTGGCTTGACAAATGCTCCAGCTCATTTTATGTGCCTAATGAATTCGGTATTCATGCCCGAGTTAGACAAATTCGTGGTCGTGTTTATCGATGACATTTTGGTATATTCAGAAAATGAAGAAGATCATGCAGCGCATCTTAGAATAGTGTTAGCCAGGCTCAGAGAACACAAACTTTATGCTAAGTTTAGCAAATGTGAGTTCTGGTTAAAGAAGGTGCAATTTCTTGGACATGTTTTGTCAGAAGATGGAATTTCAGTTGATCCTAGTAAAGTTCAAGAAGTCATGGATTGGAAGGCGCCCGACCTCATTCTGAGTAGATTTGGAGTTTTCTTGAATTAGCCGGGTATTATCGTCGATTCATCCCCCAACTTTTCTAAGATCGCCAAACCTATGACAAGGTTATTGCGAGAAAGATGAGAAGTTTGTGTGGACAGGAGTGTGAGACAGCTTTCCGTACATTACGAGAGTTGTTAACAACCGCTCCCGTGCTTGCACAACCGGATATAGAGAAACCTTTTGATGTGTTTTGCGATGCATGTGATACAGGTCTCGGATGTGTACTCATGCAAGAAGGAAGAGTGATTGCTTATGCATCACGACAATTACGCAAACACGAGGTGAACTACCCCACACATGACCTGGAGTTAGCAGCCGTAGTGCATGCCCTAAAGATTTGGCGTCACTACTTGCTTGGAAATGTGTGCCATATTTATGCAGATCAGAAGAGCTTGAAATATATCTTCACTCAAGACCAGCTAAACATGAGACAACGAAGATGGCTAGAGTTGATTAAAGATTACAATTTGGAGGTGCATAACCATCCGGGCAAGGCGAATGTCTATGCAAACGCCTTGAGTCGAAAGGCACATTGTACTATTGAGCAAACAAAGTGCGTAAGAGAAGTTTGGTTTAATGCACCCCTTGAGTCTTGCATAACATACAAGTGCAAAGCTCTCTAGAGGAGAGGGTAATCAAAGGGCAACAATCAGATAAAGGTATCTCCTTCATCAAGAAGAAGCTCGAGAAAGAATCAAGTGAACATTTCAAAATTGATGAGAATGAGGTTTTATGGTATGATAATCGTCTTGTTGTACCCAAGGATAAAGAGCTTAGAGAACAGATCTTGACAGAAGCACATTCGTCTACTTTATCTAGCCATCCAGGCAGCAACAAGATGTATAGAGACTTGAGATCACGCTTTTGGTGGACCAAGATGAGGAAAGAGATTGCAGCTCATGTAGCAAAGTGTGACAATTGTTGTAGAGTCAAGGCCATTCACATGAAACCTGCTGGACTGCTACAACCCTTGCCAATCTCTGATTGGAAATGGGATCACATCACTATGGATCTCATTGTTGGACTTCCACGTACCCCGCAAGGATTTGATGCAATTTGGGTAATTGTGGACAAACTCACCAAAGTAGCACATTTCATTCCTGTGAACATTAGCTATGAACCTCACCAGTATGCAGAGATCTATATTTCTCAGTTAGTTCGTCTACATGGAGTACCCAAAACCATAGTGTCTGACCGAGGATCTAAATGGACCGATAGATTTTGGGAGTGTTTACAAAAAGCCTTAGACGCAAAACTACTTCGTAGCTCAGCATACCAACCGCCAACAACTAGACAAATTGAGCCGGTGAATCAGGTTCTAGAGGATATGTTGAGAGCATGTGTCTTATCTGCTAAAGGCCCATGGGATAAATGGCTACCATTTGCAGAGTTCTCCTACAACAACAGTTACCAAGCAAGCATCAAGATGGCTCCATTTGAAGCCTTGTATGGTAGAAAGTGTAGAACACCTTTGAATTGGGTGGAAACAGAGATCGAACCTACTTCGCATCGACTTCGTTGATGAAGCGTAAACGAAGGTTAGGACAAATTGCAACAACATCTAGCCACAACTCAATCACGTCAGAAAAGCTATCGCCGACAAGCGTAAGGATCCTTTGAAATTCCGAGTTGGTGATTTTGTATATCTTAAGGTGTTCCCAATGAAGAGAGTGCAACGCTTTGGAGTTAAAAGAAAGTTAGCACCTAGATTCGTAGGTCCTTATCGCATTGTTGCACGAAAAGGAAAAGTGGCTTATCAATTACAGACTACGATGAGTTGAGATCGGTCTTTGGTGTCTTTCATGTATCTCGGTTGAAGAAATGGTTGAGAGTACCAAGAAGAACGCATACCCATCGAAATCTTTGAAGTTGACAAGGACGACTTATTTTGGAATGACCCAGTTCAAATATTGGATACCAAAGAAAGAACAACTCGTAACAAAGTAGTGAAGCTATACAAGATTTTATGGAGTAATCATGGAGAGAGTGATGCTACGTGGGGAAAATGAGACCTATCTACGCAGAAGCCTACCCCGCCTTTTATAACAAAAAATGCCAGACAAATCTCGGGACGAGATTTTCTTAAGGGGGTTAGATTTGTAACACCCGCTTTTAAGCATGTCTTTAGCATCTGCATTTCATGGGCATAATCATCAATTAGTCACATGCATTTATGCACATGAAATGATAGAGATCAATTGCTTGTTTAATTTTATTCAATTTACTTGTTATGCTTTGCCTCGTCATTTTATGTACGAAATGTTTGCATGATTAGTTGTTTAATGTTTATTTATTCTTAGTCATGATCATAGGATGTTTTAGAGCATGCGTCATGTGGTCATGTTCCCTAATTAGATTTTATAATGGTAGTTTGACTTGTTTGGTCTCGTTTGACCTAGGAAGTGATTTATTTTGTTTTGTTCAAAAGTCCTAGCTAGAGACCTTGCATGTGGGTGCACTCTTCATGAGATGTGTAGCAAATTTCGAGTAGATCAAAAGATGTCACAGGCCGGTTGCATGAAAATGAGTGGATCATGTTGAAAAATCCAAAGTTTGCTTGGTTTGAGTGCTAATTAGGGTTTTCTCTAACCTCGGAGTAGTGTTGCTTTAATCGATCATAGTTTCTAAACCAAACCGAATTAGGAAAA
This sequence comes from Hyparrhenia diplandra, assembly GCA_015847255.1. Taxonomy (NCBI): domain Eukaryota; kingdom Viridiplantae; phylum Streptophyta; class Magnoliopsida; order Poales; family Poaceae; genus Hyparrhenia; species Hyparrhenia diplandra. The sequence continues at coordinate 62,089 of JADLZK010011666.1, forward strand.
AGTTTGTATAGGTGTTTTGCTCAGAATTTCGTGAGGAACATTTCGTTCAATTACAGTTTTCGCTGATTCGGCACGGATCTCGGCGGCAGATCAAAACAGCTCGGTTTAGTATGTAATTAGGGTCTTTAAAGACGCTTAGGGTTTGGGTCCGAAAACCGGCCGGCCACCCATGCCACGCCGCGCCGACCCAACCCCCGCATGTCACGCCGGCTGTCACCTGCCCGCGCCGATGACTTGAAGGGGAGGGAAACCGCGTCCCGTGCTCCACACTACACTCCCCTGCCCTCCTTTCCCTTTTGCCCCACGCCAAACGAGCAGCAGCAGCAGCCAGCGCGAGCAGCGCCGCCGCCATCACCATTGCCGGCGCCACCGCCGTCACCACCGCGTCCCCGTCCCTCCAAGCTCGCCCACAGGTGTCGCCTTGACCTCCTACGCCCCTTAACACCAGTAGCGCATCGATTCGAGCAAGGAAAAAGGTAGGAACGCGGATTTCCGCCGCCGCCGGAATTTCCAGCCGGCATGGCCGCCGCCGCGTCGGAGCTCCTCGTCGTCGTCCTCGATCCAGCTTTTCATGCACTATCTCACGTTCCGTGCTCGCCTCGTTGCGTGTTGTCCAGGGTTACAAGGAATCGGAGAGCGTGTCGTCGTTTCACCGAAGCCGCGACACCGCCGTCGGGCGCGCCGCCACGCTCGGGCGCCATGGCCGGCCTCCGACCATCGCAGACCATCCAAACTCCCGCGATCGCGTGTGCCTTGCATCCCCGCGGTGAATCCCTAGCTAACCATGCAAACGCCATCCCGCTTTCGCATTGAAACGGCGTTGCCATCGCCATGTCCGTGGCCGCCGTAGGGCATGCTGCCAACTTCGCCGCCGTCCAAATCCGCGAATCCAGCGCTCGTCGAAGCCGCGCTAAACTTGTAGACGCGCTCATGCGCGACGCGTGCTAGCTTTCGCTATCGCCCGAGTGGCGGCGCTCACCGACGGAGCCCCGCGTAAGCCGCCGCCGTCGCGTCGCGGCGCTTAGAAGCCGCCAAAACCAGGTAAGGCGCTATGGCTCTCAAACGGTGATCTCCTTGAGACGAACCCATGCATGTATTTGGTTGGCTAGAAGCCTCACGCCGGGCGAGATCCGTCGCGGACCGGGCCCGTTTCGTGAGGTCGACGAGCGGCCCCAAAGCTGCCAACATCTTTTCTTTTTCTGTTTTTCTTTTTCTAGAATGCTATGCCTGTCTTAGAAAATTCACAGAATGCTCATTTTTGCTTGGAATCGAGTGCGACAAATTTTGTAGTGTTTGTTATACTCTGCTCTATGATATAAAAATATGAGTTTGCACTTTCTGGCAGTTTTTATATTTATCTAGATTTATTGCAATATATGCCATGTTTTTAGGTAAATGCATATCTAATTTTTGGTGCATGATAAAATAGTGGTCCCTGTACAAAATGTTCATGTTTTTGGATGTAGAGTGCAGGAAAAATATCATATATGCTATGTTCTGTGATGAAAGTGTGATTTTTTATTTATGTGCTATTTACCATGCTTTCTTAGGAAATTCATAGAAAAATAATTACTAGGGTTTTTGCCATGATAATTTTTGTACATGCATTTGTTACTGTTATATAGCTTTGCATGTTCATGGTTAGTCAGTTTCATGCATTTGATAGTACAAAGTATTTTCATGCCTAGTTTTAGTGCTACCTTGCTATTTTTGTGTAGGGCAGTATATGCATGTTCTTGCTCTGAAATTTTTATGGTAGCCTTTGTAGACCAGTAGGATGCTTTTGGTAATTTTTGTAGAGTTTTCTAAGGTGTTTGCATATTTATCATATTTATGTTGCTAGGAAAATGCCCTAGAAATGCATGTTTATATTAGAGTAATGTGTGTTGATAATTTTATTAGTTGTTCCTAGCATGGATAGGACCTATTGGTATGCTTGGTTGGATAAGCTTGGCAGATTGGTAGATTTTTATTCCTAGCTTTTATATGATTTATAGTGTGCATGTGTAGTGTTTGATAGGGCATATCATTTTATGTGCTTTAAGTTATCTTTTGGTTTATCCAGTAGGTTTATTTGATAGATTATGACTTGTTTTGCTTGCTGGAAAGGTTCTGGGTGAAGTGCATGCTTGAGGGATTTTTAGTAGATGTTGTAAGTTATAGTTTGTCTGAAAAACAGAGCCTCTGTTTTTCTCTATTTTTGAGGCTGTAGATGACAGAATCAGATCAGGGTGGTATGGAACGTTTTGTAGATAATTTTGTTAGCTTTCCAACGAGTATTTGTTTGCTGCATTTGGAGTTACAAAACTCCCGGTGTGACTGTTTTAGTAACAGCATGTCTAGCTGCCATTTTCAGTGTATTAGTGGAATAGGGTGTTTGCTTAATGTAGATTTCTAGGGTTGCTTTATGTAGTTTTAATTGTGTGTCTACAGAAGAGATATGCACTTATTAGTATCATTCATCATAATGCATTCATCCATCATTCTATTTTATTTGTATACAAGTATATTTCTGTGCATTCGCAACATTAACTCGCTCATGTGCATGCATCATATCAGGATCGGAGGAGTTAGTTCGGAAGGAGATCAAGGAGCAGGAGGTCAACTTTGGCCGCCTCCGGAGTGCAGCCAAAAGACCACACCGAGAAGGAGGACCGCTCGTCAAGCTTCCGAGTGCCCCGACTTCTTCTTCCCGCTATTTTTCTCAAGGCAAGCCCCGGTGCATGCTGAACTTTCCTATGCTTTCTCAATTAATTTGTTGAGTCCTTTATGAATGCTGCATTAAGTATAGGAAGTGGTTGAAACCGTTGATGCACAGATATCCTTGCTGAAGTTGTTACCCTATCCTATTAGCAGAGTCTAGGTCAAAATGCTCGGTTATAATGATTGCAGTAGACAGTGATTTCCGGTCACTGAGAGGATGTTGTGGTTAGTCACATGGGTGACTAACAAGCTGCTGCTGAGAACTTGGTTAATAAAACATGTTAAGGTTGGATGGATATTGTGGTCTTTCCATCTGATTGATTAAGGACTCTCACTTTGTTGGAAGGCGGTCGGAAGTTGAACGTACCTGTTCATATAGTAGGCTCCGCTGGGTTGTGAGCCACGAACCTTGTGGGAAGGTTAGGGGCCGGTACTTGTACGCTTAACGTCCCTCCTTGGCGTGGTCGGTTGGGTTTTGATCGGGCGCAAGCAGAGGCACCCGAAGCGGCGTCTTCGGGTCAGCTCACTTGGTGGCTCGAGAGGAGGGGGTTGCCGACAGGTCCGAGACATACGTCCCCTAACATCTTGGAAGTGATTAGGTCTGCCGTCGCGACGTAGACCTAGTGTATGACAGGGTATTCGCCAGCTGGTTTGCAAATCGATTCGAATCGCCATCTCTCCTGGTCAGTGAGAACCCGAGATGCTTCCGCGGCATTGTAGTCTAATATCACAATAATGGTTATCTTATTCATGCTGCTGATGTTAAAATTATGATCAAGTTACTTATGCTGTTATTTATATATCACTGAGCATATGTTTTAATCTTGACTACAGGACGTATGGTTATGTATATAATAAAAACCTTTTAACTTGGAAGAACCTGAGTAGTATGTGTAGGCGCACTAATCAACCTTATTTCTGAAATTTTAAATGTGAGTCAGCCAGCTCCAGATAAAGCCAAGCATAATCCTTGGAGTCTTTTCCTTATTTTATGGTTTAAGACGGGTAAGTCTTGCGGAGTACAATTGAGTACTCACGGGTTAATTCCCGATGTTGTAGGTGATCCGTCTAGCATGTTTCTATCCAGATGTGATGTGATGTGGTTGAAGATAATGCCTAGGGCATGGCAGCCTCCATATTCCTTGTCTCTTGCTATTACAGGGGTGACACTATGTTGGCACTATCTATTTTATTTTGATTTTCGCTGTACAACTATTTTGCTTTCAAAAGTTATTGCTTCCGCACTTTGAATTATTTTGAAATAAAGGTGTACATCGCACTCGATTAATATATATATTAATTTGGTTTGAGATACTGCGGATTGGAACTACCGAGCTCAAAGATCTTGGTTGTATTGTTGATGAGTTTGAAATCACTCAGATTTCCGAATACCGGGTTTATATGGACTCAAGTGTAGATCGCGATTGTTTTCGTAATTGTGAATTATACTTGATTTCTTATAAATTGGTCGGCTTGTCACACCGTCGTCATTGGTTTTCGTGCCACAAGTTTGACTCGATTTGTACAAAATACATGCAAAATTTATGTTTACAAATAAATTTATTAAAAAAACAAGACAAAAATATCTTTCCGATGATACTAATTACTTAGCATAAATAGTTATATATTTTAATATATAATTGCCAGTAGTAGTTTCTCGTGAAGGAAGCGAGAAAGACAAACATTTAGGGATGGAGGGAGTAGAGTCTACAAGCGTATTTATTACATTCATATTTATTGTAATTTGATGATGTGGCTACCGATGTTGCAAAAGATATTTATGGAAGAGAGATGGACAATAACCAAGACTCCAAGTCTTATTTAGACTCCAAGTCCATGATATTAGAGATAATAAATGACCTTATTAGACTCTACCATAGAGTCTGGGTTGGGAGTGCCCTTACTCTTGTCATGTTCCCCGGGTTCAAATGCTGGGTGTGACACTTTATCCTGGATTTATTCAACGATTTTCCGGCGCTATGCATGTAAGTGGCAGGCGACGTCGCCGTCGACAGCAAGGCGCCTGTGGTGACTTCGTGAACTTCAAGATTTGTCGGCTCAATCCTTCGAAGGTGCTCATAGGGGTAGGGTTTGCATGCGTGTTGAGCATGTGCGTTGTCTTGTGTAATCTCAAAAAAAATTTTGAAATTTGGATTTCAAAAATACAACTTCAAACAACATTTTTCGGGCATCTAATGATTTCAGCAGAAGAAGTAATGAACACAAAAGTTGTATAGCTTCTTAAGATGTACATATTTTTTTATATTGGTCATTTATTCATCCGACGACGTCGCGGTAACATTATTCACTAGATTTACACGTCTCATAAAGTTTATGGATCTATGAGAGAGATTTCTAAGATTTATGAACAATGTCATTTGTAACAAAGATTACCTTCTAGATTATAGGGCCCACATACATATATCATTGTCCCAATGTATAGTGTCGCCAAATCTTTAAGGCATGGACAATCGCCGCCAATTCTAGATCATGAGTTGGATAATGTTCTTCATGACGCTTGAGTTGCCTAGAAGCATAGGCAATGACTCGCCTTCTTGCATCAAAGACACACCCAATTCCAATACCGAGAGGCATCACAATACACATCAAACGGCTCGATATCGGGTTGTGCTAAAAACAGTGCGCTTGTGAGTGACTTCTTCGTGGTCCGAAAGCTTTTCACATTCAGTGACCGCACAAACTTAGTTTGAATTTTCAACAACTTAGTAATAGGTTTGGCCACTTTAGAGAAGTCAGAATGAACCGACGGTAATATCCCCGCCATTCCCAAGAAATGCGAACTTCATGAACAGTGGTAGGCGGCTTCCATTCGTAATATCCTTGACTTTGCTTGGATCTACGAACTCCATCACGGACAATACATGCCCTAGGAATTGCACTTCCTCTAACCGTAATTCACATTTGCTGAATTTTGCATATAGATCATGGTCTCTCAAACGCTTCAAAACAATCCGAAGATGCTCTGCATGTTCTTCCTTATTCTTGAATATATCAAGATGTCATCTATGAACACTACCACTAATCTGTCAAGCTCGGGCATAAAGACGGTGTTCATCGATACATAAAGTGAGTCAGGGGCATTGGTTAACCCAAAAGACATCACCAAGTACTCGTGATAAACCATATCTAGTGGTGAAAGTCGTCTTTTGGTACATCTTCGTGCTTTATCTTGATTTGATGATACCCCGATCTCAAGTCAATCTTGAAAACACTTTGGCTCAAAGAAGTTGATCAAACAGCCAGATCAATACGGGCAAAGGATACTTGTTCTTAATTGTTACTTCATTTAGTGGACGATAGTCCACACATAGCCTCAGTGGTTTGATCCTTCTTCACAAATATCGCAGACATCCCTGGGGTGAAGAACTAGGCTGGATAAAACCTTTATCAAGTAATCCTTGCAATCGAAGTCTTTAACTCGCTAATTTTTAGGTGGCATTCTATAAGCTCTTCTTGATATCGGTGCGCCTGTGTTTTAACTCTATACTGAATCGAACATCTCTATCCGGTGGTAAACCGTGCAAATCCTCGTGGAATACATCCGGGAACTCACGGACTACATGGGATATTCTTTATCTCCCTTTATCGAGGTCGCACAAAACTCTCTCAACCGCTCTCTTAGGAATTGGAAGTTGAATAAAAGTTGAGAATTACTATCGGGATGTTTACTTTGATTGTTCTATTCAAAGTATCGATGATGTGACCCATGCCGATACATCCAATTCATACCTAGGATCACATCTATATCCCGATCCTTAAGAACTATCATACTGGTGGGGAAAATCATGCCCACCTAGCTTTATAGGTATCGATGTACCATTTCCTCGAGTACAATGTGACGCCCCCGTGAGATCAGATAAAGAAATTTTCTTTTGTTTCCCCAATAGATATTTCATGCTTGACCATAAATGTTCTATTGATGAATGTATGAGATGCACGTAATCAAATAATGTACCGCAGGATGATTGGCAAGGAAACATACCCATCATCATGGGTTCTCCCCGGGTATTTCTCCAAAGATTCGTATAGAACACCCGGCCCGATCTTCTTCTCCCCTTTTCCCTTTTGAGCATTTTGTCCATTATTATTCTTGTCCCGCAGAACCGCCGACCTCCCCGTGCTGCCCTCCGATAGTTTGATTATACCTCCGAGGATTGGGGCATTCCGGAGTAATGACCGTGCTTGCCACGGTTAAAACAAGTAGGACCACTTTGGCCTTGTGTAGCGTGGTTACGAATGATCGGGGCATTCGGGCCGGGCGTGGATAGGTTAGAGCAGCAAAGAGGGCGACAAATGGTCGCTGCCTTGGCCGGAATTGTGGTGGACGAAAGAAAGGACGAGAATGGTTCACGGGATGATAGAATACCTTCTCGACGCCAGATTGCCGCCGGAAAAACCGTAAGACACATTCTTCTTCTTTCCCTTCATCTCCTTATAAGCTGCGATACTTTTTCTTCAAAGATTCAATGCTATATCAACCACCTCATGATAAGTGTGCGGGGACTTTTTGTCATCATAGTCCGGAGCTTTGGATTCGGACCTCGCAAAACCACTCTTTCTTTTTCGCAGACGTGTCCACGTGTGCGGAGGCATACAGAGACCGGTGATTAAAACGACCGACATACTCTATCACGGTCGGATCATTCGCTTCAACTCTAAGAACTCGCTTAACTTCTTTGCCATTACTCCCGCAGGATATAATGGAACGGAATGCCCGACGGAACTCCACCCAAGTCACACGATGTCCTACCGTCGTGCATAGCTAAGAAATTCGCCCACTGTGCAAGAGCACCACCTCTAAGTCCGCCGAGCAAAGAAAGGCGTGTTTATGGTAATCAGGCATCCCTCAACAAGCTCGAATTTCAGCTCCATTGTATGCAAGCCAATCATCGCCTTCCAAAGGTTCTTCCGCTCATGAAACGGGGAGGATGTGTCTCTGAATTTATGATATAAGTCCTCATGTCCATTATTCTCGCGATTCGGTTATCTTTGCCGATTGTTCCGAGCCATTTCCTCATAAACCCCGTGTTTTCGGTAGTGGCATGGACTAATGCTGCTATGGCATCAGTCAAGGTAGGAGGAATTGGTGGTGGATTTGGCATGTTATCTCCCCCCTGGGACGGACCAGCACGATCGGCAGATCGAGTGACAGGCATCTGTTAACAAACAACTAACTTAGATTTTATTTAACTAGGAGCAAACATACAAGCCAAGTACTAACCAAGTCTACAAAGTACCATAAACTTCTAACATACAAACCAACAAACTACTTGGTTCACACAAGCATCTTACACACACAAGTTCGCACGCGAAAAGTGCACCAACCTTCCCACTAGAGTTTATTTATTCTACAAGCCTCCTATTTTACACCGTCTTCACTTTCATTCTCCCACTCAAGCTTCGTCATCGCTGGAGTACACTTCCACTATCACAGGCTCCACTTCTTCCTCTTCTTCATCATCACTGATGACGATGACTTCAGGTCCAGGGGCTTCAGGGGCAGGAACATCCATGTTCGGCACTTCTCCATACGGATACTGCGCATGGAAAGCTTCATGGAGAGCATTATTGTAGGCCTGGAGATCCGCGACTTGGCAGTCTAAGTCATAGACTTGCCACATCACGTTGGTGAGATCTTGCATTTCCAGCTCCCTTTCATGTTGGGTTTCCTGGGCTTCGAGCTCACGGCGTTCCAGTTCTCCCTAGAGGTTACCAACTTGAACAATGGCATCTTCCCTATCTTGGCGGACTTCCACCAACTCTTGAGTTAACTGCCAAATCATCTGCTGTGGATCGATGTTGGCTCCACTGTTGTTGCTACTGTTCCGCTACTAAAATGCCTGCTGCTGCGGCTTCCACTAGTGCGACCGGGCGGCTGCCGCCGGGCCATGTTGCCACCACCATTGCCCCTTGGAGCAAGCTGGTGTCGGGAACTCCACGGGTCCAAATCCTCTTTCTAGCGGTCCTCCCGGTAAAAGCCATCCTGTAGAGGGCGAGATTGAGATTAGACTAAAGAAACCTAGAGTTTAGCAAGAATAGGATTGTTATTCTTAACCCAAACCACAATAAAGGGGAAAATTTATCAACATGGTTAATTAAGCATGATGCATGATTCAATTTTTAGAAATATTAATTAAACCTATAACATAGGACAATATATGAGTTACTCCACCACTACCTTTTGAAATGAAGGAAAGGATTTAAATATGAATTAGGATAAGTAATAAGCAATTTGGACTAAGATAAGGGATTAAATTACTTTGACTCAAATCATTTTGAAGTTTTTGAAACAAGAATGCTATCAGAACTTGTTGATGATGAAGCTCCGATACCAGTAATGAAAGCACCTTCTAGATTATAGGGCCCACATACATATATCATTGTCCCAAGGACCTCTCGATAGCATGCACATGCACCGAATGATCTAGAAAGCACTATTAATTCTCCGACGTGATCTCATCATTAAGAGCTATTAAAAGATTACAACACTTTATTCAAGTATACATCGAGTAAAAGCGGAAGGATTACATAACATAATTTTTACAAAACTTTGTTCCAAACTCAACTTAAGTATTATTACAAACCAAATGTAGAGTAGAGTAACAAACTAAACAAAAGCTTAGACCCCGCCCAAGGGTCAACATCTACTCCTCCCCAAGCATCCACCGAATACCGGGTCATGCAACAAGGGCCAACGCACATTTGACCCTAACTCTCACCCGCATCAAGGGTTGAAGAACCCCGAGTACGGGAGTACTCAACAAGACTTAACCGACTAAAGAAAATAGGAGAAGACTCAGGGTATGCGCAGTGGGAATCAAGGAAAGGTCTTATCAAGATCAAGGACTCATTTTGCATAAAAGCTTACTAAGAGTAGGTCCTTACTTTCAAAGTTTTATTTCAACTTTAGTAAATCCTCTCTTCTAAGTGATCATATACTAAAGCAATCACTTTCCATCCAAACCATCATTTTAACCAACTTCAATGTTCCATAACTTAACTAACGATGGAGGTGCGAGGATCAAGTCTCCTTTTGTCGTGGAGCAACGACGATTCGAATCACTTGTAACCCATTGGGGATACCTCACCACACGATATATGTAGCACCCAAGCTTGCATATATCAACCATCTCCCAGCCGTTCAAAAACGGAACGAGGCCTACGCCACCCGAGAATACAAGACTCCTCCAACCTGGGACTTCAACCCACCGAGGGTATCTTGTAATCCCGCCATCTCTCCACTCCCAAAGGCGTGGTTGCCATTCCCGATTTGACACACCCCGAGATCGCTTACCGGGGTATGTGGCCAAGATACAAAGTTCATGATCCAAGGGCCAACCAACGAACGGTGCTTAACCGACTTAAAAGGAAACACTACAAAGAGACTCCCTTCTCAATGCAAGTTACCCGACCGGTCTCAAATTAACTTATCTTCCATACTATATTGTGAATCATTATAGAAGAACTTTGTAAAACAATTAAAAGCATCCTAACTTTAAGCAAGGCTTAACAACTATGCATTTTCAAATAAAACAGGTTATCAAGGATGATAAGTCAATAACAAGGTTGGTCATGCAAGCAAATAGGTTATCATTCAACTCCTATTCACCTAATGCATCATATCATCAACATAAGTGATATAAAACTTTGTAAAACAACAAGGAAGGGTTTAAATGCATCGGGGCTTGCCTTCAAAGTGAAGTAGCACTCGTGTTCGATCCGATCCACAAATATCAAAACCCACTTGACTGGATTCTCAACCTCCTCCGAAACTTCCTCGACTTTAAAACTCACACTATCGCCCTCTACACGAAGTAGAATGCATGCTTCAATATGATGCCATAATGGTAAACATGATGCTTAGAAAGTGCAAGGAAATAAACATCAACTTGAGTACAACTTTCCTTCACGATAAAGTTACAACCTAACAAAACCAACTTGTTGAACTACTCTACAAGATATCATTACCATTGCCTAAGGAGTTCTCAAGGACCATCTTATTCATGTATGATTCTAACTCATAAAACAACCCTAAATTACTTCACTAAATAACACTTAATTTTCTAAATAAAACAAAGCATAAAATAGAAAATATTTTAAACATCTCGAAGTGACCTCAAACTTTTTCTATAGATAGGTCCTATCATAAAAACAGTTCAAAAATAAAATTTCATGAATTTTGGAAATCTAGATTAATTTATAAAATTCACTAAAGATCCCTTTTTTAATTAAAGTTGGTAATTTTAAAACATGTCAAAACAGTTTAAAATTCAAATTTGAAATTTTTACTATATTCTAGACATCATGAACAGCATCCACAAAATTTTCATAATTTTCTAAGCTTTGTATAATTTTCTATGAATTTTGGAAGAAATGAACTATTCATACTTAAACAAAATCAAAAATGAATTTTAAAATCGAAACCGCTATGGGCCGATTCTCGCCCAACCTCGCCTCTCGGGCCGGTGCACGCCGACGCACGCTGCCTAGCAAGGTCCGGCCGCCGTCGACGCAGGCGTCGGCTGGCCGACCAAATACAGCCGCCGGGCGATCGGGCGATTCCTCGCCGGGCGAGGTCTCCTGGGTGGCGCTGGATCGGGTCCTACGCGGACTCGGGCGCACGATCGATCGGGGCACGATGCGACGGTAAAAAGGACGCGGCACACCCACCGGGCGACGATGGCGGCCGTGGGGGTCACGCTTGCCCTCCTACCCTCTCGCTATCGGGAGTGGGAGGAGGAGCGAGGGTTTCCCCACGGGGGCGGGACACGCGTGGCCGGGCCCGCGGGCCGGGTCCCCTGTGTGAGTGACGTGGTCAAAAGTGTTGATCCCGAGAAAGGCTCTTTTCGTTGATATTGATAGGTCATAAAAATGTCCACCCCATAGTCCCCTTCATACGCCCCGTCGATTAACAGATTTATAGGCGTCCGGGGTCGGCATTCATCAGTAGTTACAAATCGTGGACCACGACATCGCTTGCCACTTACGCCTAGGGCCGCAAGCAGGGCAAGGCAGTACAAACCCCACTGGGTGGAAAGGTAAAAACACACGTCCCGACGCGCCTTAGGCTCTATTAGGGTTTCTCCTTCTGCGCCGCCGCTTGGCCCCGGGAAGTTCGCTTGAGGCTCGCCGCCCCTCCGCCGCGGAGGTCTTCCTCTTGCTTCACTCACCCACGCACCCGCTGGTGTTTCGCCCTGTCGCCCCGCCACCCCGGACTGGCGCCACCAGATCTGCTGCCCCTCGCGCCGCGGGTGTTGTCTTGGTCTCCGCCGCCCCCCGCTACCGCGGGCCACAGACACCCCGCTATTGCCGCCCCAGGTGTCGGGGTAGCCGTTCGCTGCCCCCCCGTCGCGGGTGTCGTGTTGACCTCGCCGTTCACGCCGCAGTGTGCCGCGGTTGACCTCGCTGCTCGCGCCGGCAGGTCATCTTTGGCCTCTTCGCCGCCCTCGCTACCCGGGGTGTCGTGCGGTTGGCCTCGCCGCCCTCGCGACCAGCCGTGTCGTGGGTTGACTCGCCGCCTCCTCGCGCCGCGGGTGCCATATCTTTGCTCTGCTTCCCCCGCGCCGCGGGTGCCGCGGTTGGTTTTTCGCCGCCTCACAACAAGGGTGTCATCTTTGGCCTTCTCGCTTCTTCTCAAGGCCAAGGGGTGCCATGTTGCCCGCCCCGCGCCCGCGGGGGTGTCGTGAAGCGGCCTGGGGGAGCCACTGGGGTGGGTCCTCCGGCGAGGTCCCCTCCCAACAAGAGCCCTCGGGGCGGTCCTGCTCGGTCTCGGCCGTGAGCAATCGAACCTTAGGGGGAGGCCCGCGGGCGGCCTCGGCGCAGGGGCTATCGCGCGCCGACGCCCCAGTTGCCGCTGGGCCGGCCAGGGATTCGCTTTGACATGTTAGGTTTTGTCGGGTGAGGCGGTTGAGTTCTTGAGCCGAACCCGAGGCGTTGGACACGAACCGGTCGGTGTACGTGGCAGCAGATCCGTCCTCGGGTCCGTTCCCGCCGAGTGCTTTGGCCCCTATAAATAGCCGGTGCCGCCACTGCGGTAAAAGTTCGCGCCTCAAGTTTTACTCTCGCGCTCACCCGTCCCCCTGCTCACTCTTGTTTTCCCGCCGCTTGCCCTCGCTCGCTCAACGCGGACGCGGTGTCGGGTTTTCCTTTGCGGGGTTTCGCTCAAGTTTCCTGTGGGTGGAGGATGGCTAAGGTTGAGATGCGCGAAGGGCAAGCCTAAGGAGACCTTCTCCGACGCCGATGTTCTCCCCCAAAGAAGGTGGGGAAACCGAGCTCAAGGAGTACGCGGAGCCGGGTTATCTTGAAGAGGCTAAGGCCCGGCGCCCGGTGATCAGATCCCAAAACCTCGTGACAACGAGGTTGTGGTGTTCGCGGAGTTCTTCACCGCCGGCGCGCGCTTCCCCGCGGTGGAGTTCGTGTTGGGTGTGATGAGGCATCTTGGACTCCGCTTCCACCAACTCGAACCCCTCGCGTGCTTCACGGCCGCGCATCTTCGCTCGGGCTCGCCGCCGCAGGCCTCGCTCCGACGTGGAGGCCTTCCTCAGACGCTCATCGCGGCATCCCTCAGCCTACTGCGTGGGGATCGTGGTGGGCTGCAGCAGCTTGGCGCAAGACGCCGTCTACACTCGCGCATCGCGCCAGCCGCCGTTGCCGCGCAGCAGCCCGTAAGAGTAAGTGGTCAGCGGATCGGTTGTCGGGCGGGTTTTACTATGAGCTTCTGGAGGCGATGGACTGCGGCGGGCTCTACGCGAACCTTTGGCGCACCTCACTGAAGGGCAGCTGGTGGAGACCAATGCCCTCGGGCGGAGCAGCAGGGGCCATGTTGATTCAACATGTCCAGATACCCGATGGGGTGGATCTCGTGGAGGAATTCGTGGCGCGAGGGTGCCGCCACCGCCGGCAGCGCGGGCCGGAGGTGGAGGATGTCGGCAGGCCGCTGAGTTTGGGTCCCAAGTCTCCTAAGGTGGAGTTCGAGGTTCTCGGGGAGCATCGATCCAAAGGTCGAGCTCAGAAGTGGGCGATCACCGGGTCCTTGTTGAGGTCGACAGGGCTGGGACCGAGGAGCTGATTGGAAGTGCGAGGACGCTGGAGTACAAGCGATCCGCTTTGGCCCTGGAGTCATCGAAGGCTGAACCGGGTGTTTGACCGTTCGCATTTTGTAATTCGACCGCCCAAGCCGGAGGAGGTGGGGCAAAAAGCGACGGAGCAAGCAATGGAAGAAGAGGGCCAAAGACGTGGCCCGGATGGTCCCACGTAGACGCGCTGGGCGGGGGGGGGCAAAGGTGTAAAGGCGGCCCGCTTGGACACGCGGGTCGCCACGCCCCAGACAGACGGTGCGTGCGCCGTTCGGTCGCTGGTCGCCTCCACTTGCGCAGGGGCGGGTTCGCTTTATTCACGACATCGCGAGTCCCCAACGAGCAAGGAGGATGGCCGCCCCTTGTTCGGTGTGGGGACCGGTTCTTCCTCCTCGTTGTCGGGACTCCGCGAGAGAGGAGGTGGACTCTCCGCACGAGGTTGAGGATGTCCCGGGCGGAGGAGGTGCCGGGCGCCACCGCCGAAGACGGCCGATGCTATTGTTCACAAGGCCGCTGGCCGACCCCGAAGACGGGCGATGGTCGAGGTGTCGCCTCGAGCGCTTTGCGGTTCCCGAAGTACCTCCGCTGCCCCTTCATGTGGCGCCCTTCGTCCCGCCCGCCCCGCCGACCGGTTCGGTGCTATATCCCGGGTGGGGGCCGGAGGTTGAGGGGGGAACTCGATGACGCCGGATATCGGCGGAAGCGGGGCATGGCCGTGCTCCGTCGTCGACGCTCCGGTTCGCTGAGAGGTTGCTCCCGGCGGACCTCGGAGTTCGACTCAGACACCGCCCCGGGCATCGAGAATGCCAATTCGAATCGAACGAGGCGAGAGGCGCTTTCTGGCACGTGTATGGGCGCGCGCGTAATCCCCGGAGGCCGAAAGCACCGGCCGCCCTTCCGCCTCCCGGCCGGAGCTAGAAGAAGACATCGCGGTGAAGGCCGCCGAGATCCCGGGTCCGGGCGCTGCCGCCGCGGGTCGCGCGGGCGCGCGCGACGCCAAGGACGACGGCTGGAGGTCCCGGCGCGGCGGAGGGCCCGCTAAGTGGAGCGCCGAGGGGAGGTGGCACGCCCGATGCGGAGTTGAAGAAACAGATGGAGGCCTATGCCTCCTGCGTGAGAGGTTCCGTAAGGCGCATGACGGTGGTGGAGACCCCGCCGCAACGCTGACTCTGGTCACCGAGGGCGCGAGGCTAGGTCCGGGGAGTGAGACCGCTACCGGCGAAGGTGGCGGAGTTGAGCAACGGCGTCCTCGCTACTGATGACGCTGCGGGTCGGCGGGATGCTTTCGGTGAAGGAGACCTCGCCAGCGTTTAGTGGACGCCGAGCAGCGACTCGGCCTCTCGCCTCGTGGAGCTCGGTGCCATCGCCGAGTGGCTGAAGTCGACCGCTTTCCGGCGCGACTACTGGTTCATCATGCGGCGGACCGGAGAGGGTACGTTGGGGCGTATGGCGCTTGGTCACACTTTGCGCAGTCGCTGGGTGCCCCATCTCAATGAGCCCCCGCAGCTCAAGTTTCCGAAGAAAGGAGGAGATGGACGCGCGCGGAGGACGAGGGCCTCCGCTACCGGGCGGGAGGTTTCTGAAGAAGTTCTTTATGGATGTTGGACATGACGTGGCCATGGAGGAGGCCAGGGCCGCTGGCCGGGTTTTTTTTTCGTGATGCTTGTTGTCCGGTTGGAATGTCCTTGGTGCTTTTTGTCAATCTCTATCTTCGCAAGTGTGCTTTGGCGGCCGTACTCGAGGCCGGGACGACGAGGGTCAGGTCCGGGCCTCGGAGGATGTTGGCCTACGCCACGTGAGGCGAGGGTTGACCAAGATGGCGGAGCGCCCATGAAGGTGCCTCTCGCGAAGGTGACGCACAACGCCGCCCCCGGTGCAAGTCGGCCGCCCGGACGGCTCAGCGCCGCTTCCGCCGCCAAAGTTGAGACCTCGCTGGAGTGATGTCTTGTGACGGTGTAGGAGTTAGGGGCCTCGCCGGAGGTTCTCGTAAATGTACTTGGTGCCCTCGAGAGGTTGAAGGTTAATCGCGGTTTGATTGCGCCGCTATTTTGTTAGTCAACCGCGTTGTTTAGCATTTTACTTAATCGCTATGGTCGGGGTGTTGAACTTTAAGGGGCGGTTTTCTCGACTCCTTAGCTCGCCGCCCCGGGATCCCGCGGGCTCGCACGGAGGTGCTCAATGTCATCCCCCTCATGATGAATTACCAAGACATTTTCATCTCTGGGAGACCTCGGGCTCACGCGATGATGAAGTACCCCGGATCGCCTTCAAGCTTTTTGGTGGGCGCTGCATTTAGGAGGTATGATGTGAAGAACCAGCCGCTGGGGTTTTTTCGGGGCGTGAATATGACCTCGGCCGGATCGCCAAGTGGAACGGATGGTATTCGGGGCGGGCCGTCCCGCTGGCCGTGTTGGACGAGGACCTCGGGATGAGGAGGTGTTGCTATTGCGCTTGGTAAGGTTGAGTTTGAGGTGGACCGTGAGGGTGCGGTGATTGTGCCGGGCCGGAATCGACGGAGCTAGGGGGCGCGTGACCTGGGCGGGGCGTGTGTTTCGGGCGAGAGTGCCCCTAGGGCCACTCCCTCGTTGTTAGGCTGCTCCCCCGCTGGGGGGGCCGAAGTTTGGCCGAGGGACTTTTGGCGAGGGGGGTTGGTCGGAGGAGTAGGTGGAGGTTCGTTTTTTGACGCCGAGGTGGTTGACGGGCGGAGTTCGTGGAGCGAGTCTCGCGATCCTCTTGGAGGAAGTGTTGGAGAGGTTTGTTGAGGAAGTGGCTAGCGTGATCTCATTATCGAGGGGCTTTTGGCTCGAGATGCCCTTTCGCGAGGTTGTTGTAAATTTGTCCCCCGTCGCTGGGTTGTTGTGAAATTGTCCCCCCTTCATGTGGGGTTGTTGTAAAATTTTCTCCCGTGGCTGGGTTGATGTAAATTTGTCCCCTTCTCGGGGTTGTTGTAAAATTTGTCCCCTTCGCAGGTTTGTTGTAAATATGTTGGCGTTTTTTTGGGGCGGGCAGCGACGTTTTTGCTTGTGTTGTTGGCGAGGAAATGCCGCTCGGGCGGGTTTTGAATGGTTGCGTAGATGACATTGCAGCGAGGGCCTCTTCTTCTTTTGCGAGGCTCGCCGCTTGTGGAGATTTGATGCGCAGCCGACGCCCACTTTTTTGCTGGGCTCGCTACCTTGCGGAGTATTGTTCGCGTGAGCGACGCCCTCGCGCTTTTTAGCGAGGCTCGCCTTGCGGGTATTAGTTGGCGCAGCCGACGCCCCTCCGGCTTTTTAGCGAGGCTCGTTGTCTTATGGGGTGTTAGTTCTTTGCCAATGTCGCCCTCTACTTCTTTTAGCGAGGCTCGTTGTCTTGCGGGTGTTAGTTGCGCAACGACGCCTCCTCTTCTTTACGAGGCCGTTGTCTTGCTGCGGGGGTTATTTGCATACGACGCCCTCTGCTCTTTTAAGCAGGCTCGCCGACGAGGGTGTTAGTTCAATGACGCCCCCTCGCTTCTTTAGCGAGGCTCGCCGACTTGCGGGGGGTTAGTTGCGCTGCCGACGCCCTCCCCTTCTTTTAGCGAGGCCCCGTTGTCTGCGGGGGGTTAGTTGCACAGCCGGCATTCCCGCCCTTTAGCGAGGCCCGACTTGCTGAGGTGTTAGTTGCCGCAATGATCGCCCTCC
Source organism: Hyparrhenia diplandra (assembly GCA_015847255.1). NCBI lineage: Eukaryota > Viridiplantae > Streptophyta > Magnoliopsida > Poales > Poaceae > Hyparrhenia > Hyparrhenia diplandra. The sequence goes on from JADLZK010011666.1 coordinate 79,547, forward strand.
GCTTCTTTTAGCGAGGCTCGCTGACTTGCGGGGGTTAGTTTGCAAGCAATGTACCTTCCCCGCTTCTTTTAGCGAGGCTTGTTGTGCGGGGTGTTAGTTGCAGGGTTTTTGTTATTTTGAGGACGAGACGACAGTTTTTCCATTGCGACCGCTGGGGTACATGTTTTATGCGGGCGCATTGGCTATCCGCAATGCTTTCCTTGCTTGCAGGGGGGGAAAACCGACTAGCTCGGGCTTTCTCTACCGGGTTGCCCAAGGTTACCCCGGGTTTCGAGGTTAACGGTGGTTGCTCGCTAGTTGGCTTTTCCCGAGGCCTCCCTGCTCCTATCCATGTGGATGCGGGGTTGCTTGTCCGCCCCGGGCGCCAAGGGTGCTCCGAGGTGGTCGATGTGGTGTCGGGGTGATGGTTTGGAAACTTGCGCCGAATGCCCTTCCCCGCAGAGGCCCTGTTGGAGCGGGCTCGTGACCGTAGCTCGCGGCCGCGGCGCGGGGAGCTCGATAGATGGGCTCCCCGGCTCGCCACCGAACTTTGATTCCTTTTGGCGCCTTGTCGCCGGGAGGATGTTACATTCTCCATTGCGTGCTCGCCCCGGCGGGTGGGCTCACCGAAGCGATGGATTCAAGCGCCGCTGCCGTTGGTCGACTTTGGTGGTTGTGCGCGCTGGGAGCCCTTTGTTGCGCCGGCCGGGTTGCCGGTGCTTTACATTTTCCATTGCGTGCCGGGGGTGAGATTGCGGCGTTGATTATTGCGAGGTTTGTACCGCCCGCTACTGTAAGAGCGTGGGTTTGCTAGTTCTAGGGCATTGCTTTGTAATGTGCCCCTTCTTGGCTTGTGGGTTTTGTGGTGTGGTGTTGGGATGTTGGTGGAGCTGGTTTTATAGTGGTGTGGGGGTTGTACGGTGGTGGGTGGCTCTTTATTTGACTTGATGGAGTTAGGTGGGTGTCCTTTGCCTACGAGGGCAGGAAATGCCTCGGCCCTTTTGTTGGTGGAGCTGTTTGGCGCGTTGTATCGGGTGACCAGATTGGTGTCCTTGGTGCCGCACTTGTTGTGAATGGAGGTTTTGACACTTTGCAAGCTTTTTGCGTGTCATTCGCGAACCCCCGCTTGTTTTGCCGGGGAGCGCCGAGGTTTGTTTCTACGACCGGGCGTGTTTTTTGCCGTGCGCGCTGTTTTTGCACCTCCGCATAGCCCACACTCGGGTCCAAGGCTGTGGTCAAGGTTTCCCGGGCCCCGGGGCGGTTTTGCCGTGGCGCGGCTGCCTTTGTACTTCCTCCGCACGCCTTATACGGGTCCGTCGGGGTTCGTTTATGCGGGCCCCCGGCATGTTTTGCCGTGGTGCGCTGTTTTTCAGGTTCCTCGCGCGGCCCATACTGGGTCCGCGCTGGGGTTGATGTTCGCGAGCTCCCGCGCGCTTTTGCCGTGGTTCGCGCTTTTTGTACCTCCACACGGCCCATACCGGTCCGCTGCCGGTTTTGTTTTACGAGCCCCCGCACGCTTTTGCCGTGGTGCGCGTTTTTGTACCTCCGCGACGCCCATATTCGGGTCCGCCGGGCCGGGTTTGATTTTGCGAGCCCCTGGCATGTTTGGCTTAGCCTGGGTGCGAAGGAGGCCGAAAGCTAGCGGCCAATCATCCTTGTCGAAGTTCAGCCGATTAGGGCGAGAGTCACCGCTCGCGCCTTTCGGTGTTGTGTTTTGAAGACATAGCCGAGACAAGTTCTTCCGGGAAATATCTACGTGATATTGATAAATGGGGTGCTGCTGGTTAAAAAACCTCGCGCCCCTTCGCGAGGAAAAAGAGTGCAGCCCGGTCGTTACATGATAGAGTCTTACAAGAAACTTAAAGGGAAGAAGGGAAAATAAAATGAACAAGGAAATCTTACATACCGCGAACGCCGAGGTGTGTGGCGCCGCTATGGGTAGTATTTGCGGAGGTCGCCTATGTTCCGTGCACGTGGTAGGTCGCTTCCATCGAGGTCTTGCAGTGATATGAGCCGGTCTTGTTGACTTTGTGACAAGGAAGGGTCCCGACCACTTGGCCAAATTTTCCCCGCCATTTGAGCGTTTTGTTTCCCGATGAGCGCGAAATCCCCACCGCGAGGTCACGGGCTTGACCTTTTGTTACGCCCATTTGCGTGTTTCTTCTTGGCCGGTATGCGCTGAGGTTGAGGACGGCCTGATTGCGGACTTCTTCGACAAGGTCACCGGGCGAGCGAGGGGTTCTCTTCGGCAAGGGCGCGAGGGGTTGTTCTTGGGGAGCCATGGGTTAGTTCCTCCGGGAGCACGGCCTCCTCCCCAACAACAAAGAGCTTGAATGGGGTGAACTTTGTTGCTCGCATTGGAGGTGTTATGTGACCAAACCACCGGTGTGAGATGTTCCGCCTGTGTACCCCTTTGGCTTGCCCCCAATTTTCGAAGCCGATGCCTTGCGTGATTGTGCCATTGGCCCTTCCACGCAGGCCGCTAGGACTCGGGGTGTCCGACGGAGGCTAAGTGTATCTTGGTTCCGACCGAAGCGTAATTGTTTGAAGGCCTCGCAGTCAATTGTGTGCCGTTGTCTACCGCGGATTTCTCTTGGGACCCCGGGCGCATATGATTTGTTGCCGAAAAACTTCGCACCGAGTGCGAGGTTATCGCTGCGTAGGGGCGGGCTTCGATCCATTTTGTGAAGTACTCAATGGCTACCATCGCAAGGTAGCGAGGTTCCCCGGGGGCCGCCGGGCATCGGACCGACGAGGTCGATTCCCCATTTTTGAGGGGCCACGTTGGGCGATTGGTGTGGTTGATGCCCAGGGAGGTTTGAGTGATGGGTCGTTAGTTGGCATCCCTTGCAACGCTTTTACAAGGTTCTCGGCATCACTTAGAGCGGTGGGCCAATAGAAACCCTGCCCGAATGTTTTTCCGACGAAAGTGCGCTGGGTCCGTTGTGTGAGCCGCAGATGCCCTCGTGCACTCTCTCGCGAGGATTGCTCTTCCCTGAGGTCGAGACGATTTGAGCCATGGTGCCGCGGACCGATGCCTTGTATAGCTGTTCGCCGATCATTCTCAGATTCCCTCACCTTCGCGGCTATCCTCTTTTCCTCTTCGTTTGACCTTCGGTTCGAATCGGCCTTTGATGTATGCTATTATCGGGCCCTCCAATCTTCGCTTGCTATGGCGCTTCATTTAACCCGATACCGGGGGGGTCCTTCAACGGCCGGGCTTGGTTAGGACTTCATGAGAACACGCCCCGAGGTAGCGGACCTTCGCCGCCGCCTTTGCTAGCTCGTCGCCGCCTGTCCCCGCCCGCTATGGTTTTTGTGGTGATGCCCAAGAAGAAGGCCTCCGCTTTTCTGAACCCCGAGAAGGTACTTCAGAGCTCGGTTTCGGGCTTTGCAAAATTTTCTCGATGTGGCCCGAGACAACTTCGAGTCCTCGTTTCGATAATGGCCCTTGGCCGATAGAGCGAAGTTTGTTCAGTGGCCAAGATGATCGCAGTCAGATTCGCGCGATGTTGTTGGTGCATGGGAACCCAACCTCGCTGCAGAAGCAGAAGCTTTACACCGGATGGTGAGATGAGGATGGTCAATCCTCCCGCTCACGAGCCCCTGTGCTCCATCGGGCACGTACCGGGCCCATATTGGGTCCAACTTTTTGCCACCGATTATATACGCCGGGGTCCAATCGCCACGAAGTCCACGAGGGCTGGGACTTAATTGTCGCTCGCCACGCAACTTGATCGGGCAAGTGGATCGCTTCAGCGCTGTCTGCCTAGCGGCTATCCTTCCCATCGACCGGTTTCAAGATGTTCTCTAACGGAAGCAAGACGCACCGCGGATCTCATGTGATCGAAAGTAATGTTTAAGCTTTCGCCATCACTACGGCGCAGGCTACCTTCTAGCTCAAGATAGTTGCCTTTGGGGCCCTCGAGGACTTCTCTCGACGTAGTAGATGGGGAGTTGTCGCACTTGGTGTTGTTCGTGACTTCCTTAACGAGGATCGCGCTATCACAGGCGGGAGGCCGCCACATAGAGGAGGCCACCCTCGCCGGCTCGTGCTGCGCAGGGTTGTCGTTGAGGAGGTACGCTTGAGGTCGTCGGCCTCGGCGGTTGTAATCGACCCCTACCAAAAGTCTGGATGCCTCGTGATCCGAAGAAAGGCAGCCTTCGCCCGCGGGACCTTGAGATGAATCGCTTCAGGAGGCCATGCGGCCCCGTGGAGACGCAGCCAATTTCCTCGCTCGTCGGGGTTCCATTTTGTGATTGCTTGAATCTTGGTTGGGTTTGCTTTGATGTACCCCTTGCGGAGACTAGGCACCCGAGTAATTTGCCCCTCGCCGACCGAAGACGACTTTGCGGGTTTAACTTGAGCCCGCCCCGCGGAGTTTCAGAATGCCCTTTCGAGGTCCGCTATGTGGTGCATTCCGAGCTTGCTCGCACAACAATATCATCAATGTAGGCGAGATTGCCTTGTCGTCCGCGGTGACTTCCGCCGGTCATTCTTGGCGAAGGTGGACCCCGTGATTCCCCGCAGGCCCCTCGCCATCCTCCCCTCCCAAAACAATATGTGCGGTGGGCGTTATGAAGTTGGTTTTCCTCGCTTCTTTGTTCATCCGTGATTTGGTGGTACCCCGAGAAACAAAGCCGAGTAGTGATAGTATTTCACACCCCGCGTCGCAAGGCTACACGCAGCTGGATGCGGGTGGGGGAAGTCGCCCTTCGGACATGCTTTGTTGAGACTTGTGAAGTCCACGCACATTCTCCATCTCGGAGGTTCCGCTTTGTCCTTGGAGAGGCTTGCTTTTTAACGAGGACCACGTTGGATAGCCATGTTGGGTACTTTACCGGCCTTATCACTTTGGCGCCTAGGAGGCGGACATTGACCTCTAACTTGTGCCGCCTCGGCTTCTCTCGACATTTGGCGGAGTTTCGCTTGCACGGGGTTGCCCCTCCCGATATTGAGCTTGTGCTCGATTATCCGACGGCCGACGCTCGAGGGTCCTCGGCCCACCAACCAAAAACGCCGCAATGGTCGCGGAGGAAATGGGTGAGGTTCGCCGGGGTGGGGTCCAACATTGCGGAGATGGTCACTACCTTGGTTTCGCATTCGGGAAGAGCCCGATTTGCTTGGTTTCCAATCGGTTGGGCGCTGGGGTTTGTAGTAGTCCTCATCGGGTCCGGTTTTTTCTTCTTTTCCTTCTCCTCTTTGTGTCTCCCCTGCCTTGCTCGAGGGCATGCACGCTGGCCGCCCCTGGGCAACCGCCCCTCCGCGGTTCTTTTCGAGGTCCCGATCCCCTAAAAACCGCTATAACTCCAAGAATCGACGGCATTTTCATGCGCAGATAACCCGGTGGATTACCGCCGCGAACGCGTTGATGATGCCCCTCCCGAAGATCGCATTGTAGTTGTAGTGCATGTCAACCACATCGAAGGTTATATTTTCGGTCCGAGGGTGGGGCCTGGTCCCCGAAGGTGACCGGCGTGGTTATCTTCCCTATTGCTCGACCGCTGGCCTCCGAATCCAAAGAGGGGTTTCCGCCGGCTCCGTGGAGGTTACGACGAGCCTCGCGCGTCATAGGTGGAGGTGAACAAAATATCGCAGAGCTTCCTCGTGTCAACCAAGATTTTGTTTACAATCCACCCCGCGACCGGTTGTCTTGATTACCATCGCTTCTGGTGTGGGGGTAATCCTTGAGCTCTGAATGTTCGCTGCGCCGAACATGACGGACATGGGACCATTGATCGTTCTTGTGGGGGCCCTCCGCGCGGCCACATGATGCACCCCCCGCGATAGTGCTCTTTTTCTCCGCCGCTGTTGCCGTGGTCCTCGCTTGATCCCCCGAGATGGCCAAGATCTCACCGTAAGCGGAGGTGGGGTTGTTTAGCGTGGTCCGCATTTCTTGCTTTACCGGGCGGTTTGTGGGGGTGGTGGTGGTGGTAAGGTTGGAATTGGCGGGGGTGGTGGTAATGCGGGGTTGGGGTGAAACCGGGTTTGGGGTTTCGGGGGGGTGTAATCGTGTAGGTTTGGCCACCGTGCGGGGCCGACCGTATGAGTGGTGATGGTACGGGGGTTGATTGAAGGTTTGGGTAGCTAAAGCCGGCACGCGGTAGGGGTCCCATAGTTCGGGGGTGTAGGAGTAACGGGTTGTGCCGCTGGGTTGCGCCGGTCTTGGGTGTGGTTGATCCGGTTGGTTGGTTTGGGAAGCTAGCCGGTTGTCCATGAACTCTTTCCCTTTGGCGGCATGGACATTGTTTGGTGTAGTGACTTTATCTACCCCGCAATAGTGGCGATAGGGTTGCTTTTTTTTGGACGGGCCCCGGTCGTCTGCTGGTTGTGGCCATTGGTCCCTTGGCCGATAAGTTGGTTTGACGGTGGTTTGCTCTATCGGGCGGGGCGCGGAGTCTATCGGCCGCTAGCGATCCGGGAAAGCGAAGTTTTCTAACCTTGGCGGTCTTTGCCGCGGGGTTGCGGGTCTTGGGGGGTTGTGGCCTGGGAGGCCTCGAGCTTTGTTTTGTGGTCGTGTCGGCTCCGCAATATTTCTCCATTATCACATGAAGCTCCGCCAGGTCTTTGGTCGGCTCCTTCTCGATTTTGAATGGCAAGGGCCCTTTATGTGCCAAGACCGCCATGATGATGCTTTGGTCGGTCACGCCCTGGTCCTTGCCTTGGTTTGAGGAACCTCCGCCACCAATCTTTCGGAGGTTCGGGTTGGTTTCTCAGATGACAATCGAGGAGCTCGGGTGGAGTTGGCCGCGGGCCGAGTCTACCCACTTTGAAGTTTGTTTGCAAGGCCGCCCTGAGCTCGACAAACCGGCCATGGAGGGGGGGGCAAAGTTGAGTACCAGGATCGAGCGATGTCCTCGCGACTATGACTTTAAAGACTCTCGCCATAGTGGACTCGCCTCTCCAATCACGCCACGGCAGCCTCTATATGACATGATAAATCCTCCGGGGTCCGGCCCGCCTCGTATCTTTGGTAGGTGGTGGGGTCAGACGAGGCGTGGGCCACTCCGTACCGAGGGCTAATGAGAGTGGGGATGCGGGGTCATAGTGGGAAGTTCGTGGTGGCTGTTCTAAGAACTCGGGCGGCGGTTTTCGCTGGTCGGGGTTTGGAGCATAACCGCTGGAGCCGGCATGTGAGCGCGGTGGGGTGTTTAGCCATGAGTGGGCTGGGCATTGGCAGCCGGCGTGGGGGTGGTGGAGGTGGGGGTCGTGGGCAAAGGTCGAGCGCGCCCGCCCGGGCCGAGGTACGGGCCCCATGCGGGTCGCGGTATCTTCCGCGCAGCCGCTACCGCCAAGCCCAGCCGGGCCGAAGCGTTCCTCCGTCGCCCTACCGTCCCTAATGGTGCAGGCGCCGCCTCCCGGCCGAGGGTCACCGCCCGCGCGGGCGGGCCCTCCGTGCCGTAGCGCCGAGGGCTGCCGCCCCCGCCGCCCTCGGTCCTCGTCGTCCTGCTGGCCCCCGGCCGGTCCTCCGGGCCCCCGAGACGCTCCCCGCCCGCGGCGCTGGCGAGTGGCTGCTGCACCACCCAGCCCCCGGCCCCGGTGGGACTCCGTGATGACCGCCCCGGCCCCCGGCCCGTGGCCTCGACACGCCTCGATCGCTCGCGCCGGCTCCCCCACGGGCGGAGGAGGGGTTGGGCCCCGCCCGAAAGGTGGCAGGCGCGGCGGTCCCGCCCGAGTGGTTGGTAGGGTCCCGGGCCGGGGCGGTCCCGGCTGGCGGGGTTAGCCCCGGGCGAGGGCGGTGGATGGCCTCATTGGCGGGGTGCCCACCCCCTCGTATTGCTTCGGTGTCACGGCATGGCTTTCCGTGCCTGCCGCCCCCACGACGGCGTCAACCGGTGGGTCACGCCACCTCCTACCCTCTCGCTATCTGGGAGTGGGAGGAGGAGCGAGGGGTTTCCTACAGGGGCTGGGGGACGCTGGTATCGGGCCCGCGGGCCGGGTCCCTGTGTGTGTGACGGGTCAAAAGTGTTGATCCCGAGAAAGGCTCTTTTCGTTGATATTGATAGGTCATAAAAAAATGTCCACCCCACCGTCCCCATACGTCCCTGGTCGGGTCCGTATTTATAGCGTCCTGGCCGGTATTTATCTGTAGTTACAAATCAGGACACCGACACGCCTTGCCACTTACGCCTAGGGCTCGCAGGGCAAGACGGTACAAACCCCACACAGGGGTGGAAAGCAAAACACACGTCCCGACGCGCCTTAGGCTCTATTAGGTTTCTCCCTTCTTGCGCCGCCGCTGGGCCCCGAGTTCCTCAGGGCTCCGTCGCGCCCCTCGCGCGCCGGAGGTCCTCTTCGCTTCATCGGCCCACGCACCCGCGGTGTTTTTCGTCTCGCCACCCCGGTACTGCCGGGCGTCGATCCCGATCTTGTTGCCCTCGCTACTGCTGGTGTTGTCTTTGGTCTTCGCCGCCCCGGCGCTGCCGGGTGTTCATTGCTTCCGTTGCCCCGCGCTGCGGTCGTCGGTTGACTTCGCGCCCCCAGCGTGCGGGTGTCGATGTTGACCTCGCTGCCCCCCGCCGCGGAGTGTCGTGTTGACCCGCTGCCCCCCTCGCTGCCCGAAGGGTGTCATCTTTTGGCCTCCGCGCTATCGTCCCGCGCCGCTGGGGTGTCAACCTCGCCCCGCCCCGCACCGCGCGGGTGTCGCTGGACCTCGCCGCCCCCCGCCCGGGCGGTGCCATCTTTGGCCTCCGCTTCCCCCGCGCCTGCTGGGGTGCCAGCCCCGCCGCCCCGCCCGCGGGTGTCATCTTTGGCCTCCGCCTTCCCGCCACGGGGTGCCGGCCCCCTCGCCGCCCCCAAGCGCCGCGCCGCGGTGTCGTTTTTGGGCCCAGAGCCACTTTGGGGGTCCCTCGCGAGGGTCCTCCCCAACAGCCGGGCGACGGAATCAACGAGAAGGCGGTATGCGGCGAGATCGCTTTTACCTTGTTGCCGGCCCCCCCTTCAAACCCAAAAAATTCCAAACCCTAACTTTATTTATCAAATTACTTTCAAAAATTGAAGCTAGGTCAAAAATCTCCAAAACGACTTGTGCATAACTTTTCGAGATCTACACTTTTCTCAATTGAAGATTTCCTAATTCGGCCTCTAAGTTAGACTTCTTGAAAAGTTAGACCTCTAAGTTAGATTTCCTAATTGGGATTTGAAATTACTCCAAAAATTTGAACTAAACTTGAAAAAACTCAAAAACACCAACTTTGTTCATCTCAAAAGATCTACAAGGTTGATGTTGGAAGTTTTCCCAAATCTTGCTTAAATTTGAAATAATTCAAAAGGGGGTAAACTAGGTTTTTTGGAAAGCTAGGTTTTCACATGAAATGATAAACATCTCATTATTCAAACTTCAATTCCAATCATTTAAACACATTGCATTGAAGTAAACTCATTTTAGTGGATGCATAATAAGGTTCTCAAAATATATGCTTTGTAATGCATAT
>JADLZK010011667.1:0-363928 GCA_015847255.1 Hyparrhenia diplandra
CATGTGTGATTTTCGATAATTTACATAATTTTTGCCGTGGTTTACACAAGTTTACACCTAAGATGGTGGTGGTTTGCACTATATATTTTGCCGAAAAGACCTAAGCTCGAAGACAAATATGGACATCCCTCGGGTCGGACTCGAATAAAGACGACAACACCATCGGGGCAGCTTGTGGCCCTCAACGGGATTATAATCTCCGGTAGGTCTTAAGCGCTAGCCATGGCCATGACCGAGGGGCTTTCGAGACCTACGGGAGATTATAGTCCTACGGCCACGAGCCCCTCTCTTAGATGTTAAAGGGAGGATAGAGAGCTACTCTTCTTTGTATATTCACTTGGACAAGCCTCACAACTTGTGCCCACAACACAAGATCTATTATCTTCAAATTGCTCCAAAGTAAGGATAGATAGATGTGTATATGATCTTCTCTTTGATCCTTTTAAAAATCTTCTTTGCGGTTGTACACAGGATCAACCGAAAAAAGGTATTTAAGACAACACAATTTTATACAAGTTAGATGGCGGGGAGTCACATAAATTTGTAACACAAGAAGATACCTTTCTGGCGGCCTTCGGGATCCGATGCTAGATAGTGCCTCCAAGGTCGTCCCTCATGGTCCGCATCAACAAAGATGATGAGGGAGACATCTCACGGCAGAGGCCTCCCTCCCCCCCATTATGGGGGCGGTGGTACTTAGGTGTGAGCAGAGAGTGTTAATATTATCGGCGCAACATGGAGGAATTATTTTCTTCACCTTCCCTCCGGCTTTTACGTCCGATTTTTAATACAAAAAAAATATAGTCAACAAGTTATGAGTATGATAGAGAGTCGCTAAACCATTGCTTCGTAACAGCTTCATGTACTACAATTAACAATAAAATGACCGCGCATCTCCGTCGTGTGTTTGGTTATGCCTCTAATTTTGTGGGCGAGTCATCTCCTAGAGTTTGCTAAACTAGTTTGCCATCCTTGGATTTTTGTAAAGAAAAAAAACTTGGCTCCAACCGAGGAAGAGGTAGTTAGTGCCTAGTGGACGGCCCCATCTATCGTACATGGGAGCGAGCAAACTGAGAAAGAGGTAAGCGAGAAGGGTGGAAATACTAGTAGCACATGTCTTTGTACTACACAAGTTACGGTTGCTCTTAGCAAAGTTATAGCCCTCTTGGGCCGCCCATCTATCGTACATGGGAACACCTCAAAAAAAAAAAAAAAAAAACACAGGCGAGAAAGAGGTAAGCGAAGGGTGGAAATATAATTTAGTTTCACTCTCAAGGTTCTGACATAAGTTTGCTAAAGTGGGAAGTTTATAGATGCAGGATTGGTTGGTTAGTGAAAAATGAAATGCACTTTGGGATTAGATTCGGGGTTTACCTAGGAAGAAATGTGTTTTTTTTCAGCGTTTTCTTAGGCCTCCTCCCACACTTTTATAATCTCCCATAGATCTTTGTGTTTATACCTGAATCAATCGGAAAAGGTATTTAAGCCCGAGATAAAATGAATCACACGATATATGCAAGACAAAACAAAACCTTTTTAGAGCCATTCAAAAAAAACTTCAAAAAAAGGGTAATGCACTTTACAATTTAGATTTAGGTGTTTACCCAACAAGATGTGCTTCTCTTGCGACTTTTTCTTCTAGTGTCGCCCCAACCCACAAGTAAAACACCAGAGATCGAGGCGTAGGGACTTCGCGGGGACGATGGCGTCGGCAATCCGGCCGAGCGCCCGCGATAAACGCCTCGTTCTCCAATCGCGCTCCCACGCAGTAAAGGGGATCCCTGGCGGGGGAAGTCAAGACGATGACGCGACCTCACCATAGCCGCTACCAGGACACGAGGCCCCATGACGGATCCCAGATCTGCAACCACCCAAAAAAGTGCCACGTATTTCTTGTTTCGAAAACCACATGAAAAATCATATCTAGATCCATGGGTGTGATAAAGAGGTGCACCGCCAAGGATGGAGCGCGGCGGCCAGAGGACGCAGGCAGATCCCTATGTCGGACCGCTCTCTAGTACTCTTTATTTGGTAAGATTTGGTGAGAAGAGTTTGGAAGTCAATATTAAGAGGCGAGAAGAGTGGTGGTACAGAGTGGTACTACTAGTATGCGGTGGTATGGGAGGAGAAGGAAGCGGCGAGGTGATGAGAGACTGGGAGAGAGAAAGACAAGAACTTTTAGTAGAGTGTTAAATTTTCAGGTGTGTTGGCCGGCCGGTGCTGGTTTGTTGTGAGAGAGAAAAGTATCGGCCGTTTGTATCTGGCCGGTGTCTTGGTTTGTTGTGAGAGAAAAAGCTCTCTTCACCTATATTGGTGTGGTTGAACTAGCAAGCCGAACAAAGTATTTCGAATTTAAAGCGAGTTTGGAGGAGGGAGACATTTAATGTTTTAGGGCTTTGGAGCCACGCTCCTCCAATTTCAATTTTTGAGCGGAGGGTGGGAGGAGGGTGGAGAGAAAGCAAGAGTAGTTTTGTTTCATTTCACTTCCGGCCCGGGGGACACTTGTAGCTTAGTGTGGGGTTGGACTTCAAATACAAAGTATGTATTCAAATTAGGAAATTTGCCAAAGAAAGGAAGACAGACCTAAGCTACGAAGACAAATATGGACGTCCCTCGGGTCCGCATCGAATAGGGATGACAACAACATCGTTGAGACGCTTTGCGACCCTCGGCAGGATTATAATGTCCGGTAGCGGTCTTAGCGCTAGCCATGTCCATGACTAGAGCTCGAGACCTATATGGAAGATTATTAATTATTATAGTCCCACGGGCCACGAGCCCCTCTCGTCGATGTTAGCGGGGACAATGAGTACCAACTACAGCTACTACTACTATTCACTTGGACCGGCGGATCGGAGGAAGGAGGCACACCCGGCTCTACCGATGGCGGGGTTAGATCCTTTTGAGCACATAACGTTGTGGAGAGTCTTAGCATCGATTTTACACCTTGAAAAATAGAATAGCCAACAAGATATGAGTACTACACAGGGAGCTAATAAACCATTGCTTCTTCATGTATATAATTATTAAATGATAAAATATGTTACCTCCACAAGTTGTCGAAAAAATGTCTTTTCTTCACTTTCATTGAGTTTTTCACCCTAAAAGAATAGAATAGCCAACAAGATATATATGAGTACTACAGGGGAGCTAAACTATTGCTTCCTAGCAGCTTCATGTATACATTTAACGGTAAAATGACATAGCATCTACAAGAGTTTGCTAAACTAGTTTGCCATCCTTGGATTTTATGCAAAAACAAAAAAAGTTGGCTTATCTTATTTGATTATATAATACTATTCAATCGGCCAAAATCACCCGAACATATTCAATATGTAGTAGTATGCTTGTAGAGTGTTTGATGGCGACACCATGGCCCCACGGGCACCGGTTAATGTAGGGGCGACACATTTTTTGCTTCTTAAATCTTGCTAAGACGTGATCTTAACTTGTGTACTATTTGAATTTGAAATAGAGTTTGGATTAATAGGAGGGAGAAAGACTGTTTTAGGCTTTTTTGAGTTGCCTCTTACTGGTACGTTTAGTATCGTTCATACACACTCACACACACACACTACACGCACACGACACACACTACCCGTGTCGCGCAACCAGGACCTAACTACACTACAACTAGTACACACACTATCCTCAGGGGAATCGAACTAGCGTCAGGTTGCTCGCTCACGGGCGAGCTAACCAACCAGAGCTACGCTCGGCCCGTAGGGTCACATATGGAGTCATTTGACAGGGCTTGTTCGATGCGATCTTGGGAGAAGGAAGAGACGAGAGGCGCATAGAGAGAGAGAGAGAGAGAGTTTGGCCAAGCTCCTGCATCTCCATTTGATATAGGGCCGCCAAATTTGTTTTCGACACAATTACTAGTTGGTGAAATATTCCGATTTGTAGCACTTTTCGTTTGTATTTGGTATTTATTGTCTTACCATAGAGTAATTAGGCTTAAGATTCATCTCGCTCTTTTCGGCTAAAGCGTGTAATTAGTTTTTTTCGTTTCTCTATATTTAAATACTCCATGCATGCGTTAAAAGATTTGATGTGCCATGTCTTTGTAGCACTTTTTTGGGTTGCATGGGAACTAAACACCCTCCATTTGCACAAAGGCACCATCGATCGCACGCACACCTACTCCTACTACTATTCACTTGGACCGCACCACAAAGATCTACTATTATCTTCAAATTGCTCGAGCACCATAGATAGATGGATATGATCTTCTCTTTAATCCTTTTATAATTTCACGCCCACTAGTTCTTTGTGGTTGTGCAAGGATCAACCCGAAAAAGATATTTTAGACAACACAATTTTTTGTACAAGTTAGATTGAGTCACGTCTGAGTAGATTTGTCGGGCGACACAACAGGACTTGTTCCTAGCGTTTTTGCGCTAGATCCGTCTTCCGGATCCGCCTCCAAGGTTGTCCACATGGTGTGCATCCACAAAGATCATGAGGTTGGTAAGACAGATGACAAGGCCACCCTAGGTGTGGGCAGGAGTGTTAGTATCGAAGTTTTTCATCTAGATTTTTCGCCCAAAAAAATACGACGGGGAGTTGCTTGTAGTAGAGTAGCCAACAAGATATGACTACGAAGGGACACGCTTAGTAGAGTAGCCAACAAGATATGACTACGGAAAGGAGCTGCTAAACCATTGCTTCCTAGCGACTTCATTTATACAATTAACGAAATTATGAAATTTAACCCATTATCGTGTGCCGCTAGAAATATGACCCGAATTCGCATGCCTTATGAAATATGACCCATGTCGCGCGAGTTCTTATGAAATCTGGATTTATTTTGGGATTTTTGTATTTTCTATAAATTTAGAAAATTTCTTTTGTTGAGAATGGGAAAGGACATCATTACCCTTTCCTCAATTCCTCTTGAGCCCGTCCGCTCACGGAGAGTCGAACCGAAACACGACCTTCGTCTTGAGTCCGAAGTGGCGTAGCGATAGCGCCATCACCGCCGAACCGCCCGCCCCGCTACCCCAAGTCTACACCCGCGCGCTCTCCCTTTGCTCCTCCTCCGCCTCATTTGCCCAAAAGCCCACATCCATAGGGTGGCCGCGCGTGGCAAGTCGCACGACTGCCGGCGCTACGGCGTTGGGCGCGCCCCGATGCCCTAAACAAGTGAAAAAAATGGCCCCCCGTAATTATTGAAACGGAAAATTCGAAAAGTCTAGATTTCATAGCAAATCGCACAACATGGGTCATATTTAAGTAAAAACAAGCGGAGATGCGTGTGGTCATATTTCTAGCGGCGAGGATTAAATTTTACAATTTCTCACAATTAAAAGTAAAATGACAAGGTCGTCTCCAAGAGTTTGCTAAACTAGTCTACAAGTACCATCCTTCGATTTTGCAAAACGAAAAAAATTGGCTCACGTTCCTCTATTTGCTTCCTTTAGAAGGAATATTCGTCCTAGTCATCAAGATTTCGTTTCTCTGCATTCATCGTGTGGGCCCACTTGTAATTTTCTAAATACGTATATCCATGTGACATCTTGTTTTGAAGAATTAATTGAAACAAATTTAATGGTGTAATCGGAATTTAATTTAGATTTTTTGGTTTGTCGGTTAAAACATTTTTTAGGTATTTTAAATTGTAGGGCCGGCCGTGGCCATGCTCTCTCTCATCTATAATTAATCCGACGCCGACACAAGGAACGAAGCGTTCACGTTGGCACGGCCGGACGGCTCGCCTCGTCGGCCGGCGAGAGTCCCCGTAGTATTGTTGGAAAAGGGTTTGGGTCAAAACTTTTTTGGGAATATAAAAAACTCGTCGTTCCGTCCATCCTCGCAGTGTCATCCGCACCCGGCCGTGTCAGCAGAATCACCGTACGATGGGTGTCTTGTACATCGTGGGTCACGTATGGAGTCATTTCACATGCACGTTCGTCGATCGTCGAGAGAAGGAGGTGAGTGTTCGATGCCAAATTTGTTTCAACACAAGGCCAAAATTTGCCTCTTTACGGAACAAATCAAAATTTGAATTGTTTTGAGCCACAATGCACAAACTAGCAATACGGGTTCGTCTGCATTCGAGTAGGGAGCATCTATTTAGAAGGCGGCCTCCTCTCCCCGCCTCTTCGTGTAGAGACAACAGCACCGTCGAGGCGCTTGCGGCCCTTGGCGGGATTATAATCTCGGCCTTGAGGTCTCCCGGCCCGACATGCGCCTTTCGCCACATCGCCACCTTACCATGTGCGGTGTGGCGGCCACACATATCGGTGGCGGGCAAAATGGCGCCACACTTGCCACACTCGCCACACACTAAGCGACGAGCAAAAATAGAAAAAAGCAGCGAAGCATGCGGGGTGTGGCGGCCTTGTGAGAAAATTTGAACCAAACACCGCCTTTGGGTCCGTGGCATGCCTAATCTTACAAAAGGCGAGTTGGGGCGTGATCCCCGACACCCCCTTAAGCTCTAGCCATGTGCATGATACGTGAAGTGGAATCCACGTGAAGCAAGGCGAGGCAGGCCGATAGCATGCGAGAAAGAAGGTTGAGAGGTGGAAAAGGATCTCCAAGCGAAGAAGATGTGCTTTTCTTTGCGACATTTTCTTCGCCTCCTCCCCATCCTTTTATAATCTCCCAGCGTAGGTCTTTGTGTTTTGTACCTAGGAAGAATCGGAAAAAGGTATAAGACAGCAAAATAATTGAGCAATGTTGTACAAGCTAGTAGATAGCATGAGTCAATGCAGATATGCAAGACAAAACAAAACCTTTTTATAGCCATTCAAAAAAAACCCTTCAAAAAAGGAAGGATAATGCACTTTACTAGATTTCGGTGCTTACCCAAGAAGATGTGCTTCCATGACGGACCCCAGATCTACAACCACCAAAAAGAAAAGAAGATGTGCTTCCGCGACGGATCCCCGGATCTGCAACCACCAAAAAAGGAAAAACTTTTTGTATTAGCCGCTTCAAAAACCACATGAAAAACCACATCTAATTTGCATGGGTGTGATAAAGAGCACCACCCTGCCGTGATGGAGATAGGCGAGGCGAGGCACCCAATGTCGGACAGCTCTGTACTACTCGGGGTTTGGTTGAGATGAATTTGGAAAGTCGACGGAGAAGAGGTGATAAGAGTACTAGTAGGGTGTAGTATGGGAGAAGGGAAGAGATGAGAGACCAGAGAGAAAGCGCCCATAGTAGCACTATAAAGGTATCCGAGGTGGCAAATCGTAGAGTGTTCGATGCAACTATAAAGGAATCCGAGGTGGCAACTGTAGAGTGTTCGATGCGCAGACACCATGGTCCCACGCTTAATGTAAAAGGGCGATCAGAAACTTGTGTGCTATTTCAAAATTTCAAACATTATTTGGAGTAATAGCACTAGGGAGAATTAGGAATTGGCCCCCAAAAAGTTTGTCCTACTCTATCCCAATCGCCATCGTGTGGGCCCACTATTAATTTTATCTAAATACATGTGAAGTCTTGTTTTGAAGAATTAATTGAAACAAATTTACTGGTTATGTCGAATTTAATTTAGATTTTGGTTTGTCATTTAAAATATTTTTTAGGTATTTTAAATTGTGGGGCCCTCAACGTGCTCGAACCACAATCATTTGTTGTTGTTTAAATTGTGGGGCCCGTCGGTGGCCATGCTCTCTCTCTCGTCTATAATTCGACGCTTCTCGCGACAAGGAACCGAGAAGCGTTCACGTTGCCACGCCGGCCGGCTCATCCAAAGACGGGTGCGTAGAATCGTAATCATGATGATGTTGACATGCTCGAACACTGCGTACGTAGGTGTACCGTACATCGGGGTCACGTATGGACTCATTTCACATGCCTGCTCGATCGGTCGAGAGAGAGGGAGAATGAGGTGAGTGTTCGATGCCAAATTTGTTTCAACACAAGGCCAAAATTTGCCTTTTACAGGAACAAATCAAAAGCTGAATTCGTTTGTTGAGCCACAATGCACAAACTAGCAATACGAGGTTCGATGCGCATTCTTGAGAGCCGTGAGCATTCCAAATTTTAACAATTTTTTTTGATAATATAACAACATTACGGAGAACGGGTTGTTTTTGCTAACGCCCTTGATTTTTGGGTGATTTAATAGTATTCCGTGAGACACAACAAAGTTGAAACAAGATGAAGCAAGAGCAAGCGAACATTGTCAAAAGAGGAAGCAAGACCTAAGCTACGAAGGCATTGTAGCGAGCGAGGCCGGGAGCCGGGGAGCCCCCAAAATCGAGCTTCTCCGGCTCCTAGCGACATGGCCCAATGTTGAGAGGGAGGGGAGAGAGAAAAGTGGCTCCTAGCTGGTGGGGTGCAGGAGGAGCGGAGCCAAAGCTTCTTTTGCCAAAACTTGTTGAGCCGAGTCGGAAGCGACTCGGAAAAATGCTCGACTCGGCGAGGGGAGAGGGAGTGGCCCCGCCGCGACCTCCCGGCACCCATACTTTTATAATCTCCAGCGTAGGTCTTTGTGGTTGTATAAGCTATAGCATGAATCACACAAATATACAAGACAAAACAAAACCTTTTTAGAGCCACTAAAAAAAAAACTTCAAAAAGAAGTGCAAGCCGAGATCTCAAAGCGGTGTTTACCCATGAAGATGTGCTTCTTTTTGCGACATTTTCTTCGGCCTCCTTCCCAACCCAACACTAGCAAAAAACACGAGATCGGAGCGGCGGGACTTGAGGAGACCACATGAAGTCGAGATCCGAAGCGGTCGGGACTTCGATCATTTGCAACCACCAAAAAAAGAAAAAATCTTTGATTTTTGTTTCAAAAACCACATGAAAACCATATCTAGGATGTGATAAAGAGCACCGCCGCCGGGATGGAGACGAAGGCGAAGGCGAGGCAACCCACAATGGTCGGACCGCTCGTACTCAGTTTTGGTTGAGATGAGTTTGGAAAGTCGGGACGGAGAAGAGGTGAGAAGAGTACTAACTACTAGTAGGTAGGTGTAGTATGGGAGAAGGAAGAGACGAGTACTGGAGAGAAAACTCGCCCATAGCACTATAAGGAATCCGAGGTGGCAAGCGTAGAGTGTTCGATCGATGGAACACCATGGTCCCACGGTTAATGTAAAAGGGCGATCAGAACTTGTGTGCTATTTTGAAATTTCAAACATTGTTTGGAGTAATAGGAAGGACTATGGGAGAATTAGGAATTTGGCCCTGAAATAAGTTTGTCTTAGGAATACGGAACCATTTTTTTTGAATTTGGGAATCGGCCCCAAACGAAAATTTGTTAGGAATCCGCCTTTCGTCACTTTTGGAAAATATGCATGGTTACTACTAACAAAACATCCAACTTTTCATCACGCATGTGATCGATAGATCGATCAATCCCAATTTAAAACTTGCTTATAGTGCCCACACAACACCACGGAAGAAACTTTCACACTCCTGGCGGATCCTACACTCCTCATTTGAGAACATCCTCCCGTCTGAAATGAATCGTCCATCCGTGAATGGCGGGCGCACTAGTTTAAGCCCTCCGCACCGATGCGTTCATTATGGCGAGGCACAGGAGGGTGCTTTGGAGGACCGGTATTCTACTCCAATTTGGCGGTATATGTGCCGCCATCAAGTCGCCTCAAGAAATCCCATGCATGTCGCCGGGGGTCGTTGGCCAGGAGTTCTAGTTCCTGCAGCTCGCGGTCACGCCCGCCGACCATCGCCGGTGGTCGCCGATTCGATTCTCGCGCAACACCCGCCGTGCATAGTCGTCGTCGGCGGCACGGTGTTGGCCCCGTAGAGCACAAGAGGAAGAACATATTTGGCGGTTTCATGCCCCGGCGTGGCGGCGCGCGCGCAGCCAGCGACGGCGTGATGGTGCGGCCGCCTTCGACGAAGATGGCATACATGCGCCGGCTTTGAAGCACGCCCGGTTGCCGCCGGCGGCGGCGAGCCAGTGATAAGATTCTCGCGATACTTGAGCGAGTAGTACGGCTACCGACCCCGCCGCCGGCGACACGGCCCCACCGGGATGCTCCGTCCCACCGGGGGGGCCGCCGCGCCGCTCTTTCATCGTGAGCAATGTGGCCCGCAGATTGTGGAGGTCCTTCATGGGATTCGGCCGAGACCTTGGCGACACCAATCGCAATCTCTACAAGCATGTCACGCCGGAAGGTTTTCCATGGCCTTGGCCGGTATTTGGCCGAGCTTTTTGGGGGCGCCTTGTATCTCTAGCCACGTTTTTGTCTGCGGCGAAGAGTTGGTCACAGCAATAATGCGGGTGCGAAGATCGGTGCGGGCCTGCGGGGGCGTGGGTTATGGGCGGGCCGCGCCGGTGCAGCCGGTGGAGGTGTCGAGCCAAATGGGCTGACGAACTATCAAAGGCGCGTCACGTAAGATAAATGTTTTCAAAGCTGTTACATGTTTTCCCATGACAAGATGATCTCAAATCAAAATGTTGTAAGCTATATGGATATTTGAGAACTACAATCATTATGTTGGTGGTTTGTCTATCCGATGTCACTTAAAAAATTTAAATTTCAATTTCCAATTTTTTGAAATTGAGACCTATATATATATATAGTTTATCTTTACAAGATAATGTGAAACCAAAAAGTTTTTCAACTAGAGAGTTTCACAACTTAGCAAGACCTAAAATTCTTATTTTGGTTGTTTCCCCATCCAACATAGTGCTAGTGACATTGTTCACGAATCTTAGAAATTTGTCTTCTACTTTCATAAACTCTATGACACATGTGTAAATCTTGTGGGCAAGTGTTACCGCGACATCATCATATGAATAAATGACCTACATAAAAGATGTACATCTTAAGAAGTTATACAAGTTTTGACCATAGATAAAAAAAGAAAAATTAGGGTTCTTGTTGGAAGCTTCGGGGAGGTGAACAAAAGTTGGCGCTTCGGCGTAAGCGGTCGAGTGCGGACATGACCAGCGGAGCTGAACACGTCAAGGAAATGGGCGAGACGCCTTTTCTTGACGAAACTATATATCCCAATGCGCGTCTCTAAGCTAAATGTTTTCAATCTGTTACATGTTTTTCCATGACAAGATGATGCCAAATCAAAAACGTTGTAAACTACAAAGTTTCATGGATAATTGAGAGTTACAATCGTCATGTTGGTGGTTTGTCTATCCGAGGTCACTTAAAACATTTAAATTTCAATTACCATTTTTTGAAACTGAGACCTAGATTTCCTTTACAAGGTAATGTCAAACCAAAAAGTTTTCAACTAGAGAGTTTGAACTTAGCAAGATCTACATGTTTTTTGGTTGTTTCCCCATCCGACATAGTAGTGCTAGTGACATTGTTCACAAATCTTAGAAATCTCTCTCATAGTTTCATCAACTATATATGAGATATGTGTAAATCTTGTGAACAATGTTACCGCGACATGTCGGATGAAGAAATGGCCAATATAAAAGGTGTAGTACATCTTTAGAAGTTATACAACTTTTACGTGCTTGACTTCTTCGCTGGAAATCATTGGATGAACCAAAAATGTTGTCTGAAGTTGTAATTTTGAAATTCAAATTTCAAATGTTCTCAATAAAACTTGACAAAAGTAATAGCGGCAAGAATACAATATCTTGATATATACATCATTATTCTTTAAAAATAGAAAGAAAAACTATCACATTTGGAGTTACTATGAGGGAGAAAGACTAGTTACAAGTTTTGGCCACAGATTAAAAAAAGTTCTTGAGTCCGAAGGCCTCTGCAAGCATGTCTCCATATGCAGATCAAGGCTCAACGATCCAGGCGCTCGGGTTGGGCGAGCCGATATATGGTGAGTTAAACCCGGTCAGGGTATGAGGCCGCAGAAGTGCGAGACGTGGGATTTTAAGGCGTGTTTGGTGCCCCGGATATGCCCCGGCCGGGCTCCCGTCGCCTGCGATGTCACGGTGTTTGGTTACCTGCTCGTCCCCTCGGAGAGGGCTCCCTTTCGTGCAAAAAGTGCTCCACGGCCGGGCTCGAGAGGAACGGCCGAATCGGCGTTCCCCCCGCCAAAGCTCACTCCGTGCTCCCTCCCGTCGCGTGGCCTTGGGCATTTCGCCGCTGGAGATGACAACTCTCTAGGGTTTCCTCCTCCCTTCGCGCCAATCTGCGCCTATATATCCCCCTCGCTCCCTCCTCGCTCTTTCCCACCGCTTTCGAAGTTCTTCGCCACCGGTCGGTTTTTCTCTCCCCTCTCGATTTGTTCTTGCTTTTGTGAATCGTGGATCCGAGGCCTCTCTCTCTCTCTCTTGTGTTGTAGCGGTGGATCTCGAGCCCTCTCCTCTCGGGTGATTTTTTCCTCTCTCCTTGTTCTTGAAACCCTAGCCTGGGATTACATATGCCTTATTGCCACGTGATGATGTTTTTTCATAAAATCTAAGCACATGCCCTATATGCCTGTGATGTTTTTCCTATACTTTAAGCACATGCCTTAGGGCTGTGATCATTGTTCCTATAATCGAGCACATGACCTAGCCAATGATGTTTCTACATGAACTCACGAGCACACATAAGCCATCTTTGTGTTATGTTTCCTACAATTTGTTTCTTTTTGCGGCAATGGCATGGTATGTGGTTCATCATGGCGCGGGAACCGGGGGGTGTACTCAACCTAGAAAGAAGCACATGAGCAAGTACATAAGTTCTAGGGAAATTGCTACAGGAAATATAACACAAAAGTGGAGGCCGAAAGCTTTTTTTGCAAAATGGTCGTGGGACGGCAGGTGGATCCACCCCTTCTACTACCACTTGTTAATCCACCGTGCGGAACCAACCTGTTGGAGATCGGTGGCACCGTTTACTAGTGCTCGTAGTAGTCCTAATTATTGTTGTAGTCATAGGGTTTTTAGTTTGGAAGCTATGGTAAAAGACTAGTTACTTTTATTGTGATCGGCTTGTAGCTTGTGACAATTTGAATGTGATGCAACTAGCATGTATGCAGGCAACCAAACAACAACCATGCAAGCACAAATTTAAATCTCACGCAAATGCACGGTACCAAACAACAGCTCTAGCTAGCCCGGTTGGGTTCATGCAGCAACCAAAGCGAGAGGGGCATTGCATGCATTTGGCATGGCCAAATTAACACGGCGGTGAGCCATGCGAGCGATGCCGGGATGCCACACATGCAACCAAACACGCCCTTAATGATCGGGCCGGCCGGTGCACTCCGGCGCAATGGCGACATGGCGTTGCGCGAAAAATTAGGCGGCGCCGCCTTTTCCCTCTGAGACTCATCTATACTTACACAAAGCGCATCTATACACACCCTTGCATGTGAATCTTTGCGTATCCTACACACCTCAGCGTAGAATGGGGCCCATATGCGCCACCGTCGTTCGAATCCATCTTTTTTGCCGGCAGGCGCGCGGTGTGATCTGCGATGACACCTCGTGATCGTTAAATTTTGGTCGGTTGACCACCCGACCAAGAGTGCTTTTTCTCTCAAAAGCCGACCCGGCCGGTGATAATTTTCTCACACAACAAATCAGCACCGACCCGGCCGAGGCACCGGCCGGCCAGACGAGCACGAAGGGCGGGACGCCCACTACTACTGAGACTCCTTGTTCCCCAAAGGGTGTTCAGAACTTGTTTTTTCCAAACGGTTGTGCTTTGGAAAATACGTCGCCAGTTGAGTGCCGAGGAGGCGGCCATTGGCGCGGCGGTTGTTGACATCTCTTATAGCATAAAATATATAGGCTTTTAAAAACTGAAATAAGGGCTTAAAACGAATATCAACATAGTATAAGGGCTTT
Source organism: Hyparrhenia diplandra (assembly GCA_015847255.1). Taxonomy (NCBI): domain Eukaryota; kingdom Viridiplantae; phylum Streptophyta; class Magnoliopsida; order Poales; family Poaceae; genus Hyparrhenia; species Hyparrhenia diplandra. The sequence continues at coordinate 13,715 of JADLZK010011667.1, forward strand.
CTTGACATAATTCCACGAGTTTTGGTGATTTATATATTTTCGGGGATTAAACAGAAAACGCCCAAGAGTTTGCAAGCCTTACGACATAAAGACATTATCCGTGGACGTAACCCAACGTGGAACCTACACTAGAACATTCTAGAAGAGACCGAGAGCATCGTAAGGAAGGTAGGGCCCACCCCGGCGAGCCGTGGCGGCCCACTTAGGGCATGGCGGGCGCCCGCTAATGGGGCCCCAATCGCCCCTGTTTTGAAGGTCGGTTCACAACCGCCATTAAGAAGAGATCTACACCGTTGCTCAAGGTCGGTTTGATCCAAGGGTCGCCGTGCATCGCCTAGGGCTATATAAGGAGACCCCGCGCCTCGGGTGAAACCCTAATTCATTATCAATAGGTCTGAGGCCCCGAGTCTCCCCTAGGTCTAGACTAGAACTAGAACTAGGTCTAGAACTAGAACTAGATGAGCTAGTATTCAAGAGGGATTAGATCTCATTAGATCTAGTCTTTAGAATAAGAGAGATAGAGAGAGGGAAGGAACCCGAGGAGGTGCTTAGGGCCGTCGGTGCTACCTCTACAACTTGTACCTTGGTGGAAGTTAACCTACACTTGGAGTTACTCACGGTAATCTACTTCTTCTTTTTAGTAAGCATTATTGTTTATATTGTTCTTCCGATGCTGGTCTCTTTTGAGTACTTTAATCTAGTGCATTAGGTTAAAGTAATATTCGTAGTGTAAGCGTGGTGCTTAGGCTCGGGTATCTCGTTAGATTTATCCTATATTCGGATCTGGTGGTAGATCACTTATTTGTGATAGCCTCTAGTTGGTTGTTTAATCAACTAGTTCGGTGTCGTTGATCCTTTGTAGTCCCCATCCCGTCTCGTAGGACTCGTGGGATTTATCTCTAGATGAATCATCTTTTGTTGGTGTTTCTCCCTATGTGATGTCCCCGGATAGAACATTAGAAGGCAAGTTTACTACGAGTAAGGATTAGATATCTTAGTAATCATCTCTATACTTTTAACCTTCTTAGGTCTTGTGCTACTCTGTTTTAAGATTAGATCTTAGTCTCCCTCACACGTTTCCTCGTGGATACGATATTTAAAACCCTCGGGTGAAGGCTACAACGATATCCGGAGGCGCTGCGGATTATTCGTCTTCAATATTTACGTGGGCATAACAAATACCAACAAACCGGTCGCCGGTGACGTTTTTCCGAGCAACCGTGTTTTGGAAACGCCACATTTATAGCCCACCCCCACCCCCTCCCGTTATCCAACACTAACTTCTCTTTCGTGCCCCTCTCGGGGAAAGCGGGACTCGCCCGCCCACGATGTCGACATGGCCGCCACCCGGGAGGAGATGAAGCCCGCCGTGGGCGCCTCCCGCCGCCCTCACCAGGCGAGCGGCGGCGGCCCGACGATGTTGGCTGCCAAAGGTGAATCCCCTCGAGGAGAGGGCCAACTTCCGCCCTCTAGATCGAGATCCGGCCGATACCCTCGTCGGGGATACCAAGCCCAACGGAGGGAGGCGGCCGGGAAGGCGGCCGCCCGGGAAGCCGCCAAGCGGGTGGCCAAGAAAGCCAAGAAGGCGGCCTAGGTTTCTTCTTCTTTTTTTTTTTCTTATGTTAATTTATCCATTTGTCCGATTTGTGTGGATGTGTAAGATACAATGATCCGTGTGGTTAATTTGCTAAGGAATCGGTTGTTGGTTAATCATTTGCATGGCAATCTCTTTATCTTCCGATTAATTTGGGTTATCTTGTTTCCTTGTATCGGTTTAATTAATATGATGCGTGTCAAACTTTTTCTATCATTTGCGTTCTCTTGTTTCTGCCTTAGAAACCGCACCAACGGTGAATCCCCCCTTCGAGGAGAAGTCCATCATGGCGCGGCACACGGGGAGATGATGTCTCTAGCGTGGGAGGGGCGAACACCGTGATCCCTAGAACCTAGCGTTCCCTATCTATGCTATCGGATGAGCGGGTTTGAATGGGCTCGCCCTCTGGCGAGCTCGGCGCCCGGCGTTGGCGGGCGGGGGCGCCGTATGGCCGGGCGGGAAGCGTACACTCTCCGGGCGCCCGAGGACAAAGCCGAAGTCGGCGTAAACGGTTTTCAAAACTTCGATCGAGGCGGGGACGGGTCCTAGAGGGGTTGTTGCCGTCGTGGTGAACGCTAGCTCGAACGCGGCGGCCGGCGACGTGTGAACCCGGCGGACACGGCAAGCGTTCAAAGGTGACCTCAATGGCACGGGAATAGCGCGCATTCAAGCCGACGAGCCTCGAGGTGGCAAGGTAAGAAAGAAGGGAGAGAGTTCAGCCCGAGGCGGCTAACTATAGCCATGCCGCCGGGGTGCTCGCTGGCGGCCATGGGCGTAGCGTACAAGGGAAATTAATGGTAGACACGAAAACAGAAGTGAGCATTATAACACACGGATTATATTACAACTAATTAAAACATCTCGGTCTTCGTTCCATCCGGATCTACGTTTCTTGAACATCACCGCTAGGTAAGGATCGAACATATGCACACCATATATGCATCACCTACGGCAGCGTGCACACTTCCAAAAGCTACCAAAAGTTGTTATATCTAGCTAGGCGTCACCGCGAATCGTGAGCAAGTCCCCCGCATTGGAAGAACGGTACACTCATGCCCACAAGCCATCAACGAAGAACAAAGTAGACTGCGTCGGCTGATCACGCATCGCCGCGCCGCGGGTACTTCGACTCCGACCATCCGCAATGTCGCCCGCCCCGCCGCACGCTGCATCGAAGATGCCCGTGTTGGCGAGCACGGGCGATTGGGCCGAGCGGGAGGAGACGACGGAGAAACCGAAACCCGCCGGATACGGCGCCACCATCGCCTTTGTCGCTCAACACCGCTATTGTCGCGCGCGGAGGCATGCATAGTTCTTGGTGCCCCACATCGCCGCCGTCACCGCGTCGCTTTGATCCCCGCAACACCTTTTGTGCGAGGTCGTAAATCATCGGCGCCGGTGTTCATCTTGTAGAGAGCAAGGGCGTGTGTCGCATGGCGAGTTCATGCCCGCATCGGCGGCGGCGCCGCCGCAGCATGTCGATCGGGGCGCGACGGTGCCGCGACCATCGACCGAACGAGGCGCACGAGCTGCTCGCCTGGGCACGCCTCAGGGTTGCCGACGATGGCGAGATTGGTGACGAGGGTACGCCATTCCTCGTTACTGTTGGAAAACCCGCCCAGTTGGGATGCTCCGTCCCACCATGGCGCCGCCGACACCTCTTCCATCCGCTACGGTGCGGCGCGAGAATGGTGAGGTCGCCCATGGGATCCCCCGCCTCCTTGGCGACGCGGATGGCAACCAATGCAAGCATCTCCAACGGAAGCCGCTACATGGTGCGCGGGCGAGGACGGACGCGGCGCCCGACGGCGCGTGGTGGTGGTGCGTGGAAGGCAACGGCGTGAAGCTAGGCTTATAGCGCGACGGCGACGGCGACGGCGAGATAGATGTAGCCGAGTGCGGAAGTGAGTTCGCGCTCAATTGCGCAAATGCAGCGCTGCAGAGAGGTGGCGGACGACGCCGTGAGTAGACTCGCCACGTGCGCCGCTTTATTACTCACGCGCTTTTAGTATCGCGTGTCACGTAGATCGTAGTTGCGAACCCACGCAGCCGGCAAACGTAGTAGTCCTCCGTCCAACCAACCAAAAACGCAATTCTTTGACCTTTCAAAATCTAATTTGACCATTCGTTTTATTTGAATAATGTATATAAATATTATCAATTTTGTTATGACTTATTAGATCATTAAAGATATTATAACAATAGCTAATTTATTTTGGAATTTACACAAATATGTTGAGCAAGACGAATAGTCAAATTAGATTTTGAAAAGGTCAAAAAATTATGTTTTTTTTTTATGAACGGAGGGAGTATCACTCACGCCTTTACACAACGCCGAGGTCAACGGATGACATCCCTATTAAGCACCCGGGTGGATCCACTCCACTCGGTTGACTTTTCACAAGGTGCGTAATCTTGACACCAAGCATGCATTGCACCGACACGTTGTGATATTCACAAATTACCACAATAATAACATTGCATCGGACATTACATGTTTACAAAGATACATCGTAACACATCCAATGACAAATACACGGACAAGAGACGAGAATAATAAACATGTTCGTCTTCCTCATCAAGTCCTCCAAAGATCTCGCTCCAAGTTTTTTTCTTCTTGGTGTCACCACTTGGACCGCCCATCGAAGCTTCTTCTTCATCCAAAGACCGACTCCTCTTTCCAATTCGAAGGGCGAACAGCTATGATGCCAAGATCCTTCAAGACTTCAAGTATTCCTTTTCAAATCGGTAGTAATGACACTTTGCTTCTTATTAGGGTCTTGAAAAAACAGGCACACAAATTAGTGCAAAACTAGGGGCATGGAGGCCGGGACAACACGTCAACACTACGTAACGAAATACTCACCCCATTTCCTAGCACACTTGAAGTAGAGTCGGCCGCGGTTATCACCATCCTTCTTGGTCCGCGCCTCCACCACCCGAAAGCAAGACCGCGAGATGGGACAACCGATGAGCGGAAACCCGCCGAGCTCACCTTGGATCCCATTGAAGCCTATTCCTCGCCCGTCCACCTCCGCATCGACTCGCCAAAGGAGAGACGAGACATCGGGCCGGAGCTCGAAATTTGGGAGAAGGGATGGAAGAGAGCGAGAGATGGAATGAATCATGGTGAGGCGAGGCGGCATACGAGGGAGAGCAAACCGTAGTAGATCCCGACAGACGGCCCCTCCACGGTGTGCACTATGACCCCGACAGGGCGGCCCCACCACGCGCCCATTTGCTGAAGTGGCTTCTCTTTCACGTAAATAATACTATTCAATCAGCCAAAATCAGCCCGAACAGCTTATTATACTCCCCTCAGGGATGGTATTAGAAGTCGTTTTGGACAAGGTTTTCGGTCAAACATCGGAATATAAATCATCAATAACTTTTAAGTTGTTGAGTTTGTAAATGTAAAATTATATGAGTAGATTTGTCTTAAAAATAATTTGATAAAAGTATACATATATCACATCTCCATAAATATTTTATAATAATAAGCGGTCAAAGTTATGTTTTGGAGACCGTGTCACTGTCATAACGACTTCTAACCATCCCGGAGGGAGTACGTTTACTTGTGCCCGCCCAATTTTTTTGCTACGATTTTTACGCGCCCGAGCCTTTACAAAACTCAAAAATTTTACCGCCTAAATCACAGCAAAGCGATTCATTTCGATCGGGGTGTTTGGTTCCTAGCCACACTCCTCCACAGCAACTCTAGGGTTTCGGCCGCCTCATCAGCCCGCCGCCACGCCGACGCGATCCGCGCCATTCAAGCCGACGCCGCTTCCGCCGGCGACCTCCTTCTCCGACGACTTCTTCCTCCACTGGGCCGGCCGGCCATTCTAGGGTTTGATATCTAGCCCATCAATCTTATGCGTGCCTCTTTATTCTTGAACTACGCTTTGTTAGATTCCACTATTCCTGAACTACCTTTTTTGTTTTTCCGTGATCCGTGCCTCCGAAGCCATGTTCTCTTGTGTTTAATATATAGTATTCAGACGTGAGAGAATAAGCTGAAACAAGATGAAGCAAGCACAAGCGAACAGTCGACTAGTCCTCACATACCGTCTATTACGCATTAATTGAACTATAATTTTATCCTCATAATATGGATATAATTGAGTTGTACATACTAAACTTGACACCTCAATCGCTACCGGGCCCGATCGCTACTATATATAACTACAATGTTGTTGTTATCCACTTTGCTTTGCTTATTTTCTTTATAGATGAATATGCGTGCTCAAGTAAACATGACTGCTTTGTGAGAGTACTACGGTATCTTGTCATACAAAAATGTGCATATTAAATGAACCGCCATGAAACTATAGTTTCTTTATACTCCACTATTCTGAACTACCTTTTTTTTTTTGGTGAGGCGTCGAGAGCACTGTTCACTTGTTTAATAGTATCCTCGTGAGAGAATAAGCTGAAAACAAGATGAAGCAAGATTGCAAGAACAAGCGACAGGCTCTCGTCTACTCCTCATACACGCTTTGCCTATTACAGAATTGAATCGTATAAGCTGTATCCTCGGATGGATGTATTGAGTTGTACATCTTGAACTTGACACCGCCTACTACATTAATGTTGTTACCTTTGTGTTTTTGTTTTAGGAGACTGCAACTACTACTGCTATTTTCTTTATAGATAAATATACATGCTCAAGAACAATGACTGCTCCTATTAAATGAAATGTTACTAAAATCAAGTAGTTTTATCTATACTATTCTATTCCTGAACTACATTTAATTTATTTTGTGTTCGCGTGACTCGTGGTTCTTGTAGTCCTAATAGACCGCCTATTGCAGAATTGAACTGTATAATATTAGCCTCACATGGATACTTCAGTGATTTCCATCCAACAAAGGCATCAACGCGCCATCCGGTGTCGCTCGAATTTTTCGCCCCCCACGAAGTGAGGAAAGGTGATAATTCTCGCCGCTTATTTTCTTCATAGATGAATACACAAGATCGAGAACACTAAGCGCTGCCGAGTAGTACTACTACTATCTTGTCTTACAAAATTTTTTCCCGCTAAACGAAAAGTTGCTAATCTACGGTTTGTTTATATTCTTCTATTCTCGAACTACTTCCTCCTCCCCGGTTTGTAAAGTCGCTTTGACTTTTTTGGTGCATCCATTTAGCTATGTATCTAGATACAATAATATGCACGGATACATAGCAAAATGGACGAACCAAAAAGTCAAAGCAACTTACAATTTGGAACGGAGGGAGTGCAATTTTTATGATCTCGTGCCTCTGTCCATTAGAGTGGCTATTTTTTACGTTGGTTCGCCAAACTTAACGCAACCCTCCTCCTTTACCGGGGTTTGGGACCCTCGCTCAGGTGACGGCTACTTCGGTGATTTCCATCCAACGGCCGGGCATCAACGCATCATCGGTGTCGCTGAATTTTTTTTGCCGGTGAAGTGAGGAAAGGTGATAATTCGCCGCTTTATTTTCTTCATAGATGAATACAAAAGCTTGAGAACACTAACCGCTCTGTCAAGTACTAATACTATCTTGTCTTACAAAAATTTTTCCCACTAAACGAACTGTTGCTTTAAACTACAGGTTGTTTATATTCCTCTATTCCTGAACTACTTCTTCTTTTGGTTTTGTAAGTCGCTTTGACTTTTTTTTTGGTACATCCATTTAGCTATGTATCTAGATACAATAATATGCCTGGATACATAGCAAAATGGACTAACCAAAAGTCAAAGCGACTTACAATTTGGAACGGAGGGAGTGCAATTTTTTTTGTGATCTCGTGCCTCTCGTGGATTGTGTAGTCCTCACAGTCGCCTATTATAGAATTGAATCTGTATAATATTAGGGCCTTGCTAATTTCGGTGACTGAAATTTTCAAATCTTTTTCCGGTGACGAAGCTTTTTTTTTTTTTAGATAATGGATGAGAAAAACATCCGGCCTCTACAAACGAGGATGTACACGACTAATTATTACAAGTAGTGGATAAAAAGGTAGAGCAAAACAAGTCTCTAAAACGGATAAAGAGAACTAAAGCAAATGATAAATGTGCTTCCACCCTCTATAGGGAAACTCCAAAGTAATCATTTCTAGTTTTTTCGCTAATTAGCGAGAGTGTGTTCTTGTCTTGTTCATCACGCCGCAAGCTGGGCTCGATACACGCGACCCAATAGGCTCATCCGAAAATAACCTTCGACAACGAGAAAAACTTTTATTTTGTTAAAGATAATATCGTTTTGATCAGCGCCAAATGGCCCAACATATAGCTGTGACGTCAACCCAAATCAAGTTTCTAATCCTTTTATTGATTAGTAGGCCATGTACCAAACATCCGGCTTATGTAGATCTAGGCCGGTTTAGGCCAAGAGCATAAAAGATGATCCTCCATACCGTTTTTCGAATACGGACAATCTAGGAAAAGGTGTTGGATGGTCTCATTCATATTACAACCAACACATTTCGGTTTCCTTTCCAGTTTTTCCTAGTGAGGAAAGGCGATAATTCTGGCCGCTTATTTTCTTCATAGATGAATACACATGCGCAAGAACACCGACGCTTTCCGTCGAGTACTACTATTATCTTGTCTTATAAAAATTTTCCTACTAAACGAACTGTTGCTAAATTACGGTTTGTTTATATTCTTCTATTCTGAACTACTTCCTCCTTGTTTGTGGTCGCTTTGACATTTTGGTACATCCATTTAGCTATGTATCTAGATACAATAATATGCCCGGATACATAGCAAAATGGACGAACCAAAAAAGTCAAAGCGACTTACAATTTGGAACGGAGGGAGTGCAATTTTTGTGATCCGTGCCTCAGAGATTGTGTAGTCCTCATAGGGTGCCTATTACGAGAATTGAACTGTATAATATTAGGGCCTTGCTAATTTTCGGTGACTGAAATTTTCAAATCTTTTTTTGCGACGAAGCTTTTTTTTAGATAATGGATGAGAAAAACATCCGGCCTCTACATCCGAGGATGTACCACGACCAATTATTACAAGTATGGATAAAAAGGTAGAGCAAAACAAGTCTCTAAAAACAGATAAAGACAACTAAAGCAAATGATAAATGTGCTTCCACCCTCTATAGGGAAACTCCAAAGTAATCATTTTTAGTTTTTTCGCTAATTAGCGAGAGTATGTTCTTGTCTTGTTCATCACGCCGAATCGGGCTCAAGACCGCAGCCCAATAGGCTCATCCGAAAATAACCTTCGACAACGAAAACTTTCATTTTGTTAAAGATAATATCGTTTCGACCCCGGCCAAATGGCCCAAAGATATAGCCGTGACACCAACCCAAATCAAGTTTCTAATCCTTTTTATTCTAATTAGTAAGCCATGTACCAAACATGTGGCTTATGTAGATCTAGGCCGGTTTAGGCCAAGAGCATAAAAAGATGATCCTCCATACCATTTTCGAATCACGGACAATCTAGAAAAAGGTGTTGGATGGTCTCATTCATATTACAACCAACACATTTCTCGGCTTCCTTTCCAGCTTTTCCTAGTGAGGAAAGGCGCTTAATTCTAACGCTTATTGTCTTCATAGATGAATACACATGCGCAAGAACACGACCGCTTTGTCGAGTACTACTACTATCTTGTCTTACAAAAATTTTCCTACTAAACGAACTGTTGCTAAATTACAGTTTGTTTATATTCTTCTATTCCTGAACTACTTCCTCCGGTTTGTAAAATTCGCTTTTGACTTTTTGGTACATCCATTTAGCTTTGTATCTAGATACAATAATATGCCCGGATGCATAGCAAAATGGACGAACCAAAAAGTCAAAGCGACTTACAATTTGGAAACGGAGGGAGTGCAATTTTGTGTGATTCGTGCCTCTCGTGGATTGTGTAGTCCTCATAGACTCGCCTATTACGTAATTGAATCGTATAATATTAGGGCCTTGCTAATTTCCGTGTGACTGAAATTTTTAAATCTGTTGAGGCGACGTGAGCTACTTCGATTTCCCGTGCATTAACGCATCATCGGTGTCACACCGAATTTTTCATTCGCCGTAGTGAGGAAAGGTGATAATTTCGTCGCTTATTTTCTTCATAGATGAATACACAAGCTTGAGAACACCGACCGCCGTGTCGAAAAGTACTACTACTATCTTGTGTTACAAAAATTTTCCCACTAAACGAACTGTTGCTAAACGCCTAAACTACGCTTTGTTTATATTCCTCTATTCCTCGACTACTTCTTCCGTTTTAAGTTTTAAAAATTCGCTTTTGACTTTTTGGTACATCCATTTAGTTATATATCTAGATACAATAATATGCCCGGATACATAGCAAAATGGACGAACCAAAAAGTCAAAGCGACTTACAATTTGGAACGGAGGGAGTTTAATTTTTGTGATCTGGCCTCAGTGGATTGTGTAGTCCTCATTGCACGCCTATTACGTAATTGAATCGTATAATATTAGGGCCTTCCTAATTTTCGTGTGACTGAAATTTTCAAATCTGTTCAGCGATGAAGCTTTTTTTAGATAATGGATGAGAAAATATCCGCCTCTACATCCGAGGATGTACACGGCCCGCTATTACAAGTCTTGGATAAAAAGGTAGAGCAAAAACAAGTCTCTAAAATGTATAAAGAGAACTAAAGCAAATGATAAATGTGCATCCACCAAGTAAACACTTCTAGTTTTCCGCTAATTAGCGAGAGTGTTCTTGTCTTGTTCATCACACCGGAATCGGGCTCGCATCTGTGCAGCCAATAGGCTCATCGAAAATTACCTTCGACAACGAGAAAACTTTTATTTTGTTAAAGATAATATCGTTTTGATAAATAAGCCAAATGGGCAAAAAGATATAGCCGTGGACGCCAACCCAAATCAAGTTTCTAATCCTTTTATTTCGATTAGTAGGCCATATACCAAACATCCGGCTTATGTAGATCTAGGCCGGTTTAGGCCAAGAGCATAAAAGATGATCCTCCATACCGTTTTTTGAATACGGACAATCTAGGAAAAGGTGTTGGATGGTCTCATTCATATTACAACCAACACATTTCGGCTTCCTTTCCAGTTTTTCCTAGTGAGGAAAGGCGATAATTGGCCGCTTATTTTTTTCATAGATGAATACACATGCGCAAGAACACCGATGCTCTGCCGAGTACTACTACTATCTTGTCTTACAAAAATTTTTCCTACTAAACGAAATCATTTGCTAAATTACAGATTTTGTTTATATTCTTCTATTCCCTGAACTACTTCCTCCGCCGGTTTGTAAGTGCTTTTGACTTTTTTGGTACATCCATTTAGCTATGTATCTAGATACAACAATATGCCCGGATACATAGCAAAATGGACGAACCAAAAAGTCAAAGCGAATTTACAATTTGGAACGGAGGGGAGTGCAATTTTTTGTGATCTCGTGCCTCGTCTATTAGAGTGGCTATTTTTTACGCCTGGTTCTCCAAACTTAACGCAACCCTCCTCCTTTACCCGGTTTGGGACCTCTGTTCAGGTGACTAAGCTACTTTGGGTGATTTCCATCCAACAAAGAGGCATCAGCGGTGTCGCTGAATTTTTCAAATCGCTGTGAAGTGAGGAAATGTGATAATTCTGGCTCGCTATTTTCTTCATAGATGAATACACAAGCTTGAGAACACTAACTGCGCCGGTCGAGTACTACTACTATCTTGTCTCTAAAATAGATAAAGAGAACTAAAGCAAATGATAAAGAGAACTAAAGCAAAACAAGTCTCTAAAATGAGATAAAGAGAACTAAAACAAATGATAAATGTGCTTCCACCCTCTATAGGGAAACTCCAAAGTAATCACTTCTAGTTTTTACGCTAATTAGCGAGAGTGTGTTCTTGTCCTCATTCATCACGCCGCAATCGGGCTCCGCATCGCAGCCAATAGGCTCATCTGAAAATAACCTTCGACAACGGAGAAAACTTTCATTTTGTTAAAGATAATATCGTTTCGACGGCCGCCAAATGGCCCAAAGATATAGTTGTGACGCCAACCCAAATCAAGTTTCTAAACCTTTTTATTTCGATTAGTAAGCCATGTACCAAACATATGGCTTATATAGATCTAAGGCCGGTTTAGGCAAGAGCATAAAAGATGATCCTCCATACCGTTTTAGAATACGGACAATCTAGGAAAAGGTGTTGGATGGTCTCATTCATATTACAACCAACACATTTCTGGCTTCCTTTCCAGTTTTTTCGACATTTTATTTGTTCTCCGCCTCGGTTGGTTTGTTTAGTCCTCATAAGAAACCCTATTACAGAATTGAACTGTATAATTTTATCCTCACATGGATATTTTCAGTTGTAGATACTTGAACTTGACACCCGAAAGTGTTACTATAATGTTGTTATCTCGTGTGGTTTTGTCATAGGAAACCGCAACTCTTTGCTGCTTATTTTATTTATAGAGATGAATATACGTGCTCAAGATAGAACAATGACTCGCACCTTTTCCTCGCCCTAGAACTTGCCGGTGAAGCTTTGTCGTATTATGTCTTTGGCTATTGACGACCTTTCGAAAATGGTAAGTCGCAGCTATGTGATATACAAACCCTACTTATTGTTAGCTTTTTGCTTAGTGCTAGGCCGTTGACTTCAATGTGTAACCTAAATCGCTTTGATGTAGGTGTCTCATTGGCACATTTACAACATCATCCGCAAATAAAAAACAACTTATTCTCTAGAGGATGGCCGGAGAGCTACATATGAAGAGACGAGCAAGAGATAGATGATGGTACCAATGTGGGGCAAGAGAGAGATGATGGTACCCAGGGGGGGGGATTTTTTTTTTTTTTTTACGAGAGGGGCAGCCATCTGGCTTTCCGGTGCGTAAAGCGGAGGGTCAGACACACACAAGGTGGCCAGAAGGCAAGATAGTTGTCACGCGCTCAAGCCGAACGGGTTTCCAATCGAGAAGGTGGCCATGCTGAGAATGAAGAGACTTGCCGGTCCGATTGCTAGACAAAAGGTCCCCTTGCTCACATATTCGCCTCTTCCTTAAGCGCCGCAACAAAGGAATTGTTATTTGAGAATCGCGGTCCGTAATTCATTGGAGTTTGTAGGCAACTTAAGGCGATAGCATATATGAAGCCGTGGGGCCAAGTAGGCAAAAGTTTTAGGACCTTCAAAAGCGATCTAGTGCGGAATTACGTCATGAAGGGGTTGTATGCCACGGTGAAGCACCCATACATCACCAAGGACGATTATTGGGCAGCTTTCGTTGAAGCCGAAGAGCAAAGAAAGAGGCACTAGCAACAAGTGAGAGATACAAGCGGCTTAGGGAGAAGAACAAGCATGACCACTACCTGGGTACAGGAGGTTATGAGGCAAAGTTCAAAGTGTGGGAGAAGGAGGACACTTACTTACTCCCACAATAGCATCAAGAATCCTTGGCATGAATTTCCTGAACCGCGCTCGGCATTTTTTTCGTGCACGGTCGCGATCACCGGGCGTGTCGTAATAAGGCCGCAATTGTTTGGTCGGTGAAGAGTCTCGGTCTTTATCCGAGAAGGTTTTAGAGAAGACCGCCCGTGCTTCTTCCGAGGGCACTAGTGTAAGGGAAAGAGATATGCTCATAGAGGTCCGGGCACCCTGCAGCGCATGGGGCATGTGCGTGGTATGTCTAGTATGACCGGTTGGAAGTTTTTGCCGGCGGCGCCGACATGTACGTAAAGAGGAAGTCTCTCAGTGCGTTGGCCGAAGCATATAGAGAAGAGTTTGGACCTCAACTAGATGAGCTCACGGCTAAGGTGGCGGCGTTGGAATCGAGGAGGACATCGTTCATTTGCCGCCAACACCCCTAGCTGTAGGTGGTGTGAAGAGCATTTGCGGCGCGGAAGCCGATTCGGCGGATGCTGCAGATTTGAGATACTTTCCACGTCGGCACCATGTACCCTTGCAAAGTGAATACCGAGGTTATCTGGTTGAGGTAGCAAGGGAATGGTATACCCGAATCAACTACATCTTAAAGGTCAACCAATACTTGGAAGGACATTCTATTGTTTTTATTGATCATGTAACTCCCGGTTTTGATGCTACACACTTTGGATCCGCCGACGGTAAGATTAAGGCTCTTGGACAGAGCTATGTGTAAGATGATCCAGTGGAGCGAGCCGATCTTCTTGTAGGATTCCTAAAGCTCTCTTCTTTTACCGCCCCAAAACCTCTTTGCAGGCCTACTTCTACCGCCTCAATGAAAGTCAATCTAAAGGATCGTATGACACGCGGCTTAAATGGGAATGACAAAGAATGATCGAGAGTCCTCTCTCGCCGCAATGGATGGGAATGCGGCGACTTCGCCGCATGCCAATGACGGTCGAGTGCCTTGCGAGTGCATCGCTAACGATGTGGAAACCGGCTCGCAAGGCAAGGATGACCGTGAGTGCCTCGCAGCCGCGGGGCTTGAGAATGCGGGGAGTGGCTCGCATGACAAGAATGTCCGAGTGCGCATGCCAGGGGGACGGCAAGGTCCAAACAAGCATGTTTCGGGCAAGAAGCATGCAGGTCCAAACAAGAATGTACGATGAAGTAGTGCTTCGCTTGGAGTTACGCACTCGTGACGTGTTTCCATTCGGTGAATAACCACCGTGTTTCATATGTTTGCGTGCGGCCGCAAAGCGATGAAAAAAGACATGTGGGTTCTACACGCCCACCACTTCACGGCCGCGATGAAACAAGTTCATCCGGACCGTCACGAGGTAACTCGAAGTGCAGCTCCATCATGTGCCTACCTTTGTTTGGCAATAAAGACCATGTGTACAATCGAACACTTATGCCTACCTTTCTTTGTATTAGGATTTCGATTTGTGCGGAAATTCAATTAATTTGGAGGATATTAGAGAGGAGATCGCCAAGTTTGTTATGGAAGAGATCATCAGCCCCAAGGCGCAGTATTCGTTTTCGCGGAACCGTGAGTTCCTTATGTTTCCCTTTGCCGCATGACGATCGTGGATACATGCATTTGAACTGTGTTATTTGTGTTGTGAACAATGCGTGTGGCGTGCCTCGAACGATTTGGGTATATGTCCGCGTGAAGAACATTCTCGAGATACACATGAATTTTTCAGAGATACACATGAATTTTAAGAAATACACATGAATTTTCCATGCCGCAGCGCCTCGCCATTTGTTTGTGATCGGACCTGTGTATGTCTCTAGTCTCGCGACAAGCATGAGACCCATCTTAACCTCGTCTGCGTAATAACTAAATAAGTACCAGACCACGGCTAACGAGCCGCCTGTGGGTTTCGAATAGTTTAATCGCGTGAACCGGCCCGAAATATCTAAATTATTAACGACGGTGTCCGGCGCGCCTGCGTGAACCACCGTCTGTAGTCTCGGCGTCGGTTTACGTCGAGCACCGGTAAACGCGTCTGAAATAGAAACCTCGACGCGGACACGCGAAAGGGACACGACCGTAATTTCCCGGTGTAGCTGCGTCCGAGCATCCGCTACAAGCGTCAAAATGCGGAACGATTCAGATCAAAAAAAACACGCCTGTAAACGAAGCGAAAGCTACTGCACGTGGCGGACAAAATGAACGCCAGTAAAAGGGTTACGGAACTACGTGACAGAAATTACACATCGACGCGAAATCGTAAATGAAGCGTAAAAACCACGGACATGGGTTTGGCGTATGTCAGAATCTCGCCCGTATTCTGATCGGTTATCGTCCCGCGACGTACGTATTTTACTAATGCTTTACGAGGACGGTTCATCGGCGGGCGTCGCGCGGTACCGCGAGCATACGCGCATGGTACGCCGCACGCTGGGCGTCGACATCGCAGCGTCATTGTTCTGCACGCCAGCTTTGTAAATGGGTCCTGCGGTCGAGAAGCTTCTACGTCGTAGGTCGCTAAGCAATCACTACTTTTGGCGCGGGTACGATCGACATCGGGCGCCGCGGGCCGTGACGCGTTTCAGGTACAGTCGTCATCTTAGGAAATCATGTCTCGTAGATACCGTAGACCACGGTCGAGCAAATCCCCGGAACCGAGGCGTTCCACGGCGGCGTGTGTAACAAGGGCTCACTACGGGACGGAAGTTTGATACGCCGAAATCCCGGTCGTATTAAAGCCCTGTTGTAGACGCTCGCTACGGACAAAGTCTCAGAAAGTCGGACATTTAGAGATTCTAATGGGGGACGCACACATTGTTGGTATTTTTTAGCGTAGCGCATAAAATCAAGCGCACGGAAGTACCGTTGTAGCTTTCACCGGAAGTATTCGTGGTATCGATTTCCACGGGGAACGTGAAGTGACTAGAAAGGATCAAGTACGCCCAAGAGATAAGATAGAATAATATTTTTTTGTAGGTAGAGAGGGGTTCTCTAAGGTTTTCCCAAGATTACTAAATACCAAGGTTCAGGCTTACTAAACCCTACTTACTCGGAAAGTGGAACCTTTCCGATTCTCAAAGAGACGGGAAACGGTAATCGGGTCGGGCCGCCAAAAGCTCTACGAAAAACACCAACCCGCACGCGTGGTGGACTACAAAGGCCCCGATCGGAGTCTGTCACCCCCGGGGCTACCACAACTATTCCGTAGGTTTGGGCGCAAACTCGGGTAATACACTAGCCTAGACACCACGCCTATGCTAATGATTACTAAACTAGCCCGGATCCCGGACTAGAGCACTTTCGGTCGGCGGAGTTCCAAAGAATGATTCGAGCTACCTCGTTGGATAGATTGGTTTCTACCAACCATTCATGACTCATGATAGCATAGAGTCCTTTAATGTGTTCTATTTGGAAGGACTCATCATCTGAGTTGGTGCATCGCACTAGAGGTCTCACTTGAACAGGGAAAGTTCGAGGCATTTCCAAAATCTTCAAAAAGATCTTCCTCGAATTCAAAGGGAAATGAAGAGGGATGTGGTTCGGTCATCCCCGACATTATGGTGTGTTCCCTTAGTGGGAGGTTCTACGACAACCGGATCGTGGGAAAGGGTTGAAGGGGTTTCAGATTTGGTTGCGAGTGCCTCCTCTTTTTGGTCGAGGACTTGACTCTATTATTTCTTCGTGAGATTCATCATATATATTGGTGTAAGGGGTGTTTTCAAAAATTCTTTCAAGAATGGCCTTCCCCTCACTAATGGTCATGTGTTTAAATGAGCCTCGGAAGAAATGTCAAGGTGGAGAGCGTTTCTTTGCTAAGACCAAGGTGAAAGTGGGTCGAAGGATGTGGTCCGGCAAAGAGAGGTTTGGGCCCTGTATTTATAAGATTTGTGAACCTAGCCCAGCCGCTCTTAAGGTCTCCTTCTCCTTTTGTCGAAAAGCTAAGAATTTCTAAACGAAGGGCAGCAATTTGGGAATCGGGGAAGAAAGCAAGACAAAACTTATCTCGAAGTTCGTCCCAATTCCCATGTACTCCACCAACGGTATGAGTGTACCATTGCTTCGCTCTTCCCAAAAGGGAGAATGGAAACAATTTCCATTTGATGGTCTCATGCGCCATGCCATCAAAATGAAGGCAAAAATTCGCGAAGGTGAGTATAAGGATTTTCACCTTCGTGCCGTAGAGAAGGGTTGGTCCTTGACCATGGCTATAAAGCCGGGGACGGAGTTCATATCCGTAAGCTGTGATTGGTTTTGATGATTGTGGTGGTTCTAAGAACTCGCCCTTTGGTGCGGAAAATTTATGAATAGGAGTGGAATCCATTTGGTGGTGGTGGTTGATGGTAGGGGTGAGGTGAATGTGGTGATGGTAAAAATAAAAAGGATACACACGGACGACTTGATTCGATCCTAGAACGCCTATCGATTCCCAAGCAACGGCGCCGTAAAGCTTGTTGGTATTTTTAGCGTAGCGTGATAAATCCGCTAAGCGCGACGGAAGTACCGTTTGTAGCTTTCACCCGGAAGTATTCGTGGTATCGATTTCCACGGGAACGTGAAGTGACTAGAAAGGATCAAGTACGCCCAAGAGATAAGATAGAATAATATTTTTTTTGTAGGTAGAGAGGGGTTCTCTAAGGTTTTCCCAAGATTACTAAATACCAAGGTTCAAAGCTTACTAAACCCTACTTACTGAGCAAATGAACCTTTCCGATTCTCGAAGAGCGGGAAACGGTAATCGGGTCGCCGCCAAAAGCTCTACTGAAAAACACCAACCCATACATGGTGGACTACAAAGGTTCGACGGAGTCTGCCACCCCGGGGCTACCACAACTATTCCAGAGGTTTGGGCGCAAACTCGGGTAATACACTAGCCTAGACACCACGCCTATGCTAATGATTACTAAAAGCGCCCGGATCTGGACTAGAGCACTTTCGGTCGAGCGGAGTTCCAGCAAGTAAGATAAAGCAATACTGAATTAAGTCAAATAATAAACTTGGAAAATACCACAAAATAACCGGGACGTTACTCAAATTGAGTCGCTCCGTAGAGGTACAAAAAGTTGAGGCGAGAACCGACAAAACCCGGCTCTTCCTCTTCTCTTCTCCTCTCACTCTCTTCCTCTTTTCTAATTTGTACAACTAGGTGGAGAACACCTAGAGGGACACTACTACAAAATGTGTGTGGAAGATGAAGCTCAAGTGTAGAATGTGTGTATTACAAGTGAGGGGGTGCCTCTCTTTATATAGTGGAGAGGAGGAGTGAATGGAGGGCTCTCCTTGCTTCGAGGTCTTCTTGGCGGGAACTAAACTTTGCACCGCATGCAACCGCCGTGTGAAGACCGGTCCAAACCGCCAGAGAAAGGGCGGCAAATTTTGGCGAAAATTTGCGGCCGCCGCCCTCAACGCCGGCCGGCCTCGGGGCCGGCCTCCCGGCCCCCGACCTTCTCCTGTTGCACGTTTTGTCCTTCAAATGTTGGGCCTATGATGGTGCATGGGCCAAATTGTGCGCGGGGTTTGGTCCTCTTGATTGATCCACTCCTTGGCGTCTTTTATTCAATACGCTTTCTAATTTATTTGGCGACTTTTTGTACCGGTTTCCACTCTTATACACGCAAAACATAATTTCTACGAATACAAGTGGAACTAGGTTAGAAGTAAAGGTATATGTAACATAAGTTTGCTCCTTTCTCATGAATTGGATAAAGGTTGGCGGTATAATATACCGATAATGACCGCCAACAAGTCCCCTAAGCTTAACCTTTGCTCGTCAGAAAGCAAATAGCTAAGTGTTTGGTTGTTGATCGGGAGTTGCTACAATGCCGATATATTTCAAAATGTACCATGCTCATAATAAAGTATTCTTCCGTTGTTTAAATAAATTGGCATTTTTATCTATCCTTGTTTACTTAAATCATATGGGGCTTATAACATTCTCCAAACTCTTGGGTTATTGCAAGATAGAACGGTTTTCGTAGAAACACTAGTCATTCATTCTTTGATTGATCATTCATGCGGAGATTTTCGTAATGATTCCTTAAATCATCTCGGTGTGCAAACCATAAGGAGAAACAAGTCATAAGCCTTGATTAAGATGTGCAAGTGAAATTTTATTTCTTTTTTGATAAGGTATGGGCTAGCTCTTATTTCTTTTTTAGAGAAGTGGGCTCTACTCGCCCTTGGACACTTGTCCATTATTCTTCTCTCTCTTTTTTTTTTTAGAGGCGGGTATCGAAGTACCCATTGTTTTATTTTTTCGGACACACGTCCATTTTTTCTAGCTTAGCCCATAACCTATTTTTGGCAATGTTAATGTGAATCTTGATCAAAAGCGTATGATGTGTGTCTCACATAGGCTATCATGAGAATTTTGATCATTAAGGAATTTTGGAAATTACTCTCCGAATGATGAATCTCTCTTAGAACAAAAATCATAGTAGATTCTATTTTTACCATATCATATCCGGCAATAGCTTAGAGAAGAATCATGTGTTTGCATACCCACAAATCATTAAGTTTTAGGACAAGACAAGTTATCCGGCAATAATGACCGCCAACACACGATTTGTAGAAGCGCTCAACGCGCGATCGTAGAGGCATTTTTTTACATAGTGAGCTACTCCTGCTGCCATTTGGCACCTCAAGTAGCTTGACAAAACAAGAACAACTAGTACTAACAAGCATTCTAACGAGGGAAGTATTAACATAACTCATGCAAGTATGCAACTGAATGGAAGTGTTGTATGTACACCAAATCTGCAACTAAAGAAGTCAAGGACCCAATACATCGAGGGGGAAAACACCCGCACAACCAAAATAATCCAACCTGAGTGAGGAAGTTCACTTACTAATAAAAAAAGTTTAAAATTAGTTTGCTGAGCTAAGACATTGAAAAGAAATTAGAAATGATTAATGATTGTACTCACCTTGCAAATGAATGTGCTTGTAGTCCATATGTCATCACCATCAACGCCAACAACAATTGATTCCATCAAAAAAGATAACTATAATCGATAACTAACAAAATAATACTCGACAAATGACAATTAGACAAACAGATAGCCAGATAGTTCTATCTACGCATGTATAAGATTATAAGTCAACAAGATTATAAGTCTCATTTACAAAATAAGCAGTGCATGTAAAAGATTATATCTGCTTATACATAGATAGTTCTATCTATGCATAACCCAATGTACCAATTACAATACATGCAAATAGAGAAGATGAAGAATCTTATACATCTCAATAACACAGAAATAGCACTATTTTAGCATCCCAAGAAGTCAATCAATTTTAAGTTTGACAAATGTAGTTTGTGAAACTTAAAAATGAATGACCTCTTAGGATGTCAAAATTGGCCAACAAATACCTCAATATAACTCTTTACTAAAGATTTACTAAAGTTTGCTCCATGGGCTCACCAGCAGGGAGTGTCTTATGTAATCTTCCACAAACTCTCGACAAAGCCCTCATTAGGTTGATGCCCGGTGTTTGTGAAAGATCACATCGTATTAATCGCACCAAGGCTAGACCACAATTATTTTCACCGTTTGGCCAAACAAAAGGTAGTAGGCCTCGTAATAATGGCCGTTTGGCTTGTTTATACCAACCGATAATGAAACATAACACATGGGGACCATGAAATCATCGAGAACTTTGCGGCCTCGGCCTCCCAAGATTATACCAACTCATTCTTGAACACAAAAAGAGAGTAGCCGAGGTCGCAAGAAGGTTCGGATGATTCGATGAACAACATGAAAACAAACTTTTTTTTTTCACAAGCCAAACATGATCATCCTGCCATTACCGTCATCATCGGCACAATGGTAAAACAGACTCAACAATTAGTTGGTTTGCAAATATCATCATAGGTGGCTATCAAGCTAGCATCTCACCAAAACGCCCGCGAGCGTACGCGTCGAACGACTAGCGCGCGGCAGATGCAGAAACCGATTAACTGGTCAATCCCCGCTTGCGCCGGGCGAATATAACGCTCGATGACCTTTGTATTCTTCTTCGCCCACGCCGCGTTGCTGCTGCCGCCGTCGCACGACGTAGCCGTCTCGCGCCACAAACTCTTGGATCGAGGTCGCCCGCGAGATCCGCGAAGGCAATGGGAGGGGAGGGAATGGGAGAGGGGAGGAGTACTATGGTAGGATTCTCACCTTGGGGGTGCCGAGGCATGAGCTCGGGTCGGGCCGGCGGCCGTTTCCTTCGGGCAGGGTTCCGCCGCGCCGCCGCGGGAGTCCTCCCTTCCCACGCCTAGGGGTTCGCCCTCGCGCCGGCGCGGGAGACCTCCATTCCCACGCCGGGTAGGGTTCTCGCCAAGGCCGCCGCTGGAGACCTACCATCCCACGCCGTGGTAGGGTTCTCGCCTCGCCGCCGCTGGAGTCCTCCCCTTCCCACGAGGGTAGGGTTACAGCAACGGCGGCATGAGACCTCCATTCCCACGCCGGGGTAGGGTTCTCCCGCCAAGGCCTGGAGACCTACCATCCCACGCCGGGTAGGGTTCTCGCCAAGGCCGCGGGGAGACCCCGCCTTCCTACTCACGGATTTGAGAGATTTTGGGAACCGGGGGGAAACCGTGGTCACGGTGGACCGGTGGAGCGAAATGAAATTTTGGCCAACGCGCTTTACGCTTCTTTCCCTTCTTTGAAAAGTTCAGCTTGGGTGCCCACTCTTCATCTTCACCGTCAACTGATTCATCCAACGGTGGAGAAAGAGTTGAGCTTCTTGGGCCTTGGGCCTATAGTTGAGAAAGGCTAGTTTTCAAGATTGTACAAGTCTCCCGCAGAGTTGCATAAACTCTTTGTGAGATACGTGGATTTGCGACTAGGGTTCACCAGCACTTTCTCAAATGCAAAAAGTACCTATATATGGAATGTAGATCCTGATGAGTTCTATCAACTTCGTGTTCAAAAGTTTTTCATCCGAGGCCTTTTAGTGCTCCGTTTGGCCGAGGTTTGACCAAGTCAAACGTTGGTCAATTTGAAATCGAGGCCTTCGGGCCAGTTTTCGACGCTCTAGATGGATCCAAATCGAAAAGTCATGAACACGTGTTTTCTAGGTCTCTTCAAGACCTACGTTCGGTATTAGAGTCGAATTTTCGTTTTCGAACCGACGCTCGAATTTCGAATTTTCAAATTTTTGCGGCTCGGGACGAAGTTTTCGGGCCCTAGACGGCCTCCCGTTTGAAAAGTCATGAACACGGAAAGTTCATAACTCATCGAGATCTACATTCGGTATTTAGGTGACTTTTGCATCCGAGCAAGCGTTCGGAAAGCGTAGTTCAAAAACCACTAGTCTCCCGCAGAGTTGCATAAACTCTCGTGAGATATGCGTGGATTTGCGACTAGGGTTCACCAAAGACTTTCTCAAATGTAAAAAGTACCTATATATGGAATGTAGATCCCGACGAGTTCTATCAACTTCGTGTTCAAAAAGTTTTTCATCCGAGGCCGTTTAGTGCTCCGTTTGGCCGAGGTTTAACCAAGTCAAACGTTGGTCAATTTGAAATCGGGGTCTTCGGGCCGTTTTTCGACGCTCTAGATGGATCCAAATCGAAAAGTCATGAACACGTGTTTTGTAGGTCTCTTCAAGACCTACGTTCGGTATTAGAGTCAAATTTTCGGTTTTCGAACTTCCGACGCCTCAATTTCGAATTTTCAAATTTTTGCGGCTCGGGACGAGTTTTTCGGGGCCCTAGGCGGCCTCGCTTTTGAAAAGTCATGAACACAGAAAGTTCATAACTCATCGAGATCTACATTCGGTATTTAGGTGACTTTTGCATCCGAGCAAGCGTTCGAAAGCGTAGTTCAAAACCACTAGTCTCCCCGCAGAAGTTGCATAAACTCTCTCGTGAGATAATGTGGATTTGCGACTAGGGTTCACCAAAGCACTTTCTCAAATGCAAAAAGTACCTATATATGGAATGTAGATCCCGACGAAGTTCTATCAACTACGTGTTCAAAAGTTTTTCATCCGAGGCGTTTAGTGTCCGTTTGGCGAGGTTTGACCAAGTCAAACGTTGGTCAATTTGAAATCGGGGCCTTCGGGCCGGTTTTGAAGCTCTAGATGGATCCAAATCGAAAAGTCATGAACACGTGTGTTTTGTAGGTCTCTTCAAGACCTACGTTCGGTATTAGAGTCAAATTTTCGGTTTTCGAACTTTCGACGCCTCGAATTTCAAATTTTCAAATTTTTTGCGGCTCGGGACGAGTTTTCGGGGGGCCCTAGGACGGCCTCGTTTTTACGGCTCGGGGACGAAGTTTTCAAATTTTTACTCGGGGACGAGTTTTCAAATTTAGACTTAGAATGTTGGAGAAAGACTAGTTATAAGTTTTAACTAGACATTAAAAAAAAAAAAAACTTGTATTCATGTTCGGTGGTAGGGTTTGAACTTTAGAGACCTGGAGGTCTCGGGTTCAAACTCCCCGAAGAGACATAATTTTTGCTATTTTTACAACGTTAAATTGGGCAAAAACTTGTCAACTACTTGACAAGACATGATAGATTCGTTTTGACACATATAAGTGAGCAACAATTTTGACATAGATTAATTACTCGTCCATACAAATACAAATAACATAGGTGGTTGTTCAACATACACAACCATAAGTTCAGCATCACGTGTTCGTGCATACATATTACATATAAGTGATAACAGCCCAAAAAGGGCCTAGCAGAGAAGCATATCGGTTCAAAGCATCATTTCTTCTTCTTGCCAAGGCGGCATCATCCAACATCTTCAACAAAGGGTTCCCGCCTTTGGCTTCGACCTCCGCCGGATCCCGATCCAAGTCGAGCCATCTCCTTCTTCAGGCCGCTCCTTCCCGACCACCATTCACCAGTGTCGCCCACCTTCCAAGTGACCTTCATGATGCTCTTGCACTGGGGGTGTTGTCACAGCGCCTTCGATGACGTTCATGAGTGCGGTTCGAGTCATCACAAATGGTGAAAAACATGAAGTGATTAATAAGTAATAACAAGTGTATGAGGCCAATATATTTGATGACCGCCATGGACAAAATCAAGCGGGGGAATGGATGAATAATAACATCATACATATTGATTATCACTGTTATACATCATACAAATTGATTATTATCACTGTTATATTGAATAACATCATACATAGTGATCATATATAAAGATAATCTCCACTATTTGCAATCAGTACAACCATCATACATACTGACATGGAAAAAATCAAGCAGAACAATAGATACAACCAACAAATTTGATGACTGCCATGGACAAAATCAAGCAGGGAATGGATGAATAATAACATCATACATATTGATTATCACTGTTATACATCATACATATTGATTATCACTGTTATATTGAATAACATCATACATAGTGATCATATATAAAGATAATCTCCACTATTTGCAATCAAGTACAACCATCATACATACCGACATGGAAAAAATCAAGCGTAACAATAGATACAACCAACAAATTTGATGACCGACATGGACAAAATCAAGACCACAATTACGAATAAAGTATGCATCATTGGCTCTGTTTCCACATTAATTAAGACCTCGAAAAACAACATAGCAAGGACATTCTCCGAAATTATCATGGAATCAGCCTAGTCCCTACAATCTTGTACTTGTTGAGCCCATGTTCATAAACTAGTTTTCAGCGTTTGTGTTGAGCCCAGGTTTATATTTCATATAGCATCAAGATTAGAATGTTCAACACCATTTCTTGACAAGACATGAATTTAGAAAAATTCAGGGAAAACAGTATCAAATTTGGAGTATGTATGAGCCAATCTTGTACTGTGATTCCGAGGAGGACCGGACGGGCGAAATGGAGGGTGGGTACTCGAAGGTGGGCGGATTCTTGTTGGAGCGTAAACAGCACACCGGGTGACCCCGCGCCGCAAGGTCTTAGGTGGTCATAGTCGCCGACGAAGCGTGGACCGCACACCGTGATCATGGGGTCGCTATCGCCGCCGAGGAGTCCGCGGGTCATGAACTTCACCTTCTTCACGGGATGCGGCGTCGATGAAAAGGGGCGCCCTTCCTCTTCTTCGCCTTAGGCGTGGAAGAGGGCGTGGGTTTCTTCGATGAGCCCGGGCGCGACGTAAGGCGCATGGGCCCATGTGTGATCCTCCTCGACGCCACGGGCCGCCGGCGAGGGCGCGCCGACCCCGGGGCCTCCGGCCGAAGGGAACCACCGGCGGCAAAAGAGCGGAGGGAGGGGCCCTCCCCGCCGTGTCGCCGGGCGTCGCGCCGGCATGAGCGAAGA
Source organism: Hyparrhenia diplandra (assembly GCA_015847255.1). Classification (NCBI taxonomy): domain Eukaryota; kingdom Viridiplantae; phylum Streptophyta; class Magnoliopsida; order Poales; family Poaceae; genus Hyparrhenia; species Hyparrhenia diplandra. The sequence continues at coordinate 38,909 of JADLZK010011667.1, forward strand.
GGAAGCTCGACGACGGGGCGTGGGCGCGGCGGCGGCGGTGAGAGGAAGAGGAAGGAGCGAGGTGGATCTGGACGCGGTGAAGGGTTGATCGAGGGAAACCCTAAGGGGACAAACTATAACACTTTGGAGCACCCATTTGTTAATAAGATGTTACATATACCAAAATAATCTAAACTATACACAAGCCCGGGCGAGGCGAGCGGGTCGGGCTCGGATGCAACTAAGCCCGTAGACGTGAGGTCCTGGTTCGATCCGCGACGCCTCGCGACCGTGGCTAACTTTTTTTATAAATATTATGTGACGACCGCCAATGTCACAAAAGCATAAAATGCCGCCACGAATTAAACCGCCACTGGCTGGGCTGCTCACGGCTATCACATTCTCGTGACAAAAGCAAACCAAGCGTCATATATAGTTCGCTCTTATGTGACGACCAAATGTCTTCCGTCACAAATAGTGATGGTGCCTCGTAATTTTGTGACGACATCAAGGTTTTCGTCATATTATGGTACATTATATGACGATTTTAGGCCCCTGTCACGAGGTTGTTTTGTCATAAAAAATCGGTATTCTTGTAGTGAAATCAAGTTTTAGTTGTAATTCAAAAAGTTCAAATTTTTAGTGATTTTTAAAATGATGCAAAAACACGGGTGTTACAAAAGCACACTTAGAGAGCTTAACAAAGAATTGATGCTTCCGAAGGATTGCAAATACCTCCTTCAACAAGGCCATATCCTCGCCCATGTCTTTGAATAGATTAAGATATCATCCACAAACACCAAGACCCCTCTCCTTAACAACTCAGTAAAAATAACATTCATGATATTTTGAAATGTTGCAGGAGCATTTGTTAATCCAAAGGGCATCACCAAGAACTCATATAGGCCTCCATGAGTTTTAAATGCAGTTTTATGAGTGTCTTCAGGATTAATACTGATTTGATGGTAACCGCGCTCTCAAATCAAGCTTAGAAAACCATTTAGCTCCCGACAGGTTCATCAATTAACTCATCCACCAATGGCATAGGATGCTTATTCTTGATGGTGCGAGCATTCAAGTGTCTATAATCCACACAAAATCTCCAACTGCCGCCCTTCTTCTTAACCAATAATACCGGATGGCAAAAAAGAGCCGACACTTGGCTTAATAATTTCCTCTTTGCATCTTGCATTTCACCGCTTCTCAATCTCATCTTTCTGGGCAGGAGAGTATTTATAGGGTCTGATATTGATAGGAATGGAGCCAGGCAGAAGCTTGATTTGGTGGTCCAAAGACCTGGAAGGGAGTAATTGACTGGGTTCTTGAAATAGCCCGCAGTACTGCTGCAACAACTCTTGTAATTCTGGTGGCATAGAAGTAGTATCCACAACACATATGTTGGCAGCTTTATCTGCTGCTGTAGATGGAGGATCCATACTTACTAACACACAACACTGGTAATTGTGGTGCTGTAAAATGCTCATCATAGATGTAGCAGAGATTGCCTTGCATTGAGTATCTGCAGAAGGCTGGCCATGTAATGTGATTCTCTGACCATTGTAGGTCACCTTCATAATCTTCTTGGCCCAATGAATCCACATAGGACTGAAATATTCTAGCCAGTCTTGACCCAAGATCATATCATAACACTTCAAAGGAAGGACCCCTGTAGTAGAGATAAAAGAATGACCCCTGAACATGCTAGTTTAGATTCGAACTTGTTGAGCACACACCATAGGGCTGCCATCAGCTGCAACAAATTTGGTTGGGTCACAATTGACCAAGGGCACTTGCAACACCGCCTCGAGTCTATCAAGATGAGGATCTCCAACTTCCCCACTCTGCCACAGAGTTTCAGAGTTTTCCTCACCGTTGGAACTGCCTTGGAATCCTGATCAACAGCCATAACAACTTCCTGTTCAACTTCGGCAGAGTCATCCTCTGCAGACTCTTCCTCAGGCTCCAACACGCCCCGAGTTCCTCAATTACATGCAATGGGACTTTTTGTGGACATTTATGACCTCTCTCCCACTTGTTGCCACAACGAAAACATAACCCATTCTCGTTTCGAAATTCCTTCGTGGCGATCCACTTGGCTTCAGGTTCAGGTTGATGTACCAGTTGCTTGAGCTTGTCAGCATCCAACTGTTTCCCGTCCACATATGTTTTATTCCTAGGCTTGTAATTCTCCTTGCCCCGTGCCTTGGGTCCGACTTTAGCCAATTCACTCTCCTGAAGCAAGGCCAATGCACTTTGCCGTATCAACAGTGGTAGGCTGATGAAGCACAATTGCTGCTCGAATGTCTTCCTTCAACCCCGCCAAAAACTGAGTCACAAAGTAGATCTCATCATAGTTGGGGTTGTACAACAGCAGACTATGCGCAGCTTGCTCGAACTCCAGGATATACTCATCCACCGTCGTAGTCTGCTTGATGCGTTCAAACTGGCGGCAGCACTGTGGGGTATTGATTCTTATCAAACCTGTCCAGCACCAACTTACAGAGCAAATCCCATTCCCCAATCCGGCCTCGACGCTCCCGGGTATGCAACCGGTCTTGGCAATCCCCACAAAGTTCAACGCCGCGAACCGGGTCTTCGGCGCGAGAGCCACAACAGACACTTCAAAAAATACATCAAACAGCTGATCGATCCATAAGCGAGATTCTCGACCATCGAATTTTGGGAACTCCAATTTGGGAAATGGTGGAGGACGATTAGTGAGATCGAGGTGTGTTCGCCATACATACCCAGATGAACATGCTACGGTCGAGTCCCATGGAACTCGCCGCAGAGCTCGCCATGCCCGTTGGGCCGCCCCGCGTCGTCAGATGGTGATTCCGACGAGGACGTAGGTGCGGTGTTGAGGTTGAGTCGCGGGGTAACGGCCGCTCGACCACTACGTGGGTGCGACGGGCGGCGCACCACCGCCAAAGAACAGGAGCTCCTACCACCGAGATCATGCTCGCGCTAAGCCGACGCCGACGCCAACACGAGGAAGCCCACCAAGTACTCCCGGACCCGGATGAGGACCAACCGATGTCGGGTCAATGGAGTCGATCCGCCGCTAGCGAGGTAGTCGACCTCGCGACGAAGTCTCCTTCATTGTCGCCTCGGCGAGCTCGCCTTCTCGCCAAAATCCTCAAGCAACGTATGCGCATCGGTCGCTTGGCGCTGATGGTATGCACCTCATCGAGCGCTTGCTTGACCATCACCGAGGCTGGGTGGACCGACTTGACCGTCTTTGTGAAATCCTCGAACGCTTCATCGCTACCGAGCTTGGTGTTGAGATCATCCATGGATGTCGCCATCCCCTCCCGAAACTTGGTCAACTTGCTCTTCGGGCGCCGAGCGAGATCGAATCGGGAGCGTAAAAATTTCTACCACCGATCACATGAGTGTTGCGCTCCAATTGGGGTGTTGGGTGGATTTATTGCAACCAAGCTCGGCGCCGATGAACCGCGAGACCAGGTTGTCTAATCACCGAGCCTTGTACCCACAATCGAATCGAGCGCGTCGGCTTGGAGCGATTAGGCCGTGAATCACAGGAGCTTGATACCAATTGTTATGATCCGTGATGAACCACAACGATTACTAGGAATTTAGGGTAGAATAGGGGATAAATTGGGGAAAAGTTTGGAAGAACAGGGCAGGAGCGAGAGAAATTGGGGATTTCATGTTCAGAGTTCTGTTCTTTGATACCCATTCCGTGGAACGTTACAAGGCTTCTAGCCTGACCGGCGCCTTCGCCGCGACTCAACTACGACTCCTTAACAGGCTAACTCGACACCAAAAGCCCGACACACGGCCCACGGCCCATGATCAGCCACAACACGCCACCATCCGCCATCCACCTTCCATTGCCGAACGGCACGGCGACGCCTCACCTTGCGAGTCCCGATCCTCTTCGACAACAACAAAGAAGAAAAAGGGAACACAGGCTACCGCCTAGGCCACATCACCGGGACTGACGACAACAAGGAACAACAGGCTGGGTCTAGGGACCATAGCAGAAACAACCACGTACGATTACCGCCCGGATGACTTCCTCTTCGACAACAACAGCGAGAAAAAGAGAACACCTGGGCTACCTAGCCTAGGCCACATCACCGGGACTGACGACAACAAGGAACAAAAGGCTGGGTCTAGAGACCATGGCTGGTTCTTCGACGACGGGCGCCCTACCCCTGTGACAACAATATGGATCCCTAAACTTTTACAGGTCTCTCAACATGGAGTCGCGGCCTACATGGAGTTGTTGGCTTTGGGACAACAACCCGACACCACGAGATAGGCAACACATTGGGATGACTTCAAACACCTAGTTGTATCAGCTATGGCTACCGCGGTGCTCTAGAGCAATGACAACAACCGCCAACGTCGACAACCAGTAAACGACATCTGGCGCGGGACGTCTTTGGTGGAATAGGTAGAGGATCCGTCAGAGCCCAAAGGAACCAAACCGCATGGGCTCAACAGTGATGCGTAGGCGCCTCCCGGCCGCCACCGTTGTCGCCATCATCATTATCTTTACCATTAAGCAATAATTATTTAGGAAATAAAATATTTAATAGGAAATAGAATAGGGATCGCTTAGCGTGCAAGTCTGCTCAAGACTATAAATACATAGCTATTGTATCTATTTGAGATTAAGAAAGAAATAAAATAACCCTTCCCCTATCCCTCTCTTCTCTCCCGCGCCGCTGCCACCCCTCTCTTCCTCTCTCACACACGCCGCCACCACTTCTTCTCCCACGCCACGCCATGACACCCCAACCGCACCCTAGCTCCGTTGATCACCGCCACACTCCCTCACGGCCGCCGGAACCCATCCGGACTGTGACAACATACTTCTTTTTCTTCAAGCTTTATAATGCTGAGAAGGAAGAGCTTCGGTATGTTCTTGTTAATCTATTTGTCAATCGTTCGCCGGCCATGGTCGCTGCCGCTCGGCTGGGCGACGCAGCGCAGTAAACCCTAGCGCCGCCAAGCTCCTCGATTCCGCTTTCTCCCGCCGCGCCACCGCCAGAGCAGGTCATCGGTGCTCGCTGTTGATGTTCTTTAACGTATGCAGATAAATCCGCGAAGCGCACGGGCGTCGTTGTAGCTTTCACCCGGAAATATTCGTGGTATCGTATTTTCCATAGGGAACGATTGCGCACTAATCTCTGAACAGAGCCACCCAAGGATAACTATGGGTAGTGAAGTTCCCAGTTTCACCACTAAGAAGTTGGCATTACACTCAAGCTGCAAGGTTAGCGTCATCATGCTACTACGAGATTTGCGACCATTCTCTTAAAAGTTTTACAAAGAGAACCAAGAGATGGTTGTGATCTTTGTTGAAGCACTCGGCTAGAAGCAAGACAAACTCAGGAAGACCCAAGGGTGAGCATGTACGAAGTCTCAATTGGCAACTTGTTATGCCCAACAACATATTTCTGCTTGGTCTCAAGAGTTGTTGCTTCGTGCACGTCCATGGCACATGAGGTTTTATCCTTAAAAGATGTGTCATGAAGGATGAACGTTGAATCTTGACCATTGTCAAGAACAACGTTTTATCGGCCAGAGGGACATGACCTGTGTTCGTGTGAGGCTTATTGTGTGTTTCGTTTCACTAAGATGTGGAAACAACTTGGGTGAAGTAAATGGAGTTATGAACTTCGCCTCCTCGAATGGGTTTTGGTTGGGAAGATGCTTTGCCTTTGGGATATCTAGGTGACATGTGGAAGCAATCTTTCCCAACTTCTCATCACGGCTCCCCTCTATAGGTTTTTTATGAAAAAGCTTTTCGAGAGGGTAGCCTACGAGAAGATCGAAATCAAGGATGGGATAGATATGGAAGTCTAAGCGCACCTCGGTTTTACGAGGTTCCGTCATCATCCTTGAATTCAATCGCAAAACCGAAGGACAAAGCATTCCTTGCTTTCGGTGTTTGTGGTTCGGGAGAGGGCTCAAATGTCGGTTCCAATGGCGATGCGAGGAATGGCTCGACCGATGAGGGCTCCTCAACGCTTGACATGCCCTTAATATGGAGGGGAATAGGTTCTACAATGGGAGAAGCAAGCTTCTCTAGGATGTGTTCAAGGATTTTCCTATGTTCCGTTGTAGGTTTACGTGGAAACGACCCTCCAACGGTCATATCAAGGCATCGGCAGCATCTATGTCAAGACCGAACAAAAGATATGCAAAAGCACACTATCGGTAATGACAAGTCTAGGCCAACATGTATAAACATTATGATCCCGGCCTAGGCTACACCTATGGATTCCTTCTTATCCTTCTTGAGATCGAGAGTTGTCCTTAGTAGGCATTGATGGGGAAGAATGCTAGACAAAAATTGTCTTTGAGTTCTTCGCAGTCCCCATTCAAACTTCCTACGACAATAGTGTCCTATTGTTTTGCTTTCCCTATGAGGGAGAGCGTAAACAAATTCCACATGAGAATTTGAATCATGCGGGAATGCCGAGGCAAGATTATAACTCCTCGAAATCTCGAGAGGTGGTTTATACTGAGGTTTTCGTAATAGTCACCAAAGAAGGAGTGTGACCGAACCAAAGTCTTTTTTTAAATAGGGTGGAGTTCATGGGAAAATTTTGATTTTGAAAAAGAAATTGGCCCCCTATGAATTCCCCTTTTGAAGCGTAAAGATTTTTTTGAATTGGTTGGATGGCTTCATTTGAAAAAAAAAAAAATAAATAACTATTTTTTTTTTTTGGGATACAACACACGGGTGCTCCGGCTCATAGAGAATTACGACAACCGTTCCCTAAGAACGGCGCCCGTAAAGCTTGTTGACGTTCTTTAACGTATGCGTATAAATCCGCAAGCGTCACGGAACTGTCGTTGTAGCTTTCACCCGAAATATTCGGGGTATCGTATTTTCCACGAGGAACGATTGCGACTAATCTCGAGCATGAGCCGCCCAAGGATAACTATGGGTAGTGAGGTATCTTTATGGGCTTAGGTTTTCGTGCAGGGATTTCTAGGGCTGTTATCTCCTTACTTCGGGCACCGCCCTCGCCCAATACTAGGCGAGTCCAGGCCATCGGCTTACGCCACACCCGAACGTGGAGGGATTACAGGGACGGACAAGGCCGCCACGACCCGCGCCGCCTACCCCCTCACGCCACGTGGGGTGCTTCGCCAAAATGTAGGTGAATGCTAGTCCAAACACCACGTTTGCACTATTGCTCACGACTCTTGATGTCGATCAAGGTTCCCCTGGCCAAAGAGTTCCTTCACCAAGAACTAACGCTCTTACGAGACAATCTACCGATCCCGCAAGATTATAACAACTTAAGATAATATACTTGAAGAACAATAAGCCAAAAGATGAACACGAACTTTCTTACCAAAGTGTAAGGAAGTTGTAGAGGTATTAAAGCGTGGCGGGTGCCGACAACTCCCGCACTCAGGCCTCCTAGGAACCGGCGGACCACCGAGGGTACTCCGACAACTCGAGTAGAAGGAGCAAAGTATCCTTCTAGCTTTCCCTCTCTCACTCTCCATTAGAACTAAGAGGAGGATGAAGAACAAGAACTCCTCTCTATTACATTGTGGCTCTCCTTTGTGTTGTGTATGGAATTGGTGTGTTGTGAGAGGGGGACAGGCCACCTACTTATAGCTTCGAGAGAGGGGGGTCTTTGGAAATGTGCCACCTCCCTCCATTATGGCCAAACCGACCAGGAATAGGCAGTTTCTAGGTTCATTGCACCTGGTCCATGCCACCACCGACGTTCCCTGGTTGAATGCGACCGCCTCGAGAAAGGTGGGCCCGGTGGGTATTTGTCGGTGTGGGCGCACCCCAAGGTGCGGGCGCACCAAGATCTGGGCCGTTTGGGCTGAAATTTTGTGAGCACATCGGTTTCGTCGTTAGCTCGCTTTTTGGCGGGTGGTACAATAAAAACGGAGTTCGTATGAAGAAGTTATGCCCAAAATACTAAACCCATGTCATGTGGCCCAATGTCATTTCATGTTGGATTTGGATTTCCACTTCTTGGGCTTATTTATAGATGTTGATATTCATGTTTATGGGCATTTCTCCTATCTTCTCCTTGCTTTGCTTATGTCCATTTAGGGCCTTGTTATTCTTTATACGTTTTTCCTTTGCTTTTGGCCCAAAATGTATGTGTTTCCAACATTGTCTCGCAAAACAAGTGAAGTACCAAAACTTGTGGAAATGGTTAGCTCAAAGCCCTATTACTATTGTGTTTTGGTGGTTTTATACTAATGTTGATGGTATAAAATATGTAGTTAACGACCGTCAACACTCGCAAGGCGGCCCGTGGGGATGGTGGCGGCGTGGCCTTCCCCATCTTCTTCGATGGTCGGGGGAGGGCGCGACCACCATGGCCCCTAGAGGAAGCTCGCTAGCGCGGTCCTGTCCACCGGGCGATGGTGTCTATTGTCGCCCAGATCCGACGCTTCCCCGCCGGATCCGGCGGCCGCGCGGGGGGGGGGGCGCTGTGAAAGGCGCGGGCGGGACGGCGGTAGCCGGGCGGGCAGAGACGGCCGGGCATGGCGGGCGAGGACGGGCCGGCGGGGTGGTCGACGACGGCGGGCGATCGGGCATGGGAGGCGCTCTATAGCCGGGCGTGGTGGCGTCTGTGATGGATGCAGCCGGAGTCGCCGGCCTGGCTGTTACCGCCCTGGCGGCCGGAGATGGTGGGGCCGGAGGCGCCGCTAGCGCTGGGCGACAGGTCTGCAGAAGATGGTTGAGAGTTTTCTTCCCCTTCGCGACGGGCGAGCATCGGGTACGGGCGCCGCCATGGTGGTGGGGCCGGAGCCGCTGGTGATTGCCGGCAGTGGTACCAAGGTGGTGCCTCGGGCGGTGCCGGGCTTTTTCCGGTGGAGGCGACGTGGTTTGGCGGGGAGGTGCTTTCCGCATGGCCGAGAGGATTCTCGTGGTGAAAACTCGGCCCTTTATGGACATGCGACGGGCGGCGCCTTTAGCGTCAGAACTCGCTTGAGGCGGTCGACTAGAGACCGATCTCGGCCAGGCAGGGGTGGTGGTCGGCCGGGTGGTGTTGCCCGTGCGCTGGGCGGCCGTGGTGGTGCACTTGGTCCGAGTTGGCAGGAGGTGTGGAGGGCCCATGGGGCTAGAGGTCTTGAGTTGTCACGCATGGTGGTGGTGATCTCGGTCTTGGCGGGGCAGATGTGATGCTCTTGGAGCGGTTTCAGATATCCGAGTCCCGAAAGTAGTAGTTGAGGCGTTGGGTGAGGCGAGGACCCCCAAGCAGAGTTGCCGGATCGCTGGTTCTCAACGGTGCCGCTGACGAGATTTTCTCAATGATGCAACTGGAGCAGAGGGGGTCAATTATTGTGGGTGTGCAACTTGAGGAGGAAAGTCCATTGGTGGGGGAGTCTCGTGGTCGCTTCGGACTTGCAAATGGCGCGGCTCATCGTTGGTGACAACGACGCAAAGATCGACCGCTCCCTTTAGGCTCCACTCCCGTGGTGGTGGGCGTGGTGACTTCGCGGTTGCGTGTATTGTGTTTTTTCTTCTTGGTGTTGTGCCTTTCTCCGTGGTGGCTCGTGGTCGACGTCCCAATCCGACCGAGCGGCGGTGATGGAACCTTGTGTTGATGACCCAATCCAATCGAGAGGTGCTTATTGTATATCCTTGTTTTCCATCCGCGTTGTTGTTAGTCGAGTTGTATAAGTGGTTCATAGTTGCGAAGTTGAGTGGGCGCTAGTTGTGGCGTGAGTTAAGTAGATTTGGTACCTAGGTGTGCAAGCAGAGTAGGGTACCCTTCACATTTGTATGATTTTTTTCGGCCTCGTTTCCGGTTAAAAAACTGGGCCGACATTTTTTTTTTCTAATAGAATCCTTTCTAAAAAAAATCGTTCTGTTCAACTTTTATTACAGATGACTCACATGGTGACATCGCTCTGCTATACAGTTTTGTCGGTAGGCTTTTTGTGAAGGCTCTGGGAAAGCCATCAGTAATATTGACAAAACTGAATGAAATGGCTGGATTTTCTCCAAATGAAGAAATTGAGCTATATGAGGTGCTTCACTATTCTGTATTTATTTCTATGGAGTACATATTGTAACTTGCAGTATGCATGTGCCTATGTGTGCTCCTTGTGCTCATACAATCTGTTCAAATCCTTTGATTATTCGTGTGTATCTTGCGCAGTGGTTAATTTAAATTTCACTTAATAATGCTGTTCAGATGGTCTTCCAAAGTTGAATACTCTGTTGCTCTTTTGACATTCTTATTCTGCAGGAAATTAAGTTTGAGCTAAATGTGATGTGTGAACATATTGTCATATTGACAAGAAACTTACTTTCCGATCTAGTCAGGTTTGTGAATTTTCTCTTCTTATGATTATATATTTGGAGGACCAAAAACAAGATTATGTTGACATGTTTGCATGCATGTGTGGTTTTGTCATGTGGAGCCAACAGGCGGCTGTGATCAATGGTGTATAGGAGTTTGTTGAGGGATTAGAGCCATGACTGCAGCAGTAATGGGGCGCACAGCAGTAGAGACGCATGTAGCAATTAGTAGATGGTTGGAAAACAGCAGTAGAGGCGCATGCTGGCATGCAACAATTAGGGCGTCCGCGAACGATAATAAAGCTTTAAGCATCAGCCTACGTAGTCGGGCTAACGTGAAGGTAAAGCAGCAACAACATGTACTATTTTATATTATCGACTCACATGCTCTTCGCCCATATGAACACTAAATAATACCATCTGAGTTAACCGACGAGAGAAAAAGTCATGATCTGGGAGAGAGAGAAAAAGGCCGCCTGTTGGCTCCACATGACAAAACCACACATGCATGCAAACATGTGAGTCATGATCTGGCAGAGAGAGAAAAGGCGAGAGAAAACTAGCCGGCGCTCTGCTCTTCGTCCGGCTGAATCCGGCGACGTAGCCCGCATCCAGCCAGCTGTGGGTGAAAAGCCGGCGCTTCCTCTCGCCCGGCTCGACCGCGCGCTCCCGCCGTCCTGGTCACCTCGCCAGCGAGTAGGGCTGCAAACGGTTCAGGTCGACCCGTTTTCAAAGCCGACCCGGACCTAGAAATTGCAAAGGGATCAAATCGGGTCGACCCTAAATAGATGAGGTTCCTGGTAGGTTCGAACCTATCGACCCTCGGGTCGACCCGCCGTCGCCGCCGTCACAGCTTCTTCCTCCCCGCGGCGCGCCAGGCCGGCCCTCCCCGTCGTCGCTGTCGTCTCCGGCCCCGTCGTCGTGTCGTTCCCTGCCCTCCCCGTGCCCGGCAGGCCCTACCGGTCGTCGCCATCGTCCCCGGCCGGCCCTCCCCGTCGTCCCTGGCCCTCCTAGCAGTACCTCAGTTCTTGGCTTCCAATGGTGAGTTCCCGTTGAAAGCCTGTGCAACTTTCTAAAACCATGCCTTTTTATGCATTTTTGGATACTGAATGGTAGCTGTTATCTGAATGTGAAAGCTTTAACATTCAGTTAAGTGCGAAAATTGAAATGATGTCTCTAAGTCTCTTCAAATTCGTTTCTTTGACAGGGATGAAGCTCTCTTGGATGAAGTATTGAGATTTGAGGATGCTAAACTACAGATGCTGTTGTACACTTCTGCTCTAGTTGTCTTGTGTGCAAAGGAGGAAGTCTGAATCAGATTTATTAGTTCCTGAATAATCATTGTATTCAGATTTTAGGATGCTAAACTATTGTACACTTCTGCTCTAGTTGTCTTCTTACCACCGTTACTGCAGGCAGGGAGGGTGTCTTGGGTTGGTTCAAACATATGTAGGCAAAAATAGTGCTAGTTTGGTCTCCATCTGACTTTGTCAGGCAATGCTGCTGTATACAATACCTGACGGTGTTTGTATTCCCTTTTCTTTTTCTGTTCCGCAAAAAAAATGTCTTTCTGAATATTGATAGCATCATTATTATTTAAGTTGGTCTCTTCTTGACCTGCTTGTGCTCGTCACAAATAATAAGTTCGTTTAAGAGTAAAATGCACCATAGGTCCCTAAACTATTGGCTCATTCTCGATTTAAGTCCCCAAACTTTTTTATTTCGACTATCCGGGTCCCTCAACTTATCCCGCGGGGCATCGACGTCCAAAGTCAGCCACGCGTGCAATGTAATCTGACGCGGCCGTGAGAAAGTGCTCGGTCATGCCAATTTAGCGTAAAAGCCTCTCAATTTATTGCTTCATATGGGTTTCATCTCTAGCCTACCCCAACTAGCTTGGGACTAAAGGCTATGTTGTTGTTGTTGTTGTTTCGACTCCGGCCATGGTGAAATCCCGGCCATGCTCGGTCGTGCTCGAGGACCTCCTCCGCTCGACGACGCCGGCAGCCCCTCACCGCCTCCTCCGGGCGGCGCCGGGCGGCAGGGTGGCACACGCCGGGGCCAAAGCGCCTGGGGATGGCCCGCACAACCACGGTAGTGGGCGGGCGCACGGAAAGCACGGCCATGGCGCAACCGAGGGCGGTGTTGACATGACTCGAACGCGGAGTCCCTCGCCCGACGGTCAGTAGGGGCCCGGGGCCGGGAGAACGGTGCGGCAATAGCGAACCAGGTGGGGAGTCTGACGGAGGTGGAGAAGAGCATGCATGGCTGCATGTGTCCGCATGTGTCATGCTTAGATTCACGGCCACTCGCGCGAGCCTCGCTTTCATAGCAAATTAGTCAAAATTAGCCGGCGTCGCCCATCCTCATGCAATTACTTTCACAACACGCCGAGACTCAACCTTCCGCCCAATTGGACCCACTCGGCATCCTGCTTTGTCGAAATCGCGGGCGCGACGCCATTCCCGCCGCTGTCCGCCGTTGCCACCGCCCATTGGCCGTATCGGCGCGCTTGCACTCTTCGCCTTTGCACCTCACGCTTTGCACGCCCGCGACGCCCACGGTGGTATCCGCCACGGCCCGGTTTCGGATGCCTTCGTCGCCGCCCGCCCGCCGCTTATCGCTCGACGCCACGCCACGGCCGCTTTCATCGCTCGCCCCCGTGGGCTCGATGCGCGGCCTCTCCCGATGGAGCCCGAGCCGAAGTCCAGTCCGCGGGCCGCGAGAGACGCCGGCCGCCATCGCCGCCGAACACTCCGTGGCCGGAATTGGGCACCGCCGGCGCGCCGACACTCCGGGGCACGCTCTATTTGTTAGAAGGAGCCGTGGAGTGAGAAACGAAAATGTGAGGTTTTTTTTAAAAAAAGTTTCCATGGCAGTGAGGTTCACGAGGTCTTTTTATAAAATTGCAGTGACTTTGGTTCCATCTCGCCATGGTGGCACGGCCACGTGTAGGACTTCTTCGCTTTGGCGTGGCTGACTTTGACGTCGATGCCCCGCGGGATAAGTTGAGGGACCCGGATAGTGAAATGAAAGTTTGGGGACCTGGGGATCGAGAATGAGCCAATAGTCGGGGACCATGGTTTTTTTACTCTTCGTTTAAATTTGAATGCTGCAGCCATGCACCCGGAGGCCCAGTCACCCACCACGACGGACGGACGGCGGCCCAGTCACCCACCACGACGGACGAATACGATGCGGCGGGCGGACGGACGAATACGATGCCGAGCGGTTCGAACCGCGGTGCTCCGCTGGGTGGCGATTAAAGGAGGAGCGAGCGCAGGGTCAGGATTAGGAGCGCCCCGACCCGCCCCCCTTGCAGCTTTACCAGCGAGCGCCCCAAATCCCGCCGCTCCTCCGCCCAAAAATGAATCATCTCACCCCAAATAGATTTCCTGGGACCCAAATTGAAGGATAGAAGCTCGAAATCGTCCCAAAATCGCCACCTCCCAAACCCTAGCGGGTTGTTTGCTTCGTGCGGCGGCGACTGCTTCGTCCGGCCGCGCAGGCTGCTGTTGCTGCTGCTGCGCCGGGCGACGTTGACGACTGCATCTGCATCCTAGCTGACGTCCTGGCCTGAGATTCTGAGGAGAGCGAGGGCGGAGGACCACGAATGACGGCAACTGTTTCTTCTCCAGGTGCACGCGTCCGAGTTCCGTTGTATCGGCGATTCTGTGACCGGCGTGAAAACATACAGACAAGTTAGTTGGTAATTGCAGTGTCTGCACAAATTAGATGGTGATTGCAATGCCTGCATCTTGTCTTAGTTCTCTATTCTTTACTTCTTTCCTCCGTTTAAATTGTAGTTCACTTTTGGGCTTTTCTAGATACATTCATTTTCTTTATGCACCTAGTTATACACTATAATACAGATACATAAGAAATCAAATTAATTTAGAAAAGCCAAAAGTGAACTACAATTTGAAACGGAGGGAGTATTTCGTTGGCAACGTGCATTAGTCCTTGTAAATTCCAGTGTCTGGACATGTATGAACATTGCAGCTATGATCTTGTAGTGTTTCTTTTATTATTGTTGTTTGGTAAAATGGTTCATCTCAGATTATATTGTTCAGTAAACCTGTATGGATGAGATCACATATATGTGACCACAAAGATTGAGATCACAGCAGATTGCATGCACATGTGACCACTAAATAATTACCATCTGAGTTACAGCCAGTCAAATAGCTAACCTATAATATGAGTTGGCTATATAACTGGTTGTACATGACATGGCATTGGCTTGCAGCCGGCAGCCGGCTAAATCACTAAACTTGCTCTTACAGGTTCTGGCTACGAGCTGAGAAGCCAAGGGCCTCCTACCTAAGGTCGCCCAGGCCCTTGACAAGCTCAGGGATCCGACGATCTTCTTCCACCTCCGCTCCGCAACCCCACCGTGCGGTCCGTGCCTTCAGCCCCTGCGTCGCCAACAAACTCAGCAGCATCCACATCCACACCCATAGCCGAGCCATCGACCGCCGACCTGGCCAAGATGATCGAGGCCCTCACCACCACCATGAACGCCTCCATCAGTAACCTTCGAGATCAGGTCGCGCGCTCTGCAGCAGGTGCAGCCACCAGCGTCCTGTGGCTCTGGATCGCGGGGCTCGGGCCACGATGGTGACTGCCCACCTCGGTTCCAGAAGCTGGGCCTTTGCTTCAATTGCAATGAAAAGTTCGGACGTGGTCACAACAAAGTGTGCCAGCGCCAATTCTTGTTGGACTTGGCAGCGGCGGATGATGACAATGACACCGCCAATCCGGCGATGCTGACGTTGCTTGTAAAATAGTTTCTTGTCGTTTCTTTATAATGATAAATATTTTTATTTCTGATTTGTTTTACAATGAAAGCATAGTTATGCTTGCTGTTTTGACTTCGTAACTTCTGTGTTGTTTGTACTGTAGGTTGTGCACTTTTCGGTCTCTGGACAAACCAAAGGAAGAGGATTTTTCTTTGGAATTGTAAGGGATTGCAAATCAAACTGATGAACTGGTTTTAAATTTGAACTATAGTTTTGAATCAACTTACATGTGTTCATGTTTTCACGTAGGTCAAAGCTTCATACATATGATGATGTTGTTGAGAGAGTTGCACATCAACTTGGGTTGGATGATCCCTCAAAGATTCGGCTTACATCTCATAATTGTTATTCTCAGCAACCTAAACCACGACCTATTAGATACAGGGGAGCAGAACATCTATTGATATGCTTGTTCATTATAATCAGGTTGAATTATCTTTATTTCTTTATTCAGTGCATTAGTATTTTGAAACATGACACTGATTTATGCTACTTTCTTTTTTGATGCTTCATTTCCAGACTTCTGATATCTTGTATTATGAGGTTCTGGACATTCCACTGCCAGAATTGCAGTGTTTGAAAACACTTAAGGTTGCATTCCACCATGCAACAAAAAGACGAGGTTTGTGTCATGTTTGTCATTAGTTCCTGTGCTCGTATTTTATTCCTAAGCTATGTCACTAAGGCACATGATTTTTCAGGTTGTTGTTCATAGCATAAGACTTCCAAGAAATAGCACTATCAGTGACGTGATTAGTGATTTGAAAACCAAGGTGATCACAAATCTCTCTTTCAGTTTACACAATTACTTAGTTTCCCTGAATTGTAATTGAATTTGAATATGATGTTTCCGTTGGTTTGCTGCATAATAACTCTATTTACTAATAGTATCCTTTTTTCTTTAGCTCAACAGGTTGAAGTATGTGTATAATTCTCATTTTAATGTTCAACAGGTTGAACTATCTAATCCTGATGCTGAGCTCCGCTTGCTTGAAGTATTTTACCATAAGATTTATAAGGTTCGTGCTTGTTTTATGTGAAGTATTTCCCATATGAAGAGTCCTGGCTCTTTATAATCCGATGTTCTAGAATTTCTAAAATTTCTAAAATTGGTGATATATTTTTCCCTTAAATTTGGCATTGTTAGGATGATGTAATTATTTTCTGCAGATCTTTCCGCCTCATGAGAAGATACAGAACATAAATGATCAGTACTGGACATTACGAGCCAAGGAGGTTCATATTATTTCATTTTCTTGATGTTGACCTTTGGATCTATTCTATTGAAAATACAATTATATCTCCACCCTGGGCCTCAAACTTGTCAGAATGTAATCCCTTTGCTGTGTATCCAGTAGTTGCTAGGTCTCGCCTCGGTAATCGTTTGGTTACCGTTTCATCTTGTTGTTTCAACTTTATTCTGCTTAATAAAAAAACGCCAAGAACGGCGTGGTCTCAAAAATACAATTATATCTACGTAGATTCATCTGTGATACTTATGTAAAGTTGTCTTGCATGACACTGTTTCTGACAATTTTGAAACAGATCCCAGAGGAAGAGAAGAATCTCGGCCGATATGATCGATTGATTCATGTTTACCATTTCATGAAAGACCCTAATCAGAATCAGCAGATTCAGAATTTCGGAGATCCTTTTTGATGGCTATCCGTGAAGGTGAGACTGCTGCAGAGGTAATAAAGCGCATCCAGAGAAAACTTAGAGTTCCTGATGAGGAGTTCTCTAAGGTAATATGTCCTTATATTATTATTACTTTCTATTACTATTATAGAATGGATTTACCCAGAGCACCCTCCCTCTTAAATGTGGTACAGCGTGGGTTGAATGTAATCTGTTTATTGCTCCAACCTAATGCATTGCTAATTTATTTTGGTCACCAAGGTTAACTGCTAGCCACAGTTTTCCATTAATTCTGGCTACCTAGTAGTCTTGCTGCCACTCCAGAATTCCATTCTTAGCTTTTGCCATTCTGTCCCTTCCTGTCAGGACAATATGCTTTGCCCCCTTCCTGTCATGATGCTTAGGCCAGCTGAGACACTGAAATGAAACTAAATTATGGTTGCAAACCTCTCTGCCATCTTGTGTGTGCACTGTGCAAAATCACGTCAAGGGCTTAGTTTCATAAGAATTTTGACATTTATAGTTTCATAGCTTTTGCTACGCATTTAGATATACACTATGTAGATATATAGTAAAAGTAATGTATCTTGAAAAGCCAAAACATTTTATAATTTGGAGCGGAGGGAGTACAACAGTATTTATTCAATAGGAATGGGTGCTGAAATTTGTCTTTCAAGAGAGGACATTGAGCCCCTTTTGAGATAGCGAACACCTTATTCCTCAAAAATCTGAAGCACTTGGTAGGTGGGCTGAACACCTTATGGGATTGATGAGCCATAATTCTGGCAACTTCATGCCCTTGTATTTAGTTTGTTAACTACCTTTTACCAGATTTGAGCGTACTATAACGTTCTCATTCCAGCAATCCATACTGTTATGCATCTCTAACATTGATAATGCTTTATTTGATCAGTGGAAGCTTGCATTCATATACATGAACCGCCAGAGTACCTCCAGGACACTGATGTTGTAGCAGCACGTTTTCTGGCAAGTGATTTCTTAAGTATGCTTAATGCACACCATTTCTGTTCACTATGTTCATACATGATGCTTTGCTTTTTATAATACAGTGGAGAGATGTATATGGTGCTTGGGAACAATACCTTGGCTTGGAGCACACTGCTACAACATTGAAAAGGTCTTACACAACCAATCAGGTAGGCAATGCTATTCTGTTGTGAAATAGATTTTTTTGTTGTGTCCATGAACTCTATGTTTATGTGTGTCATCATTGTAGCTTTACTCTCGGAAGGCCAGCGCTTATGGGCTTGTGTGATTTCTTATATCTTTTTGCCCACATTTGATGTTGTAATAATGCTGTCCTGATGATCTTTCAAAGTTGAATATTCTGTTTCTCTTTTGACATTCTTATTCTGCAGGAAATTAAGTTTGAACCAAATGTGATGTGTGAACATAGCGACAAGAAACTTACTTTCCGTTCTAGTCAGGTTTGTGAATTTTCTCTTCTTAGATGCAATTTTTTTAGTTTTTTAGTCAACAAAGGCATTCATTGATTATCTTTTTTTTGAATTTGTTTTCTTATGCTTTTTTTTTTTTTTTTGAAGTGTCACCGGTGGGGAGGCGTTCCCCACCTGAATATATATTGATAATGAATCAATAGCCTTGTTTTTGGGGAAAAACGAGGCCAAACCCCTGTTGTCGGTTAATTTTAGAAAACCGGACTAAAACCATATTAACGGCCTCGGCCCGAGAGGCTGGGATTGTGGGAAATCCACATATGAAAAACAACACAACGAACTCTCCGGCATTGGAGAGAGGTGGCTAACCACAGATACATCAAAAGAAAGAAAGAAAGAAACGGAAAACTTAGCACACTTTCGAGAGTATCATCGACAAAGCCGCAAGACGCCAACCGAACGCCGATTTGCGCCCCCGAAAGCATAGATACGCCCGCCGCCATGACCATTGTGCCCCTCGCACCACTCCTCTTAGCTACGCCGCCGCTCCACCGTCATCCTCCCTCCGAGGACCCATAGGTGGAATGGGGACTAAGAGTGGCTCAGACACACAAGTGTAGGATCGACGAACACGACGACCTCCCTTCAGCCGATGGTGACATCCCGCAGCATATCCGGGCCCACATACCAACATCCAACGCCGCCAGGGGGGAGGACCATGGGGGAATGGCGGAAGCGGTGGAAACACCACCCGACATTAGATATTCTGGCACCACCAAGGAGACCGCCGACGGAGCAGAGACGCCCAACAGCCATGGCCAGACTCGCTCAAGAGGGGCAACCACGACACGAGGAGAACAAAGAAGAGAAGAACACAAGACCACGACACGAGCTGGACTCTACTCTTCCACAGTGGCGCCCTCAAGAGGGTCACGACGTCAACGATGTCGCCGCCACCGGCTCTAGACAACTAGAGCTAGGCTTTCGCCGTGAGGAGATCGACAAGACAACGGTCATAGAGTTGGGAAAAATCGACACCCCGGGGTGAACGGCGCCAATGGCGTTGTCGTCAATCTCAAAGACAGGTCTTGCACTGCCGCCTAGGCTCCCAAACTCGTGAGACCATGTACGCCGATTAGAGACCAGGAGACCGCACTCGCGGGTCGGGAGGAAGTTGATGAAGACGACGAGGACGAGCGGGTATCCCGAGGAGGCGCGGTTGGCCCCAATGGCCGAATCCGGCCGAGAGGGGGCTGCACGTAATCGCCGGCGGCGGCTGCCCCCCGCACCACCCATGAGCCGTTGAGGGGGGGCGGTGGGGGGGAGGGCACCGCCAGGCCACATGCGGGCAAGCCGGGTGCCCCCAAGGCGTGGTGTTGTCGCCCAAGACCCAACGACACGCGCGGTGGTGAGGTACGTAACCTCCGCGCGACCCTCCCTGACGCGACACGGGGCGCAGGCAGCAGTCACCGGCCGCGCTGCCCCGCGAACGCCTGAGATCAGATCGCTTTACCGCGGGGAAGGGCGTCCGCCGCAAGACGCCTCAGGTCTCACGACCCACCGGGCGAGGCAACAGGAGACGGCCGGCGCGCTGCCGGTAAGCGCATCGGGCCGCCCGCCGCCACCGGCACTGGGACCGGGGCGGGGCTCGCCGATCCGGGCCTAGGCCACCCGGATCTGAAGCCCGACCCGCCATCCCGCCATCGGTCGTCCATGGCATGCCGAGCTTGAGAACGAAAGAGGAGGGGGAGGAGGGGAGGAGAGAGAAGGGAAGGGGAGGAAGAAGAGGAAGTTGCTGGGCGAGCCGATTTTTGGGCACCACTGACTGGCCAGGGCCGCCACCGCCGCAAGTCGAGGATTGATGGCGGCGGCCGTGAGAGCACGCCGCCGGTGGTTTTTGGTAGAGGTCGGAGTCCCCCCCGTGTCGCCCAGACGGAGAGCGGCGCTGGGGTCTTGGGGTCTCCCGTTTTCTTATGCTTTAGCTTGAAGATGAAGACATCATCTGTTTCCAAAAGGCTCCTGTTCCAGATGTTCCTTCGTTCTTGGAGTATGTTCGCAATAGGCAGGTATACTTGGATAAAAATCAATTCTAATGTTTTTAACTTATTATCTCATTGTTTATCAAACTCTACTTTATTTCCCTCTTATTTCCTTTGTTTTTTGACATGCTACTCTCTCTTTCGCCTTCATTTACGTATTAGATTTGTGAGCTTGAGCTTCCCAAGTCCTAACACCTTTTATGAAATAATATATTTTGAGGACCAAAAACTAAATTACCTTAGACATGTTTGCATGCATGTGTGGTTTTCTTTGTAAAGTAGTTTCTTGTCGTTGCTTTATAATGATAAATGTTTTTATTTCTGATTTGTCTTACTATGAAAGCATAGTTATGCTTGCTGTTTTGACTCGTAACTTCTGTGTTGTTTGTACAATTGTACTGTAGGTTGTGCACTTTCGGTCTCTGCACAAACCAAAGGAGGAGGAGTTTTCTTTGGAATTGTAAGGGGTTGCAAATCAAACTGATGAACTGGTTTTAAATTTGAACTATAGTTTTGAATCAACTTACATGTGTTTCATGTTTTCACGTAGGTCAAAGCTTCATACATATGATGATGTTGTTGAGAGAGTTGCACATCAACTTGGGTTGGATGATCCCTCAAAGATCCGCTTACATCTCACAATTGTTATTCTTGTTAGGGAATAAACTCGTGTATTCCTTCAAACCCTAGAAGGGTGGGCAATATAGTTCTTTGTACATGGGCCTCATGGGCCTAGCCACATGGGCCTCTACACATATACACTAACATCCCCCCCATGATCGAACTACGGCGCAGCCCGGAGATCAAGACTGGACATGAAAGAAATCAACACACACAGGGCCCCATGAGTCACAACTAGCCTTTGGCGACGTTGAGGCTGGATCGGAACTCCGGAGAAGGTCGATGAGGGCAAACCCTTGGTGAAGATGTCGTGAACCGGGAGGTGGTCGGTACATGGAGCACCCGAATACCGCCGATGGCAACCAAGTCTCGGACAAGTGCAAGTCGATCTCCACATGCTTCGGCGATCGGCCGATGCTGAACGGGGGTTGGTGGAGAGGTAGACGGCGCCGACATTGTCACAAGATACAAGTGTGGTCTTTGTCGTGGGCCGTGGAAGCTCGGCCAAGAGCCGACGAAGCCGGGGAGGCCTCCGCCACACCGTTAGCAACGGCCAGGTACTCCGCCTCGCGACCGGAGCGGAGACAACCGCTGCCGCTTGGATGACCCGAGGAGGCGAGGTTGCCGCCAAGGAAGACGGCATACCCGTAGAGAGCGGCGAGTGTCTCGGGGATACCGCCCGGGCCACGGTCGGTAGAGCGGCGAGCTCGCAGTGGAGACCAGGTGGGAGCATCGGGCCCGAGTCAACGAGCATACGAACATAGCGGAGAAGGCGCTTCATCGCAGAAAAGGTGGGGTGCCCGGGGATCATGCATGTGAAGACAGATCTGAACGAACGGCGTGACGCCGATGTCAGGCCCGTGAAGGTGAGGTACCGCAAGGCACCGCCCAAACCGGAAGGCAGAGGGATCCGCCACGAGTGGTCGCCTTCATCGCCAGAAAGCTTCGCGCCGAGTATCAATCGGAGTAGCACGGGGGTGACATTATGTCATCTCAGCCCGCCGAGGATGTCCGAGCATACCGTCGGCCGGTGCGGAACAACCCGGAAGGGCGAAGTCTCCACAAGAACCCCCGTGAAGTGGTGGTGGGGACCAAGATCCTTCATGGCAAACTCCCCGCTACAAGGGAGGCCGATATGATACGAGAGAAGCCGGGGCGGAGGTCAGGAGGACAATGTCATCAACATAGAGTAGCAGGTAGGCGCCTCGGCTCCATGGCGATAGACAAACAGAGAAGTGTCCGACTTGGCCCTCCGAACCCCAAGGTGAGAAGGTAGGTGGCAAACCCGAGAGTACCAAGCACGAGGAGCCTGCCGGACCATATAGTGACTTGTTGAGCCGCAGACGAGATCGCTGGATCGGAATCGACAAATCCCTACCGGGCGGCCGCAGATCTTGTCTCGGACAAGGTGCCATGGAGAAATGCATTCTTGACATCTAGCTGATGCACCGCCAAGAGCGAGAGAGAGCAAGTGAGAGGATCGTGGCGCGATCGTGAGAGTGCTTGACCACCGGATCAAGGTCTCATCATAATCAATCCCGGGCGTTGGGTAAAACCTCTCGGTACCCAGCCGAGCCTTGTAGCGTTCCGCATCGGCCGTCGGCCGACGCTTATGTCCGGATCCACTTGCCTGTCACCACATTGGGCGACCGCCGGACGGACGGCACAAGGTCCCATGTCCGTTGGCAAGAAGACCTCATGCTCCTCTTCCATCGCGCCGCCGGTTAGGATCCGCCCGGTGCGGCCAGCGGGAGGAGGAAGGAATCGGAGAGACCGGCGGGCGACCGGCTCGGTGGCGGAGGGCCGCGGGACGGAGAACCCCGCCGCATGGCGAGTCACCATCCCGGGTGAGTGTGACGGGGTCTGTTTGAAGGATCTCGCGGGTGGTAGACCGCGGGGGGTAAACCACGGACTGCCGTGGTGGAGGTGGCGGAGGAGCCGTGGGGTCGGGTCCGAGGCACCGGCGCCGGTGCCGCGCGATTTAACGATACACCGCGTCGGCTGCCACGGCCGGGTCCCGGCCCTGCGAACGAGGGAACGAAACGACGCTGCGGGCTCCGGTCGCGGCGTGGCGCGGCGGTTCCTCCGGTTGCGCGCGTGGCGCAGCCGGTGCTCCGGGGCCACGGGGCGCCGCGGGACGACGGGGGCCGCTGGCGCACATGCGGCAGAGCGCGCCGGCCGCAGCTGGCGCAGAGGCGAGGCCGCGCTGCGCGCAGGCGAGGGCTCGAGCCGCGTGGCGCAGCGAGTGAGCCCAGGTACCAGAGAAAGAGGCCAGAAGGTAAGCGGTGAATTTTGAACCACCGGTCGCAACAAAGGGGGACTCATTTCGGCGTGGTGGAAGGTGTGGGAAGAAGTGGAGTGGGGGAAATCCGACTCGTCGAAGACAACGTCTTGGGGAGATGAGGACTCGGTGGGAGGAAAGGTCATGGGCGACGGTACCCTTATGGTCGGGGAGTAGCCTAGGAACACACACTGTCGAGCGGGGCGCCAACTTGTGAGGAGCATGTGGCAGCAAAGTGTTTGGGTAACAGGGCACACCAGAAGACACACGGAGGTGATCATAGGTAGGAGGGGAACCGAAGAGTTCGGGTGGTGGGAGTGGGCAGCAAGACAAGCCGGTGGGCGGAAGGCGGTTGAGTAGGTGGGTGGCGGTGTGGAGGCTCGGCCGGGCGGGGGCGCGAGAGAGGCCTCAAGAAGAATAGTGCGTGATGATATCGTTTCGTGGTGCGGGGATCATCCGCTCGCCCTTGGATTACGGGAAGAAGTATACGGACAAGACATGCGCAACTGAACACCCGAGAGAGGAAGAAAGAACGAGAGGCGTTGTTATCGAACTCACGCCCGTTGTCGTGACCGGACGGCCTTGATGGTGAGACCGAACCGAGTGGACACCCGTGCAAAGAAGTGGAGGAGGGTGGGAAACGCCTCGGACTTAGCACGCAACGGAAAAGTCCAAGAGTAATGGGAGAAATCATCAACCAACACGGATAATATTTGAGCCCGTAAAATGCTCGGAGTGAGAGGTCCACAAATCACAAAGCAGGTACAAGATCAAAGGCATGCGTAGGCACGCCGAAGAAGAAAAAGAAAAAGGTAGTCTAACATGACGACCGAGCCGACACGCATGACAAAGATGCTCGGCATGAGTACGAGTACAAGAGATGTTTGCACTACGACCGAAGCCGAGCCAAAATGTCGCGGGGGATGACCGAAAGCCGGGCGGTGCCGATGGTAGAAGACGGCGCCACGGCAAGAGCAGCAAAGCAGAAGACGGAAGGTGAAAGTGTAAAGGGGTCCCGTGCTCTCACATCGGAGGAGTGGTCGCCGGGAAGCCAAATCCTTCACAAAGAAGACCAGAAGTGTCAAATTCGACGTAACAAGAGTTATCGCCAGTTGAACTCCGACGAATAGAAAGAAGATTGTGGACCATCCGAGGAGCAACAAGAACATTCAAAACGAAAAGGACCAAAAGTGTAACCCACAGAGGTGACCGGAAGACAGGAACCGTTCCCCACCATGATAGAAGAAGGGCAAGAGGGGTGGGAGGGCGTAAGAGTCGAGTATACCAAAGATCCGGAGTGGTGTGGTAGGGAAGCCCCGTGAGTCGGCAATCCACTCTGGGCGGTGTCGCCCCATGGTGTCAAGGATCGAGCGAAGCTCCGCCTGATTCCACCCCCCCTGCCGGGACGGGCCAGGCGGAGGAGGAGCCCAAGTCGGCGGTAGAGGAGCCATGGTGGAGTACATGGCGGCCGCCGGGAGTGGAGGTCGAGTGTTCCCGCCGCCCCCCCCCGAACGCCACATGGAGATGCGCCGGTCCATGGGTTGGTGAAGGAGGGACAGGCGCACCGCCGGAGGCTGGAAGTGGAGCAAGCGGAGGAGTGGGTCCGCACGACCCGGTCCAGCTCCGCCTCCGCCGTGCCCCGCTCGGCACCACCACCACCACGCCACCACGCCCGCGACGGCGGCCACCGCAAGCCACCCCCACCCCCGCTTGGCCGGGGAGGGCGGGGGGCAGCGGAAAGCACGGAGGTAGAGGACGCAGCGCCGGGCGGAGCGGGCGGTGCCGGGCGCGTCGGCGCACGGCGCCTGTGGTGAGCTCCTCTCAGGCGCGAGGTCGCCCCGACTGCGGTGAACGCGCCCGACGGGTGATCCAAGTCTTGAGGTGCGCGAACCGGGCGTTGAGGCCACGCGGGGAGGTTGAGCACCAGGACGCGATCGCCCACCGGTACCCAATGTCGCTAAGAGCGCCCGCCTTCATCTTCATCCGCCGGCCTGTGGTCGTTAGCGCAGAGGTCCCCCGGACAGAGGCGCGGAAGTCGGCCTCGAGCCGAGAGCCCGCCTCGGCGTTCTTGTGAAGTGCCTCGATTGCGAGCCGATGGTCGCGCCGCTGTGGGCGCCGTGAGGATAACGTGTGTCTCGGAGCTCGGAGGATATGGTCCCAACGATCCGGGGCGGCGGGGCGGCCGTCGGCCGCCACGCCGCATCTCGGGCCGCGAAGGGGTGTGTCGGCGACGGGTCGCCGTCGATGGCGAGCGACGAAGGGCGAGGAGCATCCGTCGCGCCAACGGCGAGGGAGGTGTCGCGTGGAGTCGAGGGACGACCGTGACCGGGGTTCTTGACGCGGCGTGACGCCGACGGCCCGGAGGTGGAGGTAGGGCGACCATGGGATCGGTCGGGTCGACGCGGTGGTGGAGAGGACACCGAAGTGGTGGTGGAAGGCCGGAAGGAAGTGGGCGCCGTGCTCCGCAAGATGGGCGGGGGACGGAGGGACAAGCATGAACCGCGCTCCGCCTCGCCCACCGACGAGCGAGCGCGCCGGGCGGCGCCGCTTCGCGCTCCCGCGAGAGCAAAAGACGGACTTCGGTCCTGGGCCGCGGCTTGACCTTGGCCGCCAGAGAGCACGGCGAGCTCAGCGTTTGGCCCGGTCCACCATCGGCGACGGTCTTGCAAGGACGGGCGGCGAGAGGCGCATCCCGAGCGGCATGCCGAAAGCCCACCGGGACCGAAAAGGAAGAAGGCGCTGCGGTGATGCGCCGGCAGCGGCCGGATGGGGGACGATGGGAGGAACGGCGACGAGCGGGTCTCGCGGTCGCCCCACCGAGGGCCGCGCAGACCCTCGGCCGTAACGCCGCGCCGTCGGCTCGGCGGGGCGGGGCCGTATGGCCGGCCGGCGGGCGCGGCGCCCTGCGTGACCACCGCTCGAGCGGCAAGTCGGACCGTCGGCCGCACCGGAGGACGGGGAGGAAGGAGCCGGTGGGGCTCCGGCCAAGGCGCCAGGCCGGGTGCCGCGCCCGCAAAGGGCCCCGCGCCGGTGCGTGGATCCCCGTCGGCCGGGTAGGAGAAGAGGAGGGACCGCGGAGGAGGGCAGGTCGGGCGGGTGGGGCCCCCCGCGATCGCGACGTAGGCGGCGGCGGCGCCCGGCCGTGGCGCCGCCAGCGCGCTGCGTGCCGCTCGCGGCGGGCCGCGGCGGTATGACAAGCGTCAGCGCGAGGAGAGGCACGCCCCGTGGCGGCATCCAGCAGGAGGGAGGGGAAGAAGGGAGAGAGGGAGAGGAAGGGCGGCTGTCGCGGAGAACGGCGCGGCGCCGGCCGGCCGCCATGGATCAGCAGCGCGGCCGGAGAGGAACGGGGAAGAGGAAAACCTAAGGCGATACCATGTTAGGGAATAAACTCTGTGGTATTCCTCCAAACCCTAGAAGGGTGGGCAATATAGTTTGCTGGTACATGGGCCTCATGGGCCTAGCCACATGGGCTCTACACATATACACTAACAATTCTCAGCAACCTAAACCACATCCTATTAGATATAGGGGAGTAGAACATCTACTGGATATGCTTGTTCACTATAATCAGGTCGAATTCTTTTTATTTCTTTATAATTCATTAAGTGCATTACTGCATTTTGAAACATGACACTGATTTTTGTTGCTTTCTATGCTTTCGTTCCAGACTTCTGATATCTTGTATTATGAGGTTCTGGACATTCCACTGCCAGAATTGCAGTGTTTTAAAACACTTAAGGTTGCATTCGCCATGCAACAAAAAGACGAGGTTTGTGTCATGTTTGTTACTAGTTCATGTGCTCGTATTTTTATTCCTAGGCTATGTCACTAAGGCACATGATTTTTCAGGTTGTCGTTCATAGCATAAGACTTCCAAGAAATAGCACTATCTGTGACGTGATTACTGATTTGAAAACCAAGGTGATGAAAAAAATCTCTCTTTCTGTTTACCCTTGTTACTTAGTTTCTCCTGAATTTTAATACTTATTTACTAATAGTATCCTTTTTCTTTAGTTTGATTTGAAGTATGTGTATAATTCTCATTTTAATGTTCGACAGGTTGAACTATCTAATCCTGATGCTGAGCTCCGCTTGCTTGAAGTGTTTTACCATAAGATTTATAAGGTTTGTGCATGGTTTATGTGAAGTATTTCCCATATGAAGAGTCCTGGCTCTTTCTGATGCAATGTTCTAGAATTTCTGAACTTACGTCTAAAATTAGTGTTATATTTTCCCCCTTAAATTTGGCATTGTTAGTATGATATAATTATTTTCTGCAGATCTTTCCACCTCATGAGAAGATAGAGAACATAAATGATCAGTACTGGACATTACGAGTTGAGGAGGTTCATATCATTTCATTTTCTTGATGTTGACCCCCTTCGATCTATTCTATTGAAAAATACAATTATATCTACGTAGATTCATCTGTGATATTTATGTAAAGTTGTCCTTCATGACATTGCTTCTGTCAATTTTGAAACAGATCCCAGAGGAAGAGAAGAATCTTGGCCCACATGATCGATTGATTCATGTTTACCACTTCATGAAAGGCCCTAATCAGAACCCGCAGATTCAGAATTTCGGAGATCCTTTTTGATGGCTATCCGTGAAGGTGAGACTGCTGCAGAGGTAATGGAGCGCATCCAGAGAAAACTTAGAGTTCCTGATGAAGAGTTGTCCAAGGTAATATGTCCCTATATTATTAATCTATTATAGAATGGATTTTCCCAGAGCACCGCCGTCCCTCTTAAATATGGTACAGCGTGGCCATTGATTGTAACCCTGCCATGGTCTAATGAAACTCTGTGATGCTCAAAAAAAAGGTACAGCGTGGGTTGAATGTAATCTGTCTATTGCTCCAACCTATTACAGGGCCAATTTATTTTGGTCACCATGGTTAACTGCTAGCCAATAGTTTTCCATTACTTCTGGGTGCCTAGTAGTCTTGCTGCCACTCCAAAATTGCCTTCTTAGCTTATGCCATCCTGCCCCCTTCCTGTCAGGGAATATGCTTTGCCCCCTTCCTGTCATGCTACATGCTTAGGCCAGCTGAGACACTGAAATGATACTAAATTATTGTTGCAAACCTCTGCCATCTTGTGTGTGCACTGTGCAAAATCACGTCAAGGCCTCAGTTTCTCTAGTCATTACTCCTATTCCAAATTATAAGATGTTTTGGCATTTCTAGTTTCATAGCTTTTGCTATGCATTTTGATATACACTGTAGATACATAGTATTAGTAATGTATCTTGAAAGCCAAAACATTTTATAATTTGGAGCGGAGGGAGTACAACATTATTTATTTGATAGGAATGGGTGCTGGAATTTGTCTTTCAAGAGAAGATATTGAGTGCCTTTTGAATAGCGAACACCTTATTCCTTAACAAGCTGAAGAACTTGGTAGGTGGGCTGATCTTTTAAGCCTCAGTCTAGCCATTCTTGTCTTTATGTGAAGGTTTATACATGGGATTGATGACCATAATTCTGGCAACTTCATGCCCTTGTATTTAGTTTGTTAACTACTATTTTACCAGATTTCGAGCAAACTATAATGTTCTCATCCCAGCAATCCATACTGCTATGCATCTCTAACACTGATAATGCTTTATTTGATCAGTGGAAGCTTGCATTCATATCCATGAACCGGCCAGAGTACCTCCATGACACTGATGTTGTATCAGCACGTTTTCAGGCAAGTGATTTCTTAAGTATGCTTAAATGCACACCATTTCTTGTTCACTATGTTCATACATGATGCTTTGCTTTTTTATAATACAGAGGAGAGATGTATATGGTGCTTGGGAACAATACCTTGGCTTGGAGCACACTGATACAACATCGAAAAGGTCTTACACAGCCAATCAGGTAGGCAATGCTATTTCGTTGTGAAATGAGTGAAATAGATTTTTGTTGTGTCCATGAACTCTATTCCTTTTTATGTTTATGTGTGTCATGATTGTAGCTTTACTCTCGGAAGGCCAGCGCTTATGGGCTTCTTGATTTCTTATATTTTTATATATATTTGTTGTTGGGTGTTTAGAATATTAACATGAATGGCTTTGCTAATTTGCGTTAGCAATTTATTGTACAAAAAGTTGGGAGCAACTGAATAATCATGGTCATGCATTACATGCTAGATAGAGGAGTGCATGTAGAATGTTTGTTGGTTTGATGGGGGTATATCATTTATTCCTCAAATTAACTGCCATGTTTGTGTACCATAGAAGTAAATCTTCTGTTTTTTCATATTGTTTGCAGAATCGGCACACCTATGAGAAGCCCGTGAAAATTTATAATTGAGAAACCGTCATCAAGCTTCAATCGATTGACAAAGGCCTCAACAGCAGTATGTCCTAGATTATAAGGGGCTTCGAACAGAAAAAAAAAAAAAAAAAACTGTAGAGGAGTACACTTGTTGCCTGTGCTGAGGCCTACATTCCTTTTTTTTTTTTTTTCGAAAGTGTGCATATTACACGTATTGCATTAAGGGAAAATAGAGTAAGTTTGTTACATGATGCGCTTTAGCTAAAAGGGGTTTTTTTAATAAGAGCTAAAAGGTTTGACCGCTACGCACCAACACATATACAGAGATCGCCGGCTTTAACGGCGGAGCAGTAGGGTTGTGATCTAAGATTTAAACTGTTGTGCGACGCCGGGTGAGGTCAAAGAAGCACTAGTGTGGGTGCCACACTGACTGGAGCAGAAGCGCAAGCCCCCGGAAGCCCGTCGCTACCCACTCGTTCACCTCCTCCCTGATGTTGTCGACAAGCTACCCCGAGGTGATGGAGACGTGGTTGAAAGTTCTCCGATTCCTTTCCTTCCAGATCATCCAAGACACGAGGAGCACTAAGGAGTCGAAGCCTTTCCTGAAAGGCCAGCCACCATTCTACCAAAGCTACGTCGGTCGAGGGGCAGAGGTGTTGCCACGCGGCCCATAGGAGCAGTTGGTGCCATACCTCTGGTGTAGATGCAACCGGCGAGAAGGTAGTCGGAGGTCTCCTGCTGCTGCGAACACAGCACACAATCCGCATTCTGTTGTAGTCCATGGCGCCACCGTCTCTCCGCCGTCCATAGCCTGCCGTGCGGACCAAGCCGTAAAGAAGAACTTGACCTTTGGAGGCGCGGGCGGTGCGCCAAAGCTCCTTCGCCCCTAGCGATGCGGTGGAGCCGACGAAGAAAGCACGGTAGGCCAAAGCCGACGCAGTACCGCGCCAGCGGTCGACCATTTCCAAACAAATCGATCCGCGATGCCGGGCTGCAACACCACATGTTGGACCTTGTGCCACAGCCTCCAAGATACTCCACAAGCGCCGGGAATGCCCTATCGTTATGTCGCCGATCCGCGGCCCCCTCTAGGGCGCCGCGAATCAGCGACTCCTCCTAGGCCCGACGACCCGAAAGAAGTTTGGCGCCGTGAAGGATATGGCGCCATCGAGGAGCCAAGCGTCCGTCCAAAACTTGGCGCTTCGCCATCACCCACGATGACCGAGCGGAGGCGGCGAACATCTTGTCCAGTTCGCCCGTTCTGCTCCGGCGATGAGAGCTCGGGCGGCGATCTAGCCGAGTGTGCGCGCCCATTCCCACCCTCGGCCGCCTGGCGGCCGAGGACGGTGAGATCCGGCAGGCCAAGTCCACCGTGATCTAGAGGTGAGCAGATGATGGGCCAAGCCACACGACACTTCCCACTAGCCACCGTCTCTGCCACGGCCTAGAGGAAAGCCCTGCGTCGCTTGTCGATCTGACTGATGGCCCACGGAGAGAGTGCACAACAAATGGACACATGCACGGGGATGGCGGACAGGGTGGTCTGCGTGAGCGTCCTCTTTCCAGCCTGGTTGAGTAGCCCCGCCTTCTAGGTCGGGATCCTCTGGCTGCGACGACGCCCACGATGGGCTGCTCCCGAGATTTGCTCAACTTGGACACTTCACCGGAATTGTTGTAGGCGACATCAAAGACTTGTAGGGTCTCGTTCACCTTGTCGTCGTTGCATCGAATAGGGGTTATGGAGCATTTGGCGAGGTTGGTCGAGAGGCCCGATGCCTCCGCGAAGAGGTCGAGGATGCCCTCGATCCGGGTGAAGTCCTGCGGCGTAGGTTGGACGAAGATGACAAGGTCGTCCGCATAGATGGACGCCCTGTGCTTGACTGTGCTGGCGGGCAGCGGGGTGAGGAAGCGACGACGGTCGGCCTCCGCCAACAACGCGTTCAACACCTCCATGGCGATGACGAAGAGCAGCGGCGAGAGGGGTTGCCCTGCTTGAGGCCACGAGCGTGGTAGATGCGCACCCTGGTCTCCCATTCACCATGACTTTCGTGCTCGCAGTGGACAGTAAGGTGGAGAGCCAATTGCGCCACCGTAACGGAAAGCCTGCGTGCTCCAAGATCTCCAGCAGGAAAGGCCATGACACTGAGTCGAAGGCCTTGGCAAGGTCCACCTTAAGCAGAATGGTCGCCTTCTTCTTTGCATGCATGGATCCAACGGCAGATGGACTGTACGGTGCGAAAGTTGTCGTGGATGCGCCTCCCGCGGATGAAGGCCGTTTGATTGTCCTGCACGAGTTCATCCATCCTGGCGCTAGCCGGAGAGCTAAGCACTTGGCGAAGAGCTTGACCATGGAGTGTATTAGGCTTATGGGGCGGTAGTCCCCCATGGCTGCTGGGGCCTGGACCTTGTGCAGAACCATGGTCACCTCATTTAGATAAGAGAAGTTCCGGAAATCTTGATCCCAGCAGGCATGGAAGGCCCGAACGATGCCCGGTCCCACTACCGCCCATGTGGAGCCAAGCAACCAAGCATGTGTGTTTGTTTTTTTCATCGTGTCTAGTAGGATGGCCCCTGCTAGGATAGGTGTTGCTTAATTTGTAGAGCAAAGCTAGTACATAAGAAAAAGATTTTGGTAGGGGGCATGTATACAGAACTATATATAGCCGGATACTGATTGCTGAATCTGCGCATCTTGTAGCTGTGGGAACAATGGCAGAGATTGTATAATGGGTTTGGTATTGGGTTCCTTTTTTTTTTTTTTTTTTTTTTTTTGATAAAACTGGCGGGGGCAACGCCCCTACAGGTCATTTATTAAAACCAAAGTTCAAAGCGAAACACAAGTACAGGGTTTACAATCTCTAAGAAACAAAGGAGACAAAGATATTGGGTTCCAATTTGCCGTGCTGTTGAAAAATGTAAGAGGATAGCTGCGCGGATAGTACAGTTTTGTTTGAGTTCCAGCCTAGGCTGTTATGTTGTTGCAACTTGACATCCATATGCAGATAGTAACTGTTCCCATCTTGTAAGAAACATCATCCTTTGGTCTAATATTATGCTTGCGCATATTGCAAACTGAATACTTAGTGGATTACTGAGACCCTGTCATCCTCTGGCTCATCCGGCGCGTACGTACCACCACCAGGACTGGGCGGTGGCGCCGGCGTCTGGGGAGGAGTAGTAGTTCCACTCCCTGAATGCCGGCATTGCCGCCGCCGCGGAAGCCTCGTCTTGTCCATGGTCTTGCTCAGAAGCCAAGCCGATGGAAGGCAGGCAAAGAGAAAGAGGTCCATGGTGGAGAGTAGTAGGACCGTAGCAGCAGAGATTTGGGAGGACAGTGGCCGCTGGATGCCTTTGCACGTACAGTACTCGGCTTCGGCTGTGTGGCATGGCAGGCCAGGCGCCCAGGCCGGGGCCATAAATTTCTCCGTCGTCCACCGACCGCTGCGCCTGCGCCTGCGCAGGGCAGGTCTAGTTGCTTTGACTGGACGTACGGCGCGCGCACGACGGTGCAGTGCATGCGATCGACGAGCCGTGCACTGTACATGATGTACCCGCGGAATGGCATGGCGAGACGCCGGCGGCCTGCGCTCGCATTCGTTGCGGACTGTGCGTCTGTGCACTTCTGGCATGATGCCATGCCACTCAGTGCGCACCGCTGGCATGATGCCATGCCACTGGCATCACGTACGTCAGGGCTAGCTTACTACTACCTCTGGCGCGCGTGTTTGTTGGGCTAGCCCGCCCGGCCATTGCCGTCGTCTCGACGAGTAGTGGCCGGCCAGTGTGAATGCTAGAGCGACTACTCTAGATCAGTGGACGACCAGAGCAACCGAACCCCGTTTCCGACCAACCGTTGTTGGTTGATTCTTTGGCCCCGTTTAGAGCCCCAAATTTTGCACCAAAATTCACTATGCAAAAAGAAGATTCTCCATCACATCATAATGCCGGCACATATATCGAGTACTAAATGTAGGTAAAAAAATAAAACTAATTGTACAGTTTAGATATGCGTTGCGAGACGATTCTTTTTGAGCCTAGTTTCTGTATGTGGTAGGATAATATTTACCACTAACAAACGAAACACGCTACAAAGATCGGATGTGACATGCTACAGGATTTTTTTGCACCAAATTTTGGTGATCTAAACACACCCTTTCTTTCACACGTCCAAATGTAGGGCAGCGTCCCACTTGCTGTGCATGTGTACAGGTCAGGTACAGCGAGCTGAGCAGTGCCTGCCGGCTGCCGCTCATGGCGTGGCGGCCTCGCCGGCCAGGCTACTACAGCCCTACAGACCGGCGCGCGGCAAGGAGGTAACAGTGTCGCGGCAGCGGAGAGGAGACGACGATGGACGCGAGCGAGGATGGGTGCGCTCGGGCTCGGCTTCCCCGGCCTTCTTCCCTGCGGGTAATTCATGTCACGGAAGCCTCTGGCAGACTGGGCACAGTAGTGAGCGGCTGCACTGCAGGCTAGCTTTTCGATCGGCGGTGGCCCTGGGGCCTGTGCTGTGCTGCCCCTTGAATTGAGTCCTTGGTGAAGACTGGACACTGGACATTGGCGCTGGAGCCTGCCGAGCTTACTATTTGGGCGTCAATAGACAGAGACTGATTAGCTCTGGATACCCTGTTCTGCACTGGTACGTTTAAATTTATCAGATCGGCTTATCAGTTTTCTCTCGTAACAAAACAGAACAGCCCCAATTATCTCATCTAAGACGACTCAGACACGCCCCGCGCGTCGCCTCCCACGCGGGCGACCGGGCGGCCCCAAACCCAGCTCGCGCCGCCACCTCGATTCCGCCCTCGGTCGCGCCGCCCGGAGTGAACCGCCGGCATGGCCGCGTGGCTCGCCGGGATGGCGGCGGCGGGCGTTTCCCGGCTTGAAGGTGGTGTGGTGGCGCGGGGGACGCGACGGTCGGCGTGGATGGGTGATTTCGGGTCGCGTGGGGCTCGGACTCCGTCTCCTCCCCGAGGCTGCGGCATGCGCGGCCAACGGGCGGCGGTTTCTTCTTCTCCGCCCTCCCCCTTCGCTTTCGGCGGCGGCATCTCTGTCCCCATGGCGGACGGCGGGGTGGGGATAGTGGGCGCGTTCGTCGGCGCGGGGATCCGGCCCTCGCACGGATCCGGGGCCCTCTCGGCCGGATCGGGGTGGGGGCAGCGGTGGCCGTGGGAGGCTTCGGCATTGTGGTGGTGGAGCTTTACGGTGGTGGCGGAGGAGGCGTGGTTGGTAGTGTGCGGTGGTGCGGCGTGGCGGTGAGGTGTGCTACGGTTGGTGCAAAGGGTGGTGGAGGAGCTCGTTGGTGGTGGAGCAGCGGTGTTGTGGTGGTGGCGCTGCCGTGTTGGGGACAAAGTTGTGGTGTTGGTCTTTGGGGCGTCGATGGCTGCGGGGTAGGGGAAGTAGCGGTGGCCGCTGGCGGGCGGCCGGGGCGACGCAGGGCCGGGGCGTGCCAGCGCAGCCTTGCACGGGACGGCGGCGCGACGGTGGGAGGCGGCCTGCGGAGGCGGCGCAGCCGACTCGAGGTTCGCGGGAGACCCCGTAATGGGGCCCGTGGCCGACCGTTTTCAGCCGTGGGTGGTTGGGAGGCGGTGTCGGGCGGTGCGCTGCGCGCGGGCAATGGGGCAGCGACGAGTTGGTGGTGCTCCCCCTCTTCTTCCTCGTTGGTTGTGGTTTTTCGCGTCGCCTCGTGGCGGGCTGGGTGGCCGGTATGTTCTCGTGGTGTCATGGCGACATTGTGGTGATATACCGGTCCATCTCCTCCTGGGAGCTGCGGAGGCGTGGGGAGCCGGTTGTTGGTCTGTGGGCGTGCTAAAGGTGCGGTGTCAATCCGGCGAAAGCCTTCACCGACATTCTTGCCGATGGTGGTGGTGGCGGCGCCCTTTTGCGTCGTTCTTCCCGTTGGGGGACACCACTATGGGGCATCGTGTCTGAAGCATGGAGTCTCGAGGGTGAAAACCCGGTCCGGTTTCTGGGCGGCCGACGGCGTCGCCTTTGGCGTCGCGTCCTCTTGAGGCGTCGGTTCTCGAGACTCTCCTCGGCTTGTGACGGTGGGGGGTGGTTTCGTTGGCCCGGGCGCAGCGGCGGCATAGGAGGTGCGCCTTGGTCTTGGTGTTGGCGGCGAGGTGCGCGGAGGGTCCACGGGTCTTTGGAGGTCTTGAGCCGGATGCGCATGGTCTTTGTGGTGATCTCGGTGATGGCTGGCGGAGGTGGTGCTCTACGGCGGTTTTAGTTCCCCGAGTCCCGGCAGTGGGACGGTGGTTTCAGTGGTGTGAGTTGGTGGATGAGGCGAGGCCCCCCCACGAGTAGCCAGGATCGGTGGTTTTCAATGGTGCCGTGGCGGGGAGTTGCTGATGCTATCTTTGCCGAGCGGGGATCGACGCTCATGTGTGTCGGCTTGGAGATGTTGGTCCGTGGTGGAGGAGTGGCGGTGGGCGCCCGGGCCTGCGGCCGGGAGGCCGGCACAGCGTTGGTAACGACGGCGCATGTTCGGACGGCCCGCTTTTCATCTCCTCTCCCGGTGGTGGCGGTGTAGTTGAGTTACGTGGGTTTGTCGATGTCCCAATCCGACCCGGTCGTTGTGGATGGAGGCTCGTGTTGATGACCCAATCCAACCGAGGCGGAACATCATGCTATTTTTCTCCCATCCGAAAGTGGTCTTATTGTAAAAAGTGGTAGGGGAGGGGAAATCTCTCCTAAGTTGAGTTGAGTTGAGAGGGCGCTAGTGGTGCGCAAGTTGAGTTGATTTGGTACATAGGTGTGCAGGTGGAGTAGGGTACCCTCCACGGTTGTATGGTTTTTCCGCCCGGTTTCCGGTTAAAAACCGGGCTGGCACTTGCCTTTTTTCCTTTTTTCGTCTAATAGAAATCGCGGCAAAGCTTTTGCCCCCTTCTAAAAAAAAAAAATTATCTCATCTAAAGAAACAGTAGCGCCCGAGAGGATTCTGACGCCAATTTGTTTCCTTATTCATACAACACCGTACTAAACTATCCAACTATGTCCACATTTATAAAATCAGTTTTATTTCCGAAATTAAATTGCCAGCGACAGCAGCAAAATTTCAGAAAAACCTTTTGAGCGTTTGTTCACATACAACAATTCAACAAACTAGAGAGACATACATATATATATATATAATAAATAATATTCCCAGCCTCTGGTAAAATTCTACAACCGTTTCATCGTCATCATCATCTCATATGTAGTGGCGATGCCGTTGACAGTACAATGCTTTACTTAAACGTACTCACAAGACCTGATCCATCTCAACAAGGACGTACTAATAAGGTAATTAAGGTACCCTGATTACTAGTACTTAATCAGACTGCCGGCGGTCCATGCTGTGGTTTGGTGAGCTAGCTGCCAACCTCTGGAAATGGAACAGGAGGGAGGCCCCCCTGCCTGCCGCTGGAGAACGGCTGGAGAATGAAGGTTGATCAGATCACACCTTGATCTCTTCCTCGGCGGATTTCGGGCGGTCGGATTTCTTGCTAGACATGATGCTGTTGAAATTCTCTGATTTGCACAGCAGAATCTCAATCTGAAACCGAAACATGTGATCAAAATGGTGTCGTTTATTGTACACATTTGGGTTGGAAAGGAGGGAAAAGTGAGATGTCATATATATGCCACCTTGGCTTTACGGACAAGCCGGCCCTTGGACTCGTCTTTGGTGCCGATGGTTGATGTCAGGATCTCTAGAAAGGATCGATAGAGGGGGAAAAAAATGAAACATACATGTGGCATCAAGATTCAGAGTTAATCATATAGGTATGACACGACGCCTTACTCTTTTTCAGTGGCGAGGCCATTGTTCTTGAGGATCTCGGCGACAGTCACGACGGTACCAATGGCTGCAACGAAAAAGACCGGATTAATTGATGCCTCAGAGAAACAACATAATGCGTCATCGATCTCGGAATGAAAGAATATTGCGGTGGTGATTGAGCAGGATAGGAAGAATTGATGAATAGATAGATTACCCATCCCCAGAGCAGAGAGTTCAACCTCGTCGTAGTTCTGCATATACCTCTGCACTCAACATTCACATGCCGGAGTGAGAAATTTATTTCATTATTTATTTTGTTTGAAGAAATAAGTGAGAAATTTATCTTGATACAAATCAGAAATGTTAACCATCTCCATCCTAGCTTGATGACAAGGCTGGCATATGTTCATTTTGTGTGTTAACAGAGGCCGCGCGCTGCGTACAGTACAAACCTTGGCGAGATTGACGTAGAAATAGAGCGGCTTCTTGTTGGTGGACACCTGGATGCGGTTCTTCTTGGCAGACGCGCCGGCCTCCGCCTCCGCCTCCGTCTCCCCTCAGTCTCCGCCTCGGCCTCGGCCTCGGCGTCCGCCTCCTCGCCGACGACCGCCACGTCTTTCTCCTCAGGCGCCGCCTCCTCCTCGTGCGCCTTGGCCACCTCCCTCTTCACCTCGGCCGCCGCCTCCTCCCTCACCACCTGCTCCTGTGCCTGTGCCTGTGCCTCCTCCACCTCCTCCGCGGCCGGACGCACCGCCTGCATGGTGTCCGCCGGTCGTCACTTGCTGCTGCTGGCTCGGTCGATCGACGGCCGGCGATCGTGCGTGCGTGCGTTGGAGACGATGGAGAGTGCGTGCCGATGCGGGAGGCAGGGTGCGTGTGGGTTCCGACGGGGCGCGAGAGCGAGGGCGGTGGTGGTGGCGGTGCAGAATTATGTAGCGCCGCGATGCGTGGCGCCGGCGGTTGCGCGCGGACGCGCGGTTGTCCGGGGCTGGCGCGCGGTTGCCCCGGCCGCTGGTTATTTCGAGACTCCCTGCCTGCCTGTGCGTACTAGCGCATCATGCATGCAGACGACGGATGACACGTACGTACCGTCCACGTGGACCAGGACCAGGACAAATTTAAAATTAGTCAGCACCGAATAAATTTGTATCTTAAAAACACTAATTTGGCCTAGCTCAACAAACTTAACTATAGAGCAGATATATGTTAATTGTGTACTCCGATCCCTATGTTTTTGAATAAATAGATTTCTAGTAAGTCAACAAGCTGAAATAAAGTCAACAAACTGAACTATAATATTTACATGTGGTATTCAAGATGTGCAAGGTGTGTGGAATGTAAGGATGAACATTATTTTGAGGTCATGGCTCTCGTTTTCCAATCTTCCTTCTTTTTTTCTATTTTTTTTTCTTTCTTTTTTCTCGTCATCATATTTTTTTCCCCATCTTTAGTACATGAAGAATTTTAGAGAGGGTCATATAAAAAACATGGATTATTTTATCTAGTGGAGATGGAATGGCTTCTTGGTGCTTACTTCCATTGTATAAGTATAGTTTATTTTGGGGTGGTGTACATGATCCTCATTCTAAGTGCATTGTAAATTTCTCACTAGACTCAAAACAAAACCATGTTGTAAAAAGATAGAGATTTCATCATGTATGTTATATTTTGGCCTTGGTGGAACATGTCTTACCACATAAGAGTTTTGATGCCATTGGTTTTAGAACATTTTGATGGAAAAAATATCCAAGCACTTGAGTCAAAAAGGTAAGCTTGCTTCTTATAATAATCATATCTCACTTCACAATAGACTACTTGATAAGTCTTGCTAATTAAAAAAGAGGACTCACAAGCAACAAGTTTATGTGCTACTTCCTCCGTCCTAAATTAACTACCATTCTTGGTTTTCATGTCACAAACTTGACTTGAATTGCAGCAAATGCATGCAATATTTATATATCCAAATATTTTTAAAAAAAACTAGATTTAAATATCTTCTCGATTATACTAAATATGTTACATAAATATTAATATTTTTAATATATATTTAATCTGTCACGACCGGGGAAATAGGGCCGGGAGGCCGGGCCCGACAGCCATGGCGCCCGCCAAGGCTGGCGCAAAAGCCGCCGCCGTCCCCTCCCTTCCGCGGATTCTTGGCAACTAATCCGGAGAAAAAGGAGAAAAAATATATAGGATTATCTTTAGGTGTTTTTGGTGTGCAAGGGCTATCTCATCTATAAGGGAGACCCTTATTAGGAAATAAATAAATAGGACATGCTTGTAAAAGGTATTCCAATCTATAAGGAAACCTTTAGAGAGATTGCTTGAGATACAAGTCCCAATAGCGGGCTATATAAGTAAGGGGTCTGTAATCTTTGGGGCAACAAGCAAATAAAGAAATTTATCCCAATTTCTCCTCCTCTCCCTCTCTCGCCCCCCGCCCCCCCTCCGCCTAAGCCCAAGGCGCCCTTGCCGCCGCGCCGCCCGGCGCCGGGCCCCCGCAGCAATAGCGGGCACGCCGCCGCCCACGCCGCCTCCACCATCGTTGCCTCCCTCACCTCTCCCTCCCAATTCCCCAATCTACGTGTCGGTTCCGGCCCAATCTTTTTGTGCGGTGTGGTATCCTGGAGACCACTACGATCCACCCACCACCATGGGCGCCGAATCAAGGCGCCGCTTTTTGGGAACTTGACGGAACGAGGTCGCCAAGATCAACACCGGGATGGACAAGATCGATGATAGGCTCTCTATCTTCGCGGGCGATGATCAGCAACGCTCAAACACCAACAACAACTCCGTGAAGCGAGATCGAGATGAGGGCAATGTTGAGGCAGCAGACCCGCGACTTCATCAAAGAGCCGGACCGATTAAAACCGGGATAATCAAGTCACCGCGGCTGTTCGGCGAACTGATGAAGTGCTGCGAAGCCCGCAGGCAGCGCCCGGCCGGTATGCGTTTTCAGCGAGGGCGCATGTGCGCCCCCTCCACCTCCGGTTGACACCTTCAGTCGCTCCCGCTGCACACAAGGCTGTCCTTCCCCACCTATGATGGCAAGGACGATCCCCTTCCATGGATCAACGGCTGCGAGCAATTCTTGAGGGGACAAAATATGCGCCAGCTACAGAGCAAGTGCAGTACGCCTCCTATCATCTCACGGGAGGAGCACGGCAATGGTACATGAGGCATCCCGGGGAGAAAACCGGTGGTGGGCAAGAAAAGCCCAATACGTCAACTTGGCGCTTTGGCCCGGCTGAGCGGCGGAATCCGGCCGGGTGAGCTGGCATCACTAAGGAAGGCGAGGCACCGCCGATGAGTACACGGGCAGTTCGGCACATGTGGCACGGCGGGGCCACCTCGGCGACAAGCGGCGGTGAACATCTACGGCGGAGGCTTGGGCGAACCGCTCAAGGCGGGACGTCGAGATGCAAAATCCCAAGGACATGGAGGCTGCCATGTCTCGCCCGAGGTGTCTGGCGGCGCCTCGCCATTCTCTACAACACCCGGCAAGCCCGGCCACAGGCAAAGGCTAGAGGCGTCGGCGCCCGTGGCCTGGCGGCCGCCCCAGTGCCCTCCTCCTCAGCTGGCACCGACCGCGGCGTTCAAGCGGCTGACTTTTGAAGAGATGGCCGGGCGGCGCAAAGCTGGACTACGCTTCAGCGCTCGGCGAACCGTTCTCCGGGGTCAAGTGCAAGCACCTCGCCGACATCCACGATCTTCCGCGGCCCCAGCGGCGCCCCACTAGCGAGGCGTCAAAAAGGAGCGATTGTCCCGAAGGTCCTCGCCCAGGACCCGACTCCCGGTACGTGGTGCTCATTCTCTCTACCCGTCGGTATGATCACCGAACGCGGGCGTCAACATCATCGTCGACTTCGGGTGCAGCGCACAACTACATCGACCCAGCGTGGTGACCCGCGGCGGGACTCGGACTTCGGCCGGTCGTGTGCTGATCACCGCGCAGCACGGTATGCGCGTCTACATGCGGCGCCGCCACGCCGATGTGCCACTCGCCTCAGTAGCGAACACGCCCGACATCGGCGCCTACATCATGCGCTAGGCGGGGCCGACGTCATCCTTGGCATGCCTTGGCTGGTGGGGCAGCGTGGCGTGGGACCCCGCGACCCACGATTCACTCGTGGTCGCATGCGTTCACTTCAGCTCCCCCTCGGTGCTCGGCCTGGCCTCCTCGGTCGAGCATCCCGGGCATCCCGCACGCTGCGACTCGACTTGGGAAAGCGTTCAAGCATCGACTTTGAGCGGACCTCTACGACACATCAGTTTGAGTCTTTCGTCCAACTACGCCGGGGGCTACATTGGAGGATCAGCACCTACGCCGCGTGCCCTCGGCGTCACCACGGGCTATTTGCTCTAGCATGGACACCGAAGACGGCCTCCTCCTCTTTGGCCAGTCGCTTCTACCTTCCGGCCTCCTCTCCACTACTGCCCGGACTTCTGCGGAGGCCTTGTGGGCGGAGTTCGCGGGGCGAACTTCCTCGCCTTGGGAGCCTACACGATGGAGCCAACTTCAGCTACACGGCCGCCATCCTCTTGGGCGGCATATGGTGGCGCCACCATGTCGGCCCGGCCCGGTCGTCTTCACCGATGACATGGACCGCCTCTTCCTCACCGTCGACAATGTCTACATCGGCTATGATCGAGAGGGGCCACTCATCGACTCTACGCCCTCCCATTCGGCGTTGGCTCCTTCATGTATGCGATGCGATGTTGAACTTGGTGCGCTCCTCCTACCGCCCGCGACATCACTAACGGGCGTCTACTTCGCTCTTCCGTCAACGCTCCACCCAATGGCGTTTCTTGTTCTGGAGAGCCCCCCAGCGACATGGTTTTTGGATGTGCCAGGCATTCGAGGAACTCCTACCGCGGCCCGTCGTCGAGATAGCTTCACAAAGAAGGGCGTGCGGTCCACCGCTACATCCTCCGCGGCTACATCGGCAACCTTCACTATCTCCTAGAGTTTGATCCCAAGCGAACCGGGGACAACATGATCCTCGGGAACCCGATGCATGGGGGTGTCTCATGCTGCTGTGTCGAGCTCATCGTCCGGGGCAGCCGATCTCCACCAGTGTCATCGAATGGACCTTCATCCAGTAGAGGACGCGCCCGGTCGGAGAGGGGGGGGGAGATGTCACGACCCGGAAATAGGGGCCCGGGGAGGGCGGGCCCGACAGCCCAGGGGCGCGGCGCCCCCAGGCTCGGGCCGCCCCGCCGCCGTCCCCTCCCTTTCGCGGATTCTTCGGCAACTAATCCGGAGAAAAAGAAGGAAAATATCTAGGATTATCTTTTTAGGTGTTTTGGTGTGCAAGGGGGCTATCTCATCTATAAGGGGAGACCCTTATTAGGAAATAAATAAATAGGACATGCTTGTAAAAGGTATTCCAATCTATAAGGAAACCTTTAGAGAGATTGCTTGAGATACAAGTTCCAATAGCCGGGCTATATAAGTAAGGGAAGTCAGTAATCTTTGGGGCAACAAGCAAATAAAGAAATTTATCCCAATTTCTCCTCCTCTAACTCTCGCGCCGCCCCCCTCCTTGCCCTCGCCGCCGCCGCCAGGCGCGCCAAATCAGCCCGCCATATAGCTATCCCACGGCGGCTTGGCGCAGCCCGCCGCCGCCCGCCGCCTCCCTCCACCTCTCCTCCCAATTCCCCAATCCACGTGTCGGCCTGGTCCCAATCTATTTGGAACCCGACATAATCACATTTATTTCTCAGAAACGAAAATGACAATTATTTTTTTAGACAGAGGGAGTAGGAATAAAGAGTGTGCATGCCAAAATTTTAAAGTTATGTCCACAAGCATTCATGTGGTTTGATAATTCAGGCTTTAATTTGGTCTTTGAATATTTATTAACAACATTAGGCGTCATAATTTCTTGGGGAACTTATAATAGAGACTAAGGGGATATGCAAACCAGGGGCACCAAAGCAATGGGGGCACCAAGATGTGTCGGGAGTAGGTTGACCCCCGTCTCTCCTATTCTAGTAGTGGGGCACTCAATTTTTGTGTGTTGCCCGGTAGTTAATGTCAAATTCACACATCAAGGGTAGGCACTTTTGGGAGCTTTTCCCCACTATCCTCGAACTACCCTAGAGGTCCATTGATGGCCATTTTGCCCCATGAAAGTAATTTTCAAGACAAATCTATTGATATCATTTTCACATTTCCAAACTCAATGAATTAAAAATTATTCATGTTTTATGTTGTGAATGTGAAAGTGCATTCGCCCCTATGTGGGTTTTGACTAATTAATGATAATCAAATTAGGGACTTACATGATTCTCTAAGTGTATACGCAGGTGTTAGTCTATTGAAAGATTTGAATGATTTCATTTGGTGATTATAGCAATACTCAATTTCGATGGACTAAGGCGCTTCAATTGAAGTGGCACAATAGTTTTTATATTTAAACTTGGGTGATAGAAAATGTCGCACTATCAAGAAGGTCACAAATTAGATTGACTAGTTTGGGGATTTAGTGCTCAAGATGATATTTAGGTATGCGTTTGAGAGTCACCGGTGCACTCACGAATCCTTAAAAATGTGCTTTCACATTTTTGAAGTAGCACCGGTTGTACCGCCCCTAGACCGGTTGGAGTGGCCCAAAATTTTGGTTGGACCGGGACAAGGCTGGTTGGACCGCGGCATACAATTTATCGCACTTGCTCGGCGTCGCGACAAACTTGCCTAAACTTTGTACCGACCTCTCACCGGTTGAACGGGTGCTCACTGGTTGGACCGGTGGAGTGGCGATTGTACCCGTGTAGTTCATTTTGTCGCGCAGCTCGTCGTGCGTCCTTAGGCTTGCCTCAATGGTCGATCTGCTCCATCGGTTATACCGGTCCAAGTTCGCATTATAAATAGCTCGTCGGCGCGTCAGTAGGCTTGCCCCAATCGGTCGATCTTTATGTTTGAAGGGGAATGCAGTATAAATACTCCACCCTCTTCTTTGTAAACATTACCCACGCCATTCACTGCGTCTCCCCGTGACCGAGAAATAGCTCCCAAGTGCTCTCCTCCCCTCTCTCTCCCTCTTTGCTCCTAGCTTCAAATCCATCCAAGATTTGAGTTGAGAAGTGTGATTTGAGAGTGGAAAGCTTTGATTCGGATCTTGAGCACTCCTTGATTTGTGTTTGTTTCTCTTGGGTTCTTGGAACCCTAGCCGGGTAGGCGTTCTTCATGGTTGCCCATGTTGATTCATTTGTGAGAGGACACC
The DNA here is from genome assembly GCA_015847255.1 of Hyparrhenia diplandra. Classification (NCBI taxonomy): domain Eukaryota; kingdom Viridiplantae; phylum Streptophyta; class Magnoliopsida; order Poales; family Poaceae; genus Hyparrhenia; species Hyparrhenia diplandra. The sequence continues at coordinate 83,234 of JADLZK010011667.1, forward strand.
CCAAAGTGTTTGTATCACCCCCGTTATTCTTAGTGGAATTCTCGGGCTAACCTTTGTGGTTGCTTGAGGGAGGCAAGTAGGTGGAAGAGACTGAAATCTCATGTTTGGTTTTGAAAATTGATGACACACTTGTGGACTAATCCTTGCTCTAAGTGTATGACTTGAGATAGGATTAGAAGGATGACAAGGAGCATGATGATCATGAACATGGGCGATGATGATGAACATGGTGGATCGTCATAGGTTTCGGTGATCGGCTTGAGAGGTGAAGGGAGATCAAGGCAAAGGTATCTTGATAGGGTTTTCCTTTTTGGTGATCAAGACACGATAGAGCCGTGTGATCACATTATAGGATAGATAGCCGACTATCAAGAGGGAATGCCGCGACAATCCTTTGGTGAAGTGCTTCTAGGTCCAATTGACTTGCATATTGCATTTAGGACAATGAGAGTCTATGCCGATCTTGCCTAACCTATCGATGAGCTAACATGCATGATAATTTGATCATCTTGGATGTGTTGGCAACCCATGGCAAGAGGCTCTAGGCAAGGTTGAAGCAAAGAGCAAAGAAAAAAGATGAAGAATCTTTTTCTAAAATGTCCCGGGGCGGAGGGACGTATACTTCACGACGGATATAGCGAGCGGACCGGTCGTATAGAGGAGTATAAGCCACTCATAGCTAGCTACCCCGGACTAATTTGACCGGGATTAAAATCCGGAAACACTTGAAAAAGTAATCCATCATATCCAATGTTTGGTGGTATAATTCATCATTTGACAAAAGCTTGTTGACCGCCACATCAATTAAACCACGACCGGACCCGGGTGGTTTGGGATCGGGCGTCCCGCCGGTCCGGTGCCAGAGGGCTTTTTTTAGATTTTGGCTCTGATTTCGAGGGGAGCTCTATATATTCTTGGATTTTAGGTTCATGGAGCTCTCTCTTGCACATTTGAAGCTTCCAACTTGCTATTGAGCTTGTGAGACTCCTCTCCACTCATCTCCTCATCACTAACTCGGATTCTTGGTGAGATTGAGAGTGATAGAAGTGCATTGCTTGCATCGGTTGCATCTAGAGGCACTTCATCCTTGGAGAAGCGAGATTCTTGTTTTTGGGAATTTGCCCGGTTCCTCAGCGGCTTGGAGCAAGAGGCGGTGTTGAGCTCGATTGGAGCTTGTTTGAGGCCACACCGATGGTGGTGATTGTGAGGGGTCGTTCCTTACCCCGCGGGAGATTCGCGAAAGGAGCACTAGTGGATTGCTCGTGGCTTGTTGGACCCTCTCTTGTGATCGTTTGCTTGAGCTCCCATAGGGGATTTGGCACCGCCATTAAGCTTAGCATACGTCAAGTGAGTGTGTCGCCACAACGGGACTTAGCGCGTCTTCGGCAAAGCACGTGAACCTCGATGCAAAAATCATCGTGTCACTTGTTCTTGCTCGTTGGAGATTTCTTGGTGATCACGGTGATTGGTTACAACCTCGACACTACACGGTGGTATTATATTCTAGCACCTCTTGCATTACTTTGGTAGTATATTTTGTTAGGGTGCTTAGTGTGAGTAGCTTGTTTAGTTAGCTTAGCCTTGTTAGCTCCTAGTGGTAGAATTAGTTAGTGTATCTTGTCCACCTAGGAGTAACTTAGCAACCTAGCCTTTGAGTGTGATTAGAGATCATAGAATTGCTAGAATTGCTAGGAGGATTGCATAGCTAGCTTGAAGCATTTGCTTAATTGCTACGCCGTCTTATTTACTAACCGCCTTGCTTAGTGTTGTTTGTAGAATTTTTAATAGGCTATTCACCCCCTCTAGCCATTAGGACCTTCTGAAGAGACTAAAAGACCTTAGTGGTCTCCTCAACAAATTAAGGGCGTTGGGACCCCATTGTGGATTTAGAACCCGGGATAAATCTTCGTCCACGTGTTTGTTATTGTTGATTATTGTGATTACTTGTGCTATCACTTATTCTTCTATACTCTCTACCCCTCTCATAGGTTGTGGGCGACCAATCTACCTTTTGGTGAAGGGAGAAATCAAGGGGAGTGTACCTATATCTTCAACATCATCTACAAGAGTGTAGTAATAGCTAGATCTGAAATCCCAACTCAATTTACTCTGATTTCGTATAATCTGTGAGCTTTTGGTTGTACCGGTGGAAACATTAGTTGTACTAGTAGGTCTAGATTCAAGTATCGGTCTGGTATTTAACTTCCGCTTGAATTTGTGAGTTTCGGGTTTTAAGAATTGCCTATCCACCCCTCTAGGCCAATTAGATTCTTTCAGAATGTTTGACCCAAATCTTTTCTAAAATGTCCTCTCGAGGGAGTATACTTCACTCATATATAGCTACCACGCATAGGGGGAGTATACTCCACTCATAGCTAGCTACCCCGTATATAATTTAGACTGATTGAAATCCAAACACTTGAAAAAGTAATCCATCATATCCAATGTTTGGTGGTATAATTCATCATTTGACAAAGCTTGTTGATCGCCACATAATTAAACTCTAAGACCCCATTTGGGATGGCTCCACTTCATCGGTGAAGCTGTTTTTCTAGATTTTGGCTCCATGAACAACTCCATCGGTGGAGCTAGAGCTGTTTTTTAGTGAACCGTTTTATAAAACAGCTCCACCTTTAAAACATGCTCTCGAAGGTTGCCACGTATGATGAGGTAGAGCGGATGAAGCTACTAGCGTTTTTTTACTTCATCATACCTCAAACCTCCGAAGAGCACGATTTAAGCAGCTGGAGAAACCGTGCCAAATAGGGCTGCATGCATGGTAGATGTAGAGAGACACACACAACTCCGCGCCCGCAATAAACTCATCAGTACCGGAGTACAGTACATGACACGACCAGGCAATATACATAATAACGCGACATCCGGATGGATGGACGGCAGGCATCACGTACGCACGCGTACGTACTAGCTTCGTTGTTCACAGGGTGCACGATACGTGCAATACGGACTTCACGGACATACGTTGTTCACAGGGTTCGACGGGACAAGTGCACGGCCCGCAAGCTGGACTCGGTAGTACATGAACAGGGTACCAACTCGATGGCATCCCTAGGATGACTGGTGACAATATTAGTGGTCCTAGTGGATGCAATGGAACAGGAAACAGATGGAAGTCGTGCATGAGAGAAAGAAGCGAGGATTCCTTTTTACACATCGAAACCAAAAATTAATTTCGCGGATGCATTCTCATTTGGTTCAGGGCTTGCTTTTTCGATGGATCAGGTGATGATCCGATCCGGGTCGTCGACATCGATCGTCTCTTAATTATTTCCATGCGATGCGAAAAAACTGGAAGAAAGGCTACTCTCGTCCTGCTAGTAGTACGGAGTACGACGGAAGTTGTGGTCATGCCGTGTCAGGCGACGCAGTTGAGATTCTTGAGAAGACCCCGATAATCATCTGAAGTTGTAAAAGGCCTTCGTAGGACATGTCTTACCACAAATTAAAGGAGTTGTGGAGTCATTGGATTTAGAAGATTTTGTTCAAAAAATCCAAGCACACTTGAATCAAAAAGGTAACCTTGCTTCTTACAATAATCATCTCTCGCTTGACAATAGCGTCTTGCTAATTAATTGAAAAAGAGGAAAAGCAATAAGTTTACATGCTAGATGACCCGTCCCAAATAAATTGTCATTTAAGCTTTTTTAAAGAAAATTTGATTCGATTTGTAGCAAATGTGTGTAATATTTGTATCTCTAAATAAATTTATTTAAAAATAGATTCAAATATCTTTTCGATGATACTAAATATTTCTTGAGAAACAAAAGCGTGATTATTTTGGGGACAGAGGAAGTAGGAACAAAAAGTATCGCATGCGCCAAACTTTAAAGTTATGTGTAAGCATTGATGTGGCATATGAGGAACTAGTGGATTTCCGCCAAGATCTTCTAAATAAATTCTATGAGTTACAATATTTATCACTCTTCTATTTTCAAATTCTTCTTTTTTTCCTTTTCTTTTTTTTTTTTTTTTTTTTTTTTCTCTACAACGGGTCTCACTTATAATTTTATCAAAATATATACATGTGAGATCTTGTTTTAAATGATTTTTAAAAATGAATTTAATGGTGTAAAATTTGATTTATTTTTTTGGTTCATGAGTTATAACCTTTTTGTGCCCATAGACATGTGGGGCATGGGGGATGGGGAATTTCTTTCCCATTTTTAGTGGGATATATTTTTTGAAAGGTTCTAGAGACACGGTGGGTTGCAAACATGTTTTATAGATTTCTAGGGGAATTTAGGCCAGGGGGATATGCAAACCACTACAGCAAAGCAATGGTGCACCAAGACGTGCCGGGGATAGGTTGGCCACGGTCCCCCCTCTTCTAGTAGAGTCCAAATGACTCAAATTTTTCCGTGTTGCCAGCATGTTTCCCATCGGTTATTGTCAAACTTGCAAGGCAGGTTTTTTTGGGAATGTTTTACCTACTATCGATCCTCGAACTCGAACTACCCTAGAGGTCCATTGATGGCCATTTTGCGTTTTATAACCGTAGTACATGCAATGCTCAATTCATCATTTAACAAAGCTTGTCACCGAATAAACTCGCCTAGCTCACGGACCACAAACAACTCCGCACCCGCAATAAACTCATCAGTACCCATACGTACCATAAATACATGACACGATCAGACCAGGCAATATACATCACGCGACATCCGGATGGATGGACGACAGGCATCACGTACTAGCCGCTCTTGCGTTGTCCACAGTGAGTACGTGCAATACGGGCTTCCACCCCTGCTGTGTACGTCCGACGGGACAACAAGTGCACGGCCACGGCCACGGCAAGCAGGAAGGTGACGCGGTAGTACATGGAGCACAGCAAGGTGCAGTAGGTACCAACTCGATGGCATCCCTAGGAGGTGACGATCACAGTAGTGGATGCAATGGAACAGGGAACAGCAGCATTCTGGTTCGGGCGTGTCGTCGACGTCGATCGTCTCTTGTTTCCATGCCACCGATGCGAAGAAACTGGGGAAAAAAGGCTATTTGCTCGTCCTAGTAGTAGTACGGAGTACTACGACGGAGGAAGCTGTGGTCATGTCGTCGTGTCAGTCAGGCGACGCAGTTGAGGCCCACGCAGCCCATCCACATGCTCCTCACATGCTTCCTCTGAAAAAGAAAAATCAAAGTACAGTGAGCATTCAAGTCAACTTGCCGGAGCTTTAGCTAATACAGTAGTAGGTTGATCCACTCGAGAATAACAGGACAAAATATTTCGTTTTCTTTTTGATTTATTGTTAAACTCGTAAGGGTTGGATCTAGTAAGGAGTTTGTAGAGATGGACAACGCAACCAGAAAGCATATGAGAGGTTTATACGACTACTGGTCAGCTCGTGGTTAAAAAAAAGGCTCTATTATATTGTGTTTTTCAAGTGTGCACGATGGATGCATGCACTAGCTAGATTCAAAGTGCAATACTATTTTGAAGTGGCAGAAAATATACTATTTTGGAGTATTTCGATATGGATCAATATCTGTACGTGCAATCTCAAGTTTACTAACGAGTAAACGAGGCTACACTAGCTACATCATCCAAAGTGAAAGAGCGAACTAGACTACAAATAGTTGAGCGTTGAAGCAGCTGATGATCTGAAGTAGAGAAGACGCTAATAGAGAGGAGAAAATGGTTTACCCCTTTCTTCTTGCGCAGCATATCGGAAGGACCTTGTACAAGTCCTCGTCCACGGCCGCCCTAACGACGCGCGGCCTCCTCGCCGGCCTCGCCGCACGGGACCCGTCGCCACCGGCCACGAACGCCGTCTCCTGCCGCTGCCGCTGCTGCTGTAGCCTCCTGCTCCCGGTCCCGGCCGGCTCAGCAGCAGCAGCAACATTGTGGTGACCGTGACCCTCCATCGTGCTCCGCACCTGCAGAAAAACAACGGGTTTTTAGAGATCGAAAGCAGCAAAACACGGGAGGCTAGCGCTAGGCTATTAAGATCTTTGTACCTTCTTGGCCGGCTTGTGCGGAGGCGGCGAGGTGGAGGAGGACCTGAACAGCACCAGCTCGCCGCCGGCGGTGGCGTCGTGGTAGTAGCCGCAGTGGCCGCCGCCGGTGGGCCTGACGAGGAGGCCGGCCTGCACCGCCGACTCGAAGTACTGCGTGATGGGCACCTCGTCGTCGCTGTGCTGGTTCCACCTCCCGAACGCCGGGATCTGCCGCCTCCTCCCTTGCCCCTGCTGCATCACTCATTCATTCGTACATTCATTCGTTCCAAAGGATGTGATATGGTACCAGAGTAGTAGCTGCAGCAGCTTACCTCCATGGATGAAGATGCAACGATGGCGATGTACGTGTGTGCACTTGCCTTCTCCGTGCCCGTGGAGGAAGACGACGACTGCCTACTGCTCACTCCTAGACAAGGCAACAAGGAAGAGCTACAAGAGTGACAAGGAGGAGCAAGTTGCTGCTAGCGGAGAAGAAAAGGTCGCTACGAGAAGGGAAGCAAAGGCGCTTGCCTTTGTGGGTGCTTTTTAATGGCTGGGTCTGGTCTGTGGGTGTGGTTGCTTGTGCATGCGGCAGGACCAATTAACTCGCCCTCCTCGACATGCATTCATTATTAAGCACAGACACCGAGAGACAGATTTGCAGCGTTGGCAGTTGCACTGTCTCTCTCTCTGTGTGAGAAACCAGGGCCTTGTTTAGACGGCTAAAATTTGAAACCGGATGTCACATCTGTAAAGCACGTTTTGTTTGTTAGTGGTAAATATCATTCTACCAGGCTCAAAAGAATCGTCTCACAATGTACATCTAAACTGTGTAATTAGTTATTTTTTTACCTACATTTAATACTCCAAACATATGTCTTTTGGTGTATTTAATATGATGTAATGGAAAAAAAGTGGGAAAAAGGTTAGAAACTTTAGCAATCTAAACCAGGCCCAGGAGGGAATCGTTGCGCGTGCTAGAGTACTCACCGCGCACTGCGTAGTCAACGGAGTAGAGATGGGCAGGGAGGGACTAGACTAGGGAGTGTACCTATTGCATTTGAAATTTGCTTGATACTACATTGGCAGGCTTGAATTTATGGACAAATGGAATTGCTAAAACGCATATGCATGTTTTTTTATTTCAGTTTTAATTGTTGAGCAAACCCATTAGATTCAAATTGGAGGGATGTTCTTCATATGATGCGTTAATTGTTTGTTCAATTTCTATTTCACGTGCTCATGTTCGTAAAAATTCTTTCCTTCCATTCATGTTCATATTGGTAATTGTACTACCGGCTTCAACTGATGCCGTTATTTGGGTGGCTGAAAAGTCTTTCGTCTGATGCTAAGAGCGCCCACAATGTTCGGTTGAAGTCGGTTGGATCCTTGATAGACCAGTCGATACATACACGTGGCCTCAATCTGATGGAGAACCTGCGCCTATAGATAGCACCCGCTCCTTCGTATTAAAGGAATCTTCTTCCTCCCCCACCGCCCTCTCTCTCTCTCTCCTTTGTATGTTCCTCCATGGGTCGGCCTTGTACATCGGATAGTTGTTCATGGGTTCCACTTGTAGATCCGATGTTGGTTCTATACATTGCCATCAAATCATGGGATAGAACCCATGCCGGTTCTATACACCGCTTGTTGCTCTAAGTACTCCATTTGTAACATTTAGCTACGTCTCTGTTATTCGGAGTCTTTTTTGTTACAGTGTACTAGTACACTCGTATCAATTAAGGAAAAGAAGCATTGCCAAAAGTACCTTTATCTCATGTGCTACGTCACATTGCATTTTACTGCAACTTTTCAGGTACTCCAACAGTTATTGATGCATTGGCAAAGCAGCGTTCTGAAACGACCTTATTGTCCAATAAATATTGCAGTGCGCCATCGACAGTACTGTAGCAGTGTCACATGTACGTACTCCACACAAGAGCATTCGAACGTGTATGCATTTTTTCCCGATTGTTTGTTCATGGCACGAAATCAACGCACTCCAAAATCAACCAAAACTTTTACTTCTATTTCAATACGGAGGGAGTATGCATTTTTTTCCCGATTGTTTGTTCATCTATTATAGGCCTATTATAGGAAACAGAAGTGTTTAGGACAGGATTAAAGTATACTCCTCCGTATATCCAGAAACCGAGGTCGTACGCCAGGCCCTTGACTTTTCCGTCTCGCGATTCTGTTTTTCTCTGTCCCCGAAACTACGCAACGTCCCGTCCCGTCGTTTCACCCTTCTGCTCGCTTGTGTTTTTGGCCCACCCAAGAAGCTGCCAAAAGCCGGCGCGCGCACAGAGGCGCGTCGTCGTCCGCCCACCGGCTGCCGTGGCGTCGTCGCGACGCTGCCGAATCTTGCCGCGCGTCCACTGGCGACTGGCGGTCGTACACAGGCTCGGCGCCCTCGTTGGCCGTCTGCCCTGCCGGGGCAGCGAATCCGCGGCGGCCGGTGTCGTCGCGCGTGCCGAGGTGCTGTCGATCTCACACGCACGGGGCCCTCGCGGTCGTTGCGGCGGGGTTCCGTGGATTGGACGCTCCGGCAACGGCCATGGATGCACGCATGTGTCCATGTCAGTAGCTTCCTCCACGCACACGCACACTGGTGGCATGGCAACGTTTGATTGCTGGAATCGGAATCCGAGGGACGTCGTCGATGGCCGGGGTGTTCGCCGTTGTTTACGTGCTTCCAAGTCAAAGCTTTGCTTGCATCGGGGCTTGGGCGTCCACGCAGTTCTCTTGTCGGCGGAAATTTGGATGTCGGGATATATAATACACTCACGAGTGCTCGAGGTCACCCTTCCTCTACTTGTTTAAAACAACTATTGGGAATGCAATGAACCACGGGTGTGTTTAGAGGCCAAACGTTTGGCCAAAATTTTAGAATTCTGACCAAAAATTTGGCAATGTGAAATAATTAAAAAGATTATAACACGTTTTTGTTTGTTTATGGTAAAATATTATCTTACCATGGGACTAGGCTCAAAATAATCGTCTCACAATTTACATCTAAACTGTGTAATTAGTTTATTTTTTACCTAAATTTTATACTCCGGACATGCGTCCTTTGGTGCATTTATTGTTTCGATGTGATGGGAATGCACGAAATTTTGGAGAGAAACTTGGGGCTCTAAACACACCCCGTACTCCAGTATAGGTGAAACAAAACTCGGCCAGTTGGGGGAAAGGCCGCCCCCATAGTATCAAAAAAATTCTCAAACCCTAGCCCCGCCCAGACACTTGGACAAGCCCCGTGCGGATCGTAACCTAGGCCGAAACACCGTCAACGGGGCCGGGGACGAGCTGTCACCACCAGTGTTTTGGCACAAGGGGCCAGCGAGGAGATTTTTCTACCTCCGGTCTGAAAAATTCGCTCCCGATGGGAGTCGAAACCAGGACCTGGAGGACCCTCTAGAAGCGCTAGACCAACTAAACTAGCATCCTTTGGCCCAAAGATAGGTGACACAATAACTCTCAAATAGTTTTAGGCCTTGTTTGTTTAGGTCGGATTGAATTCGGTCCGGATTACTTTTAGGCCCGGTTTGAGTCATCTATGTCACTCAATCGGTTGATCCGGTTGATCCGGTTGTTTCCGAGGTGTGGATCTCATTTGAGTGTTTGATATACAAAACTAGTGGATTCCCAGCGTTGTCGCTTGAGGCATGAAGGAGAATTATATGAGTTACAATATTACTATCATCCTCCTATTTTTTTTTCTTTCTTCTTTTTTTCCTTTTTTTATTTTTTATTTTTTTTTTTTTTTTTTCTCTATACCAACGGGTCCCACTTATAATTCAAAATATATCCATGTGAGATCTTGTTTTAAAGAATTTATTAAAATGAATTTAATGGTGTAATCAGAATTTGGTTTATTTTTTTTAGTTCATGAGTTATAACCTTTTTATGCCCATAGGCATGTGGGGCATGTTGATGACGTGGCGGAAGGAAGGGTTAGTGGACCGGTGAGGTGGGGTGTTAGTGGGATGGTGAGGGTGGCGTGCTTGCATGTCGAGAGAATTAGCTAGTGGGGGTTTCAAACATAAGTTTTATAGATTGGCGGATTCAAATCTAAGCTAGATCAATCCGTCTCGAACCATTTTTTAACTGAACGCATATTTTAGGATGAACCAGATTCAAAGCTAGGCCAAATCAATCCGCCTGGAATGGAGCCAATCCGACCAAAACGAACAAGGACTTATTTTCTTAAAGTGCGCCAAGAAAGTTTCATCCATATGTTGCGTCAAAAAAAAGTTTCATCCATATGAATTCCACTTTTTTCTCCACTTTTTGAAAACACTGTCGCATTATAAAAAAAAACACTTACGGAGTATGTAATAGCCTATTAAACACGGAGAAAGCTTTTATAAAAATTCTCACTAAAACTGACTTTAGTGCCCCTACAAATGTTCCTTTAGCCATTAAAAACGAACCACACATTTATTTAATTTATTGTATTTTCTATTTTAATATATAAGTACGCAAGTAATCTGTGTATCGAAAGGTGTAGGCTAATAAATAATCTACAATGTTTAGCACGTAAGCGTTGCGCCATTCCTCCCTTGTATAAAGCTTAATATTTATTTTTCTATATTCTAAAATATAAAATAGGTCATTTGTTCAGCAGGTCAGAAAATAACGAAATAAAGCTCAATTTTAGGAACAACATCGCCTAAATCAATTCGCGGAGGGAAGGATAACTCTAAATTTTTACCGCACGAAGACGGACAGTGCGTTGTATTCTTTCGCAACCCATGTTAAAAACTTTTGCGTGGAGACTCATAAGAAGAGCACTAGCTCTAGGAGAAAGAGAGCAGGTAGATACTCGCACATATTGATCAACATTTATGCATCTTGTGGTGCCATTGAAGATGATAACCACCTATTTTTTCAATGTACTCTACCAACTCAGGTATGGGCAACTGCCGACCCTCCCATCCACACATAGATTATTACTCACTTTGAGGATGGTGTTCAAATCACTTTACCATTACTTCTTACGCCTAACCCCTCTGATAATGTTCTCTTCAAATTTTTCTTTATAATGTGGTACATCTAGAAGGCCAGGAATGATAACAGGTATCAGAGGAAGAATTGGACCACATTTCAGGTGCACAAGGCGGGCCAGGCTCACATGCAGACACACCTTCATGCGGATACAGATGATGCAGGCACTCAGGACCCTCCAAACCAAGGTACATGTCCTCTTATCACATGTACCTCAAACTCGGTGAACAGGAGAGCACAACTACAATCGGCTTCCCAGGGACTCACAAGTCAACAACACAACACCACCTCCAACCGTCCACCACCACTCCGGCTCCAAGGAATCTCCATGGGGACAGACTCGGCGAGAACCCGAAGCTCGGTACAAATTGTTCTCACTCACACCTCATGGACGGGTTCCTAGTTCGTTACCCAAACTGCGAGAACAAGGTCCTCGCCGCTACACGGATGCCTCCAAGATTCTCGCTTTCGGGTACAACAAGCCAACAACATCGCGCGGGGATAGGAGTCTTCTTCGCCGACACGTAATCACAACCGCCGCTTAGCTTCTTCATCAAGGTAGGTGTGCATGATTCGACTTCCATATTCATGGCGGAGACGGTGGCAGTGGAGCTTGCCACCATCCTAGTCGCTCGATTGGGAGTATCAGCGACCAACTTCTTCACTGATAAAATGCAACTAGTTAACTTCATCAACTCAGAGGATCAATCCAACCCCCGAGTGGAGATCAAAACCACATACTCGAGATGATCTCCTCTATGTTACATGCATCTACCTCTTTCTGCGAAGGATAAGAAGAATGGAACAACTTGATGGCTATTTCATTGGCGAAGCAGGCTCTAGGTGCAATGATAGCAGGAGATACTATCTTCTCCGGTATTTGTGCTAACCCGACACACAATCATGTGTGCCCACTGTTGGAGGCGCTGTGCAATGTACCTATCGACACTGTATTGGTTCTAGCAGCTTCATGCTGCTAATATATGAAATTATGTTTTCTTGTCAAAAAAAAAAAAAAAGGAGTGACATTCATGGAACCTGGATCCTGTGGGGCCATGGAATTGTGACGTTTTATGGGAAGCCCCGCATGGAGGTCACATGGGTGGGAGAGGGTGGAGGGGAAATCTTTTACAGCACGAAAACTCTTTTTAGTTGTGGGAGATTGATGGGTACTTAAATTAAGGGTACCAAAAACCACACGTTTAAGGACCCAAAACTTCGTTCACCAAAAGCCGAACCAAGCTAGTTTGACCGACATGGTTCGCACAATTGCATTCTTTTGTGGACGAAACCAAAATACATAATTAAACTTACCAAGGTACTATAGAAACATTATATAATACACCATACAAAAATCTCATCAATGATTACAAAACAATTGGCATTACGTCGTGAAACATCCTAGGTTATTACGTCGATAATTGAAAATACCATATGCAACCTCTCGTGCATATCATCAAATGTAAAATACACCGTGGAATAATCCATAGCTACTATGTGAAGCAATTTGTTTTCATAAGAAAAGCTCCATCTCACAATGAACTTAGAATCTCATTCTAAACCTGCAATGCTAGTCTGCTAAACCTATAAGATGTCTTAAAAAAGAAGCTCTATCTTATTGGATTTTTTTTTTGTCTAACTATGTCCAAAATCCAAATGAGTCTTATTTTGAAATATTCATTGTACAATCTATGATGGTGCAATCAAAGTTTATTTTGGATACTTGTGTAGTTCTTAACCCTTATCTTTCATAGGTTTCACATGCAAAAGGTGGCAGATTTGCCTTTTGTCTTGTTTTTTTAGAAATATTTGTCTTTTTAGGAACATTTTTCTTTTTATTGGATTTTGTTTTTAAGATTAGACGGTACAACGCAGACGATGGGCACCTCTAGAGGACTGAGCCAGCAGATCCAAAGATTTCCGAAGTCATCACATGCTCCTCGTTATCGACGGGAACGTCGCTTACCACTTAACACATAACTCCGATAAATCTTAGAAAATTCCAGAAAAATACGAGCACACATGCCAAGTCGGATCAGTTCTATGCCATTTACATAAAGTGTTTATTGGCCTAGAAGAAAGGACAGCCCACTAGAAAGAAACTGCCATCAGCAGCCCACACGTACTTTGAAATAGGACCATCTGACACGGAGCATCAGAAATGGGTTGACTATCCATAATTGTAGGACGAGGTCTTGATACAGTACTTGCGTGCCTCATGGACCATGCTCGAGTTTGATTGTTGCAATATATTTAGGACTGTCACCTGTGTCAATTTGTGCTTCAATCTCGCAACCACCGGATTTGGTTCTTGAAGAATAATCAGAATTAACCAGTTTCACATATATCTGCTCCCAACGTCGTTGGAAGTAGTTCAACCCGCTACCAGTCTCAACATAAGCCTGCATGTTGTTGTAAAAAAAAAAACATAAGTCGTGCATAGGTATCCACGCATTCAAATGCAAATCTAACTACGTCCAAACAATGTCTACAAAAAGATCTCACTCATGCAGATTGAGAAAAAACCCCTAACACTGGGCCAAATCTTAGACCCATGCTTTTGTGTATGAGTACCACTGATTAAGACTTGTGTACCTTGTTACGGTAGTAGAAACCCCAGGGGGTACTCCAGGCGAGCATGTACTCCTGGACCTGACCATCTTTCTTCTTGCCGCGGTACACGACAGCTCCCACGGAACCGGAGGGCTCTCCTTGCCTGTGGACATGATGGAAAGCAGCCCACTGTCCGTTGCCGACCTCGGCTGGGTACCCTACTATGCTGCCGATGTAGCCATACCAGTCTTGGTTGGTGACGTAGTGGAGTGTGTCCCCAGTCGCATTGTAAAATAAACACAGTGTGGACTGTCCATTGCCGTACATGGTCTTAAGGAAGTCCACATACTTGGATGCACTGCCCTTCTTGTCATTATCGGTTATAAGAGACCAGGCCACCCTTGCCCGGTCTTCCGATGTCTTGCGTTTGCCCGTGTACCTCGCCAGTTCGTCCAGCTTCTTGTCGTCCACTACTTCACCAAAGCAGTTCTCTGCTACGTCCTTGGGTGGTGGTGCCTCAGGCTCCTTCCCTGATGCCTCCGCTTCCTCTGGCGTCCATTCACTTTTATTGTGGGACGGCTCATCATTCTCCTGTTTTGGGAAATATTTGTTCTGGAGAATACCAGATTAGGATGCTTACAAACCATATTAAAATACTACTGTTCTATACACTAGTAAAACAATATGAGTTGGTTAAGCATTTATAGAGTACTATAGTACAATAAGAATTAATCGAAAAGTCAGCTATAATATATGTATATACATATAGATATGACCACTGGATAAGACAAACAGAAGACGTCTACTATTTCATTCTATATTTTCTTTTGCACAACTAGTTTGAGTAAAAATGTTTGTCAACTGATGGTATTTCTTTGTTTTTCAGTTTATTATTTAAACATGGTAAAAGTAGTTATTACACTCCTTAACACAGCCCACATGGACATTTCATTTTGAAGTGATCGTACAATGGTACATGGATGCCACTAAAACGATTATATACCTGGAAGTTTCTTGACTGGCCTTCAGAAGACATTTTATTCCTACTCTTAGCTTCCAGTTCTTCCAATTGGCACACAATATCTTTTATCTTAGGCCTTTCATTTGGGTCATCTTCGGTGCATCTTAATCCTATTAGAACACATGTCTCCAATCGTTGGTTGTCCAGTTCGTATGATGAGGAACTCGACGTTGCTTCCAGCCTTCCCTTCCATTTGGAACACACCTGCAGAATTGGTACACTATGTCAGAAAAGTGGGACATGCATAAAAGAAAAGATTATTCCCATTAATAAAACCTAATCTATATGTAGTTTCGGGCATTCCTATGGTGGTGAAATGATTTTTGATGAAATACTGATCAGCAAATTATTTTTTTAGAAAAAGAATATATTAAAAATATCTCACGTTTTACATCAACCAGTGCATATAGTCGCTTGCGATGAAGAGTTGCAGTGCATGGTGAATACAAATTTCAGTTATTTTGCTTGGGCTTCTATTCGTAGATAATGTAATAGAGTTAAGCAGCCTTTGGGTGTCTACCGGATCACATCATTGTAATTGTTGCTGATGAACAATCAGCGCATGAGTAATAGAAATCCACCCATTAAACAAAAAACAAAGAAATAAGTATCAGAGATATGTATAGTCTAACACATTTATATCATGTTACTTGTACCTCTAGTTGTACTTCACTATATATATACTCCCTCCGTATCACTATTAGAAGACGTTTAAGACAGCGACACGGTCTCCAAAGTGCAACTTTGACTTCTTTTTTTCTATAAAAAATATTTATTAAAAATTATATATGTATACTTTTATGAAAGTATTTTTCAAGACAAATCTATTGATATGATTTTCACATTTCCAAACTCAACAACTTAAAAGTTAACTCTTCATGATTTATGTTCCCAATGTTTGACCAAAAGCCTTTTCCAAAACATCATCTAATAGTGATATGGAGGGAGTATGAAAGTCGCACCCCAAAAAATCTGGGTGTGAGGTGTTTTCCAAATCTCCTACACGGTATCAGCTAGCCCGGTTCTTTGCCCTAAACTCGCGATCCCCACACACCACGCGACACCCCCTACGCCGCGCCCGGCCCATCCCTCTGCCCTGCACTCGCGCATCGCGCACCCTCCCGCCTTCGCCGCCGCCGCTTCACTTTCACTTGGCGCTCGGCGGCCCTCCGCCGCCGGCGTGTGATTTTTTCGCGTGCTCTACTCCTCCGCTTACGCCCATGACAACGAGTCTTCTACTTCCTTGGGCACCAACGGCTCTACAACAAGCGGTGCCATGGGCTCCGTTCCAACCAGACGGATCGTCTCCCCTATGCCACAATCAACATCCGCTCCCATGTCCTTGTCGTTCTCGAGCTGAAGCATCCAAACTTCAACAAGTGGGCGCCCTACTTCAAGTCCTTGGTTGGGAAGTTCGGCCTTCGTGGTCACATCGAAGGAACTGTCCTTGCCAACCTCGCTCATCCCCAGTGGGTCATCGACGATGCCTGCGTCCAGAGTTGGCTCCTTGGGTCCACTGGCCCTGACGTCCAGGACCTCGCCATTGATGGTGAACAGACGGCTCGCGAGCTCTGGGTTGCCATGGAGGGCCTCTTCCAGTCCAACAAGGAGCCCCGTATTTGTATACCCGCACGAGGAGTTCTCCTCTATGAGGCAGGGGGACCTCTCCATCAACGACTACTGCCAGCGCATGAAGACCGTCTCCGATGCCCTAGTGATCGATGTCGGTCATGCTGCCTCGCTGTCCCAGTTGGTCCTCAACCTCCTTCGCGGTCTTAACTCGCGGTTTTCCAGCACGGCGGACAACATCGTAGACACCACACCGCTACCCAACTTCAAAACCACGCACCAAAAGCTCGTCCTCAAGGAACTGCAGCGCCTAGCTAATGAAGGCAAGGTTTCCACTGAGACCGCTCTTCATGCCTCTGTCTCCTCTTCCTGCGGCCCTACGTGTCGCTCTTCTTCTGCATGCTTTGGCACAACACAGGGGCAAGGCAACCATGGTCCTACCAACGGTGGCACTGGCAACACGTCTGAGCGCAACAACACGAAGAAGAAGAAGGGTGACGGCGGATGGCAACAGCAGTAGCAAGGTGGCTCACAGCAGCAGCAGCAAGGCGGTCAGCGCGCACCTCCTCAGTCCGGTCCATGGGTCTATTATGGTCCCCTGCCCAGTCAACAGCAGCAGTAGCCATGGTTCCGTCTGCCACAGCAGCAAACGGCTTGGCATAGGCCAGGGCTGCTTGGACCTCCTCCTCCACTGCAGGCGCAGTCAGCTTTTGCGCCAGCCGAGTTCTCCACTCCAGCTTATCTTCAGCAGCCACAGTTTGCTCCTCCGCCTGGCCCTCAAGCTGGTGGGTGGAACCCAGCAGGTCTCATCACGGCCTTGAACCAAATGGCGCTTCAGGGTGGTAGTCCCTGGATTCTGGACACAGGTACCACATCTCACATGGCTTCTTCGGATGGTACATTACTCACCCGCCTTCCTCCTTCTCCATCATCTATTATTGTGGGCAATGGTCATTCTTTACCTATTGTTAGTCGTGGCACTTCCATCCTTCCCACAGCCACCACCTCCTTTCATCTCAATAATGTTCTGACTGCTATTGTACACAACCTTCTTTCTATTTGGCAATTTACATGTGATAATCATTGTTCTATTGGATTTGATGCTCTTGGTTTTTCTATTAAGGATTCATGGACAGGACGCGTGATTCTTCGCTGCAATAGCAACGGGGACCTCTACACCATCTCCCTAGCTTTGCCATCCACCACTACTAGTTGCAGTCTCGCCATCACGTCCACCTTATGGCATCACCGTCTTGGTCATCTGTCCGGCTCTGTCGTCGATTCCCTTCAAAACATGTCGATTATCACATATAATATAGCATCACGGTCGTTTTGTCATGCTTGCCAACTTGGCAAACACACGCACCTGCCTTTTGCTAGATCAGTTTCCATTACATTAGAACCTTTTGCTTTTGTTCATTGTGATGTCCGGACATTCCTTGTTCCTAGTACTTCGGGTTATAAATACTATTTGATCATGGCTGATGATTTCACTCATTATTGTAGGTCTTTTTCGCTGCGTAATCTAAATTATATGGTCATTTTGTTGATTTCATTGCTTACGCTCAGACTCAGTGGTTGTGTCCCTAAATGCTTTCAGGATAACAATGGCACGAAATTTGTTAGCCATGCCATGTCTTCCTTCCTTATGAGTCGCGGCGTCCTACTTCGCCTGTCCTGCCCCTACACCTCTCCACAAAATGGCAAAGCGGAGCGTATGCTTCGTACTCTCAACAACACCATCCGCACGTTGTTGATCCATGCTTCCATGCCGCCTTCTTACTAGGCTGAAGCATTGGCTACTGCAGACCTTCAGTCCGGTCGTCAAGCCTTCCACCATTCGGACTGTGCTTAGTATTGCTGCCTCACGCTTTTGGATGATCCATCAGCTCGATGTGAAGAATGATTTTCTTCATGGTGACCTTGAGGAGACCGTCTATGCACATCAGCCTACCCCTGGCTATGTATGTTTGGTACAGAAATCGTTGTATGGTCTCAAGCAGGCGCCTCATGCATGGCATCAATGGTTTGCCACCTATGTCTGCAATCACGGTTTCACTGCAGCCAAGTCTGATGCTTCCTTGTTCATCTTCAAAGGAGGAGAGATGGCATACTTGCTATGGTACGTCGACGACATCATCCTCATAGCATCCTCTTTGGATCTCCTAAGTATCGGTCATCTCAGCTCTGAGTTTGCCATGACAAACCTTGGGGCCTTCCATCACTTCCTCGGCATCTCTGTTACTCGGTCCTCAGATGGCCTTCACTTGTCCCAGCGACAATATGCCCTTGATCTCCTTCAGCGGGCCGGCATGGCTGAATGCCATCCCACAGCAACACCGGTTGACTCCAAGTCTTAGTTGTCTGCTACTGACAGAGTTCCAGTTGCTAACCCTTCAGAGTATAGGAGTCTTGCCGGCGCCCTACAGTACCTCATGCTTACTCGTCCGGATATTGCCTACGTTGTACAACAAGTTTGTCTCTTCATGCACCATCCGCAAGAGCCGCATCTTGCTTTGATCAAGCGTATTTTGCACTATGTCAAGGGCACCCTCGATGCCAATCTACACCTTAGCATTGGCAGTGTGTCTTTTGTCACAGCATACTCCGACACTGACTGGGCTGGATGTCCAGATTCTCGGCAATCTACTTCAGGCTACTGCATCTTCCTCGGTGACAACCTGATATCTTGGTCCTCCAAAAAGTAGACCATGGTGCCCCGATCCAGTGCAGAGGCTGAGTACCGAGTTGTTGCTCATGCAGTTGCTGAGTGCTGCTGGCTGCGATAGCTACTTCAAGAGCTTCATATCTCGAATCCTTTAGCGACTATTGTCTATTGTGACAATGTCATTGCCAATCCGGTTCATCATGGTCGCACGAAGCACATTGAGATTGATATCCATTTTGTTCGTGAGAAGGTGGCTAGCTTTGGGGCAGTTCAGAGTCCTCCGTGTCCCTTTAGCCCATCAATTCACGGACATTATGACCAAGGGAGTACCTTTATAATTGTTCACTGACTTTAGGTCCAGTGTCTACGTTCGTTTCCCTCCCGCTGTGACTGTGGGCGTGTATTAGAGATATGTATAGTCTAACACATGTATATCTTGTTACTTGTACCTCAAGTTGTACTTGACTATATACATGAAAGTCAACCCCCCCCCCACTTAACCGCCGGTAAATCCTTGGGAAAATCTGGGTGTGAGGTGTTTTCCAAATCTCCTACAATAAGGGACACTTGGGCATGCTATTCTTGTTTCTTTATAAACATAGTAAAGTTGGGTCTTATTAATTATATATGCATTATTATAGATATATGAAAATATGTATTCAGTTTTGAAGTGCTTATATAGATTGTAAATCAACATCAAATTTGACGTTGTCAGAATTAGTAGTTCTTTCTATACCGATGCTCAAACCTAAAATATGTTTGGCTGCCACAATTTCTGCTTATATATGAGATCAGATGGAGTAACACACAAAGCATGATGCAAAAATACAAATCTCAGTTCATTTGGGAGGATTTTTCTTACAAGCTCAATAAACACTTTATGAGGCATTTCAGAACGACGGGAGTATCCCTCTTGTCCAGCCACAATGTCAAGAATTATAACTCCCAAACTAAACACGTCGAACTTGATTGATACATTGCCACCTTTTTTGCATTCTGGTGGCGTGTACCTACTGCATATACCACAAAAATCAAAGCATTGATAGTACAATAGAAGAGAATGTAATAAACAATGTCTTAAAGCATGATACAATAATATGCAGAAAACCGTGATCAACCTACTTACAATGTTGTTCCCATTCCTCTTAGAGTTCCTGATTCTTGAGTTTCTACAGAAGCACCAAGTCTTGATGAACCAAGATCTGCAATTTTGGGCTCCTTGTTCTTGTCGAGCAGTATATTACTAGGTTTTAAGTCCAGATGCAAAATTGGTTTTCCCTTAGCATTATGCAGGTGATTTAAACCCTCACTAGTCCCTTTAATAATTCGGTAACAAGTGGGCCAATCAAGTGAACACGATTTTTCTGCAAGAGGAAAGTAATAAAAACCCAAACATATAGAGCTATCATGTACTCCCTCGTCCCCTGAAAGTGTCGTTTTTTTAATTTGGCTACTATGTTTGACCATTCGTTTTATTCAAAAAATTTACAAATCATAAGATAAATAATTAACTAGTAAAGTATATGTAATGAAAAAATAAGTTATAACAAAATAAATAATATTTATATTTTTTTTGAAGAAGACGAATGCTCAAATAAGATGGCACGGAGTTCAAAAGCGACACTTTCAATGGAACGGAAGGAGTACTACAGATTACTAGAAGTAAAGCATTAGCTACCATTAAAATAAACTAATAAGTATCCGCTCAAAACTAGATCTAAGATTCCAACATCCTCAATAATCAAAAAGTGTTTGAACCATAAACAATACATTATAGCTACATAGTTTTCTAAATTATGTTACCCACTTCTATTATTAATAATACTAGCAAGTGTGTTATATCTAGATGTGAGTTGTTCTAGCTCATATGAACGCAGGTAACATAGGAGATACGTAGAACACCAAACAAAAAAGGAATTATAACTCCTAAACTAAACAATTCGAGCTCACTCTGGGCGTTCTGTACTACCGAACAGATCGGTTCGGTTCTACCACCCCTAATTCGGTTCCAGGAAAAGTCGGGTACCAATCGGTTCCAAAAAATCCTCGGTACCAATGTTTGGTTCTTTCAGTTTGGTTTCAGTAAATACCGAAAAGAACCGAACAGGGGTACAACCGACGAGGTCCATTGGGGAGGGGGCCGAGGGCGGGTGGGGGCGGCGGCTGCGGAGGACGGGCCTCGGGCGGATGACGGGCAGCGGCTTCGCGAGGGAGAGGGCGGGCGCGTTGAGCGGAGAGGGCGGCGTGCGGGGACGGTCGACGGGCGGGGACGGGCGTCGGCGTCGACCGGCGTCGGTGTCGGTCAAGGACGGAGAGGACGGGGACGGGGTGGCGCCAAGGCGTGGCAGCCGGCGGCGGCAGCAGCGCAAGGGAGTCGGGTCGGGAGAGGGCGGCGCCGCGAGGGAGTTAGAGAGAGAGCGAGTCGGGATTGTAGTCGAGCTTTTTTTTTTTTTTTGAGTTGCCTCTTATGTAGTATCTGCTCATACACACATGCACACCCACACTACACACTCACACCACACACACGCCACTCGTGTACAACCAGACCTACAACTACACACAGACTTAGAAGATCGCGTCCATCTTGAGATCACCGGAATCTACTGATTCCGTAGGCGACGAGGTGCGTCACATTCCCCTTGAACGTACCAGGCGAAGAGGCAAACACTCGGAAATAATCCGAGCGAAGACTGGGGAAAACCCCGGTGCGAGACAGAAAAATCCGTCCCCTACAGGATTCGAACACCGGCCAACAGCCCCAGCACCTGGGCGATTTGCCACCCGAGCTACGCTCGTTTCGCGACTGTAGTCTGAGCTAGGGTTTCCTTCGGTGGGACTGGGAGTCTGGGCTGTTGTTGGGCCGACTTCAGCAGTGCGAGTGCGGACATATGTTTCCAATCCTGAATTCTGTACTATTCAGTTCTTTCAGTTTCCAAGAACTAGGAACCGAATTTTTCGGTTTCTGTTTTTCGGTTCGGTTCTAATTTCTTTTGGTTTGGTTTGGTTTTTCGTGCCTAGAGCGACTTGAGCTATAGTTTTTTCTTAATCTTTCATCTGCCAATAAAGCAATAACACTAACAATTTACAAAATTGTATTAATATCCATGAGAAATAGTTTATGTAAGTGTTAATTTTAGTTTTAGAAGAATCATAAAATTTAACTAAAACATCATAACATATTTATATTGATAGTATAATTGTGAGACCTCTATTGTTTTTTATGAAAATACTACTGCACATATAGTATTATTTTAATAAGAAGGAAAACAAAATATTGAGCAATGGATGATGTTATGAAAATACTACTCTAGTGTTTGATATTCCTTTGATGAAAATAATAATCATTGAAGCTTAAATATTAGTATCCTCTTATAACTCTTAAGGTTAGCAATGTTGACCCCTCTTCTTTAGCACCTTTGATGTAGGCTTAAAAGAGTTTATTACATGTAGTAATTAGAAGTCCATTCAGCTATCTGAAATCCTTATTTTTAATAAAATACAAAATAATAGTTAGTTTGAATAAATGATCAATAAAATCACAAGAGTTTCAACTAAACTAATAAGATAAAATTTAAAACTTCAAATCTTTGACATTCATGACTTCCATAGACATTGGTAAAAACAATGGTAACCGATGTTCATGTTTGATATCTCATCATTTCCGTGGCGCAGAGATTGTATACCGAAATGGTGACGTTCTTTTTTTTTAAAAAAAAACGAGCGACGAGTTTGGATTCATTTATTGACCATACCTCCAATATAAGCTTGAAGGCTTCCACCATGCATGTATTCGAAGCACAGAACTCGCTCTACTGTTTTTGCAAAAACTTGTTTTCCGTGGTCCTCATCGTACTTGTGCTGTGATTCGTAACAATAGCCAATTAACTGTATGATGTTTGGATGGTGGATTTTTTCAAGGTTGCCGAACTCATTGTGGAATTCCTGATCATCAAGTCCTTGCAAGGGGTGAAGCCTTTTCACAGCAATATCCTCCCCGTTATGTTTTCCCTGTACAAAGTCAGTTCTCATTAATTTTATCATGATTTCCTTTTTCTAGAAGCCAGTGGACATAAACATTTGGAAACTAGAGAAGATGTGTAATGATTAGCCATTTGTACCCTGTAAACATCTCCATATCCACCACTGCCAACCTTCCGCGCCTCCGAAAAATTGTCAGTGATACTTTTAATATATTCAAAACCAAAATTCATGCTGTGTTATATATCTTCCACCAGTCTTATAACCTTATAATGTTCCTGATACAAACAAAAAAAAAGAACATATTTACATTGGATGAGAGACATTCAGAAAGTGCTATTCATCCTCTGCCAGCAGCTGTGCCAGAGGAGAGCCAGTGAGATTCTTGCTGATGTGAATGGCAGCGCAAAAATGCCGAGTCTCAACGCCATGCGCCGCTCAAACTATTATTGCCGTAAACAACTTTTGAATGAAGATATAAGAATGCATAGAATGAAACAACTTTCCGTTCATCTCTTAACTAATTTTAAATAACAAGTAGCTGAGCTGAAGGCTGGCAAGAGTTGCACTAACCTGGAGCTGGAGGGTGCTCGAAGGGACAAGAGACAAGACTCAAGAATGCTTTGCTCCTCGGCGAGGCATCCATCTCATACTGCAACGTCCATTTAAATGCAGCAAGGTCAACTATTGCAGTAGCTTAGTGTAACGCCCCGCAGTTTCACTGCCAAGGTAAAAATGCCGGTTTACGGATTATTACCCGATAAATCGACGTCCTCTCGAGTAATGACCCTAATCAAAGTTATGCAACAGAACAATAGTTAGAGTCTCACAAAATTTTGTTACATCTAAGGGGAAGCGCATATAATAAATATTACCTAAAACAAAAATAATCATAACTCTTCACATTACAATATAAATTATGTGTTTCTCCCGTGACTTCCTTTTGGATCATGTGCTCGGCATATCTCATCTTTTCATCTGAAGGGGGAGGGTTAACAAGAGTGAGTACAAAGTACTCAACAAGCATATAATATCAATGAAATGCATTCCTATCCACTTGTCATATTATTCTCCATTATAGATCATTTATCAAAAGTTGCATATTTTAGAAAATAAGTTGAAGAAATCTAATATCACCCATATAGCGAGAAAGAACCTCCTATAGGCTCCCGTAGCCTCCAAACTAGGAGACATGACATGAATTCATGATTTAACCCTGCGCAGGTTTGTGTCACTTTACCCATGATTACCCTGACCAATTTTCTATCACACTTCCTTTGGTGTGACTCATGATCAGGATACCGTGACTTTCCACACTTCCGTATATTATATACATCCACATCTACACACGTGCGCTATTATATGCGCCTGGCTGTACTTCATCGACAGCTGATTGGGGACTTCATCGCCCCAACCCTCTCCTGACATACCATAGGGAGTATATAACAACATTCATGGGTACCAGACTCGGCCCGGCCCAACCGGATTCACTTGTCGACACGGTCTATACGGCTCACACAATGAGAGATAGGGGTGAGTCCTTATATATTCAGTCGTACGTAGAGGGAGCTCGACCCACCCAAGTTCATCATCACTTTCCATGAGCTCTCTCTACACCGAATCATCAGTTGTCATCAATTAATCATCATCATCATCATCCATTTAATTTCATTTAGAAAATAGATTTTGATGCAAGTATTTTGGAAATAGGTTTATTTTATAAAATTCCATGTATCATCATCTACATGACTTGCCTGAATCTTAAAAAGTGGCACCAATCCGTTCGTATTTTCCAGATGTCATTCCATGGTCTTACCAAGCTTCCTGTAATTAGTATAGATATATACTGATATTTAGAAAATAGTAAAACATCCAATCCAAAAATATATACACCTATGTGGCCATGTGTTTATCCTACAGTCAAGAAAATAGTTTTCTATTATTTAGTATCAATTATGTGCTGAGATTTTTAAAAGGGATATTGCATAGCTGTACTTAGTCAATCACTAAATCAATTTAGTATTGTTAAGCCCCTTTTTACTCTCACGTGAACTGCACACCTGTACTAAACTGAATCCAACCATTGTATGTACGGTAGTAGTATACTAGCACTAATGCTTTGCAACTCAAGGGCGCACACGCACAACAACAGACACACGCACTCGTGAGCTCGTCTCTCCCCTCCTTACCTTCTCCCGTTCAGCCATGGAGCTCAATCGATCCACCCCAGATCGACAATCATGGTTTGATTTTCTCCTCGACTTCTCCCTCAAAACCAAATCCAGGACACTAGGAGCTATCTAATCTTCTATCCCCTTCGATTCCTCTCTCTCTCTCTCTGTGGTGCGCAGGTTGGGTTGCGGCGTGCTTCACCGAGGTGTCGAGCTCGGCAACCATGGCGCCTGTGCTTGCCGCTGTGTGGTGGTGTGCAGAGATTTGGGTTCAGGCAACAACTCTGCCCAACTCTGCTTCATACCTCATCCCCTCTCTGTTCTTCATGCGGCATAGCTGCAGCACCTCCTCGCATGACAAATCTCACCCCTGTACTACCTCCATACTATTCTCTCCACTACCATGGTGCTATCCCTGCCATTTCCAACTCCACTGTCTAGCTACTGAGCTGTGTTAAGGCTTAGTCTTACGAGCTGGGACCATTGTGAGGGTGGGCTGCTGAGATTGTATCATGATGCTGGTGGGGTGCCAAAGTGCCTAGAAACTGGATGCTTATTATGTACATGCTTAAACTAAAAGTTGTGCTTGTGTGGGAGCTTGGAAATCACCTTTGCTTTGGTGATGTGCTCAGTCAAGCCTATGAGCACACCATCGCTGCTGTGGCCGTCCTCACACGAACCCCGTCCGTGCCCGGTCATCTTGCTCCTCCATTACAGCACACTACGACTTCTCCATCCATGGCTAGTCCTCTCTAGCTCCCCTCTTCTCGGACATAGGATTTGGCAGTGACAAAGAAATTTTACTGGGATAACTGGCAGGAGAAATCAGGGGGTGGTTGATGCATTTGGATTTTTGCTGTGAGGAATGGCTTGCTTTCTTTGCTTGCTCCTCTCTGTATCTACTAGTGTTTAAGGCGCGCCCCTCGTCGTTGCCGAGCCCGGCCCACCGCATTGGAAGACGGCATCTGTTTAGTGTGTTGTAGAACAGAAACCGCAATAACAATATGCGAGATCACCTAATTCATCGCATCTCCAAGTTTAAACTGATATGAACTACTATTTGTAATAGAGGCTACCGTTCATTGTTGTAGAGACGTGCGGCGGTAAAAAAGCACTCCAATAAATATAAATGCTGGCGCATATGCATTAATGACGCGTCCTTGGTTGGTGACACCAAATCCAAATGCGCCACAGTGCAAGAACCGGCAGCTGTTTGGAGGAGCTAAAGAGCAAATTACAGTTTCTTCAATGGCCACCGTGGCCAAGCGGGAAGTCACACGACCTAAGTGTTTTGTCAATCGACCGATATCAGCATGGCACTAAGAGCCTATGCAAGCTGATATGTACAAAATAAAAAGTTCTTGATCGGCACTCAGGGTGAGTACACGCCATGAGGCCGAACTTGCTTGACTAACTACCACATGTCTAAAAAAAGCGGGCGAGGTCTTCTTCGGATGAGTGCGAGGTGCTTCACCCGGCCAAAATACTTGAGCAAGGAGGCAATTCTGGGGTACAGAACCGTGTATAAGCAAAGAGCACAAGATCAAAATGTAATGGATTAAAGGTATCTTGTACTACCTTGCCTAGAAATCCTCCGGTCTTTGGTGAGGTCCCAGTCGCGAGCCCTCTTCTTTGCGATTCTGCGGATGTCTTGGCGAACTTGGCTTGGTGCACGGTATTTGAATAAACTATTTAAATAAGCGATCGGTATGTATACATGATTTTTAATTTTATCTTGATTTAGAGATGAGTAGTAGTCTATACTCTTTGAGTGGTAGCTGTAAAGAAGAGGCATCAACATTTTCTGGGCACCGGTGTCTTCACATAGTTGTTATTGATCCACGTGCATCGAGGGGAAGCAATAAAAGGCGGTAAAGATGCGAGGGTAAACTCGGTGTTAGGGGTTGCCATGGAATGTGAATGCAAGAGCAAGAGGTGGAAACCTCATTAGAGTCGACATCGGTCATGGGCAGCCTCTTACGAGGAGGTGCGAAGATTAGGAAGCTTTGCCTTGCCTGTTTGAGCCCCGGCATGGGAAAGAAAACAAACTTGTTTGAAAAAGAGGAATATAAGACCGTCAAGAGTACACAGTATTAGCATCAACGGTGTTACCCCTTGCGATTTTTACGTGGTGGTGTATTGCCGTCACCCGCAGGACTTGGTGGTGGGGGTGCGTAGAAGCACACACAAGAAAAAGCGGATAAATGAAATCGAGATACGATTGCAAAGCTGAGAACACATGAGATGCCTAGGCTCTTCACCTTTGGTGGATCCGTGGTAACGATCTTCTTTTGCATCGGTTGGTGAGAGTGACACAGGGTCTTCAGGCACTTCGTAGAGACTGAAGCCCGCGGAGAACTACTTCCATCATCAAGGTTGGCGGGCGGGAGCGGGAACAACGGGGGTTGTACCGACCATAAGATGTTATGATAGAAACTACTTCGATAAGTCTTCCGCTCACGATTAAAACTTTGTTGAGTGAGGGTGACGACAAATGTAAATCGAGGGAAACTATCTTGGAAATGTCTGCTGGGTATGCATCGAAGGCGTGCACATCCTAAGCACTTGTGAACGGGCTTCCCAATGATACGTCGACCAATATCCCCAAAGCATATCATCTCGGCCTCATCCATTTCCATCAAGAGCGATGAAGGAAATCTTGTACCTAACGGTCGAAGGAGAACAATAAATACTATGACTTGGGTAGCCTCAACCTTAGTTAACTATGATATTTAAAAAGTCATCTTAGTTGTTGTAGGCAAAACTTGAACCCCGAGCGATGTATTGGAACACGGCCGCATTTGTAGCGATGCCGTCGGGATCTGAGGATTTCTTGCGCCGGAAACCACCGGGATGCATTTGGAACAAGGCGCCCAACGATCCGCGGTAACGATACCCATCTTCCCGTGAAGGATAATAGTGTTAGATCAGACAAGAAAAAAGCAGATAATGAGCGGTACAGTATAAGCATATTAAGTATGGGTCCTATAAGCGAATTCATATCGACCAATGCTATTTGCTTAGGGGCGTGATCTGTGGAGGCGGGATTGCGTCACGAGGGTTATCGCCCGGTGCGAGACGGGACACGATTTCGACCTGATGGGATCTGAGCACGAAGCCCACGACCAACGGTATCTCGGGGTAAACAATATTTCGTGTCTCAATTACCATCACTATCCTCTATGAGAATCTTAAGACCTTTTACGGATGTGACTCTTGAAAGCGACCACGTATAGGCTGCCCATGGGAGGTGTTTTCAAATAAACACCAACATGAGCGGGGTTTGACCACGACTCTTGTTGGTGTCATCGCATAACAAACCTTAACAGGGGAATTGTCGCCTCTTTAGTTCAAATGGCAGCTTAGAGTTTTTTTTAAGGTGAGACAAACCAGCGGTATAAGGATCGTCTCACCTGTGTGTGAACTGTCATAATCTTTGCCGTATATAAGCATATCACCAAGGTCAGTAACAATTAATCTTGTTCCATTACATAGACCGGCGCTCGATCTAGATTTCTTAACATCATTATTGGAACACCTATCTTAAGTAAAAGGCGGTGGGTAGGGAAGTTATTAGCATTCAACGAAAGGTGTAACTCAACCGGGATATAGAAGATCATAGGAAGCATGTGCTTTTTCGATTTATTTATATCATCACAGCTTAGATATTCTCTTTCATCACTGGCGCGAGGGACACAACATGTGTATTTACAAAGGCAATTTCATTAGTGGTTGTCAAGATGGCACGACTATGAAGATAGGGGATCACGATATCTTTCACCAAATTAGGATAGGCGGTGTTGACAATGCAAGAAACACTACCTTACGAAGAGATAGCGTAGCGATAGGTCTTTAGGAATTTTTATCCATGTTGCCTCGTCCTCTCCCTCTTTACGAATAGCCTCGATCTTACCCTCTCCAACATCTAATACCCAAATGACTAAACTCAGAAATCTCTCTGTGCCTCTATGTCTAGATCTGGCCGGTATAGTCGCATGTTTTTGGTCGAGGCGGGATCTCAACGTGTGTCAGTGGAGAATTTGAACAAAGAAGCATCAACAATGCGTGCTCGGCCACCACCCTCAACAACCGGCAATATCGGCGTAAGTCACCACCCGAACCACTATCTTACCACCAAAAACTAAATCACGGGCACCTTCGTTTTCATGAGATAAAACATCCCTAAAGCTTCTATCCATGGCCTCAAATGCGTGGCGGTGTGTCATTAGAGCCTCATCCCATATGATCGGCGATATTGACTCGACTAATTACGAAAGCATAGAACCTCGTTTTTATGTCACACCTACAGGTTTCATGTAGCTCACGGGGTATCTTAAATCGGGAATGAGCGGTTCGCCCACCGGGTAAAAGCAACGACGCGACACGGAAGAAGCAGCGGTGAGCACAATTTTTACGGGCGTAACGGGCAACTATAACATTCCAAAGAAAAGTCTTTCCACTCCCTCCAAAACCACGAGACAAAGAAAAAGCCGGCCTATTTTCTAGCACACAATAACGTAATTGTCTTAAAAAGCACACAATTTGTTCTTCATTTAGTTTACCAAGCATTATATCTGCGTCATTCATTAGCTTTTCACGGTCATATGCAAGCTCTTCCTCAATAAGCCTACACAAGTATAAGTAGAAGGATCAGATTTTGGTGGTAAATTACGGTCCCTCATTTTAGCCCGTGGGTTGCAAGAGTATCTGCGATATCATCTAGCAAGTAGTCTCTAAGTTGAGCATCGGGGACCTCGTATCTATTGTTGCCTTTTGTATTTTGTTTGAACCTATATTGTATGTCGCGGTCATAAGTCTCCATTCCTTTTCAAAAAAAGTTGTATTCATCATTTACCTCACAAAATAGAAGCATTGTAACAAAGAGTTTTCGAGCTGCGAGAAGTGGCCCAAGCCGCGACCTCATCGAATGCATCATACCACTCTCGATCATCACCTGGCCTTACGGGCACAACAAGCTAATTTAAATGTAGGGTATGGTGCCACCAAATGTTCTAAGATCTTCAAAACTCTGCGCACCCTTAACTACAAGCAACAACATTCTAAGGAAATATCTTTCACCCGGCGGTTGGATGAACATAATATAGCAGGCCGATTTTACCACCATCTCGATTGTCTAGGTATCCAAAGCCTCGAACCACCATCCCATTTCCACTTCGAAGGGAATTCCACGTAAGTAAGGTTTCTAGCGGCTATATAGCCTTGATTAGCAACAAACCATTCGGTTAACATAGTTTTCTGAAAAAAATTCCTTTTGAGCGATATCGGATATGTCAACGTCTTCATCATACACAACATAATTGTCATCGGGGAGATGTATAGCTAATCTTTCTCTGGTGGATAGTGCCTATGAATATCAAATCCCAAAATTCGCCAAAGACGCATCATGGTCGCATATATACCTACAAAGTCTAAGTATTCCTTCACCTCATCTCTAGTGGCTGTTTGATCATTATATGGTGCATCATCGGCCTTGTCGTATTCTACGTATATAAACTTTGCTACAGTCCGGGCCCTTAGTAGCGATACTTGAATAGATACTTAACAAAAATAGTTTTGTTGCACCACTCTACATTGATATGAGCACGGAATTTTTTTAGCGGGGAGAATATTGTATGGAACAACCCAACGACTATCTAGCCTGCGATCCTTTTTGTACATATCTACCATTATCGATCTTCTATACGAGTAAAGCCACCGGTATATCAATATGTGTCTCGACTGATATTGTTTAGGGAATTTTTAGAACAAACGCGCTTTTTCATGCAGGGGACGGGTCTCATGACCGGGGCCACACGGACCGTGGACCATATGTTCAAACAACAAGCAAATACGCCAAGGGATCTATATTTGGATCGGGAACCTCTCGCGCTTATGAATTTATCGATGAGCGCTTGGGTGGGTTGAGAGGTATCCTGAGAAAGCCACACAATAATATGTGCATGTGGAAGGCCACGCTTCCGAATTCAACGGTGTGGAGTGCTAAACAAGGTAATCGTGTTAATCACAAAGTGAACAACACAAGACACAAGAGAAGAATGGATCAATGAACAAAGTGAAGAGCGACTACACGCACACACGGGCCAAAAACAATACCACTTCTAATATCACCAAGAAGCTCTTCAAGCTTCATATTGTAAACTTCGGACGACTACATCGATCGGTCGAGTTGGTTTTCGCCGCTCAAATGATATGGCTTACGAAATTTCTGGCCATTTGGGATTGCATGTAAATGTTACAAAGAAACGGAGGCCCGTATACTCTACAAATCGCTATAGCATCATGGTAATTTCGAACCATGTAGCGTCTCCCCACCGATATGAGACGCGCGGTAAACGGTTTCTTGCCAACATCACCTCCACTAACGCGGCCTCAAAGATGGCATCTACTATACCTCGCATACTCTCGACCACGAAGTTTTTTTGGTTGTTAAGAACATACCACAGCCTATTCTCATCTATACCGGCCACGCGCATCAATTCTAGCCCCGGCGGATAGATTGCCATAACATAGAAAAGGATTTTTACCGTTCTTTTCTATAATGAAACCCATGGCAAAAAAGTAATCTTGCATAGTTACTTTGGTTCTCTTGTTCTTCCCAATATATAACACCCTCATATGTCACACCAACTGGAAACCACGCTCACCATACGGGAAAAGAAGAGGGTCTTGTAAAGCCATGTAGGCGAGGGTGCAAAGAGGAAATATTCTCTAGGTGGCCACTCCTAGTCCGCACTACTATGTCACCATTTGGAATGTATCAAGAGTAAAGTCCCCAACAACAAGCATAGCGAGGGATTCGTTAGTGGTGGGCGGATTATATTGATTTGGATCCCCTTCCTAGCTCCTACAATTCTAATTATGAACTCTTCATCACCATTCTCGCGCCAATCTATCTCGGGCTTTTGTCTAAAGCTACGGGTCAATGGGTTTTTCTTCATCAAGCATGGTTGACCAACAATTTACGCATCTAAAGGGTCCGACGGGTCTATCATCGTTATGTAGAGCATGGAGCCTATTAGTGACCTCATTTGTAGTATCATAGACATATAGCTGTATGAATTTTGGCTGCTCACCGTCCCTTGGCAGCAAGGACCCTATGCGGTGATGAACCTGACCAGATATTTTAAAAACAGGAGGACCACGACCATCATTCATCGATCTATCTATTTTAGCCCCCATGGAGGTGAAAGCAAACATGCAATTGTACTGTCGTATATGTTTTAGAAAGCGCTTGCACCTAGCGTCACCATCGAACCTTGCCAATGACTTGAGGGGCTCAGGCCTCTCCCTATAAGGGGGTATGACCACCTTCCCACCCTTACAACATTTATTATAGACGATTTTTACCGGCTCTCACATTGAATCGGACGCCAACCCTTTCATTTAGCCAAAATATTGCGACAATACCTGCACTCATAGTCCGGGCGCTCCATAGTAAGACCGCCCTAATCATGCGTATTTGAAGCACACAAGCGAAGAACGACGGCGGGTGCACATAAAGGAAAAGGCAATCGGAATGATAACATCTTACGGACCATCGTGAGACCATTACAATCTGAATTAGAGCGATAAATTGTGCTAACCTTTAAGAGCGTCGATGTATTCTTGTGTGAAGCGACCCACGACCCTAATGGTCCACTAGGTAACAAGGAACGGCCTAACGGGAGAGAAATAAGCAAATGATTACAACAACATTAGCCTCAAATGGCGAAGCCAAAGATATGAGGAAAAAATTGAAGCATCATGAACTGTCTTAACCAATTTCGATCCGAAACTTCCTTCGTTTCTGACGACACTCAAAAAGGAGAAAGTTTCCTAGGTGAATAATAGGCACCTTCATCTATAGCAATGAAGCAAACAATGAAGTAAGCTCACCGCACCAACAAGATATGTTTAAGACAACGTAAAACAAAATAAGGGACACATACTCTGTCTTTTTCATTTGCTCGAAGGTACAGGCGCCATCAATCAAGCGAGACAACAGCTTAAAGCGTGAACAAGGACAAGGGCACACACAATCATGGTGAAACGGGAGGCGAGATGATATCTGAGAAGATTTAAATAGGTTTTGCCAAAGATTGGCCGATGATTGCATGGAGGCATGGGTTCCAAATAATTGATACCCCTCCAAATGAGTGCCATTTTCTAGCTAGCTAAAGTGCTAAACTTTGGCGATTTTTTGCATAAAACGAGCATATTACGAATGTTTACCCTCGACATAATCTCGGCCTATCTTGCTATGCACTTAGTAACATGTCATTTGTCATCAATGCCCTCTTTGTCACGGTCATCACAAATCTAGCCATGTCTTTTGGCCGTAACCAATGGCGTGAAATGCGAGGGATATGACTATGTCCGGGGACCCGGGGGTATAGGCTTGGAAAGTTGTTTCCATTTTGTCGATCTTATAGTCTAATGTGGCGCTGATTTATTTCTTTTCTTCTTTTTATCTTATGTAAATGGCATTCAAGGAAGAGGTTTGATAGGTCAAGAGGATCCTATTTGTCACCCATCTATCGACTAGTTTTTCACTAAAGCTCATGTTACTTTAAAATGTTACCCTTTGTGTTTAGAAACCACACAAAAAAAAGTTATGGTGGATGCTTGAAACTATTGCATGTTTAACCTTTTTATTTGGAAGGCGGCCGTTGTCGACTCCTCATTGGTTCACGCTTCCTGGTCGGTCTTTATCGCCCACGGTGGCGACTCCGCCTTCTCAGCGTCGGCGCGGGCCACCTCGCGGAAGGCGTCGTGCCGTGGTCGTCGTCGACGTGTCCCTGTTTGGTGGGCCTGTGGCCTCCGATTTAAATCTCTTGGTCCACCGGTCGGTTGAGGTCGTAAGCGCCGTGGCTGTTGTCGTCGTCTGGGTTGACGGACACGGGCGGTGCTCGTGCTCGGTCCTCTCATTACGGCTTCCTCTCCGCGATACCGACCTTTTTAAGCTTCCGCGTTTATGCGGCGGGGTGCTTTTCCTTCCCGCTTCATGTTGCGGCTACGGGCGCTTTTCCTCTTCCCTTCCGGCCGATGCTACCAGGTTCGTGCGCGAGTCCCTCCTCATGTCCTTTGATTCCTCCTTTCGGTCTCTTCATCGATTGGAATGGAATCTGTTTGTGTCTGCGGTGCCGGTGACTGCGCCGCCACTCTTGGCGCCGCCGCATTTGCGTAATGGTATGCCAAGGGGAGGGGGGCGGCGGCACGCGGCGGTCTTTTGGTAATGCGTGTGCGTCATGGACTCATGGATCGGCGTCACCAAGGTGTTCGATAGAATTCGGCTGGCGTCCTTTTGCTTTTGTCTTGTTGCTTCGCTAAGCGTCGTCGTTGCCGCCACGTCTCTATTTCCTCGTCAGTTTGCTAGCGGCGATGCCCACGGCTCATTCGATGCGCTCTGCTTCCTCTGCCCGACCATGCGGCTAATCTGTCCAAAGCGTGTTTCTACGGGTCCGGTGGCTTGCTCTTGTGATGAATACAACGTTTGCTCCTTGGCTCAGCGGGTAATTTTTTGCCCTCTTTGTTCTTTGCGCAGTTTCTATGTTGCTCAGCTCGACGCGACCGGCCGTCGATCCGAAGTTACACGGCTTTTTACGTGTTTGTCTCATTCACAATACGTTACATTTTGAAAGGGAAATTGTCGGTGATGGCCGGTTTTCCTCAAAGGCTACTATGCCTTGTCTTCTCTGTCATGTGAATCAACACTAGGTCGTCCCACACCCATGTGCGTTCCAAATAAAAAGGTTAAACATGCAATAGTTTCAAGCATCCACCATAACTTTTTTTTTTTTGTGTGGTTTCTAAACACGGGGTAACATTTTAAAGTAACATGAGCTTTAGTGAAAAACTAGGCGATAGATGGGTGACAAATAGGATCCTCTTGACCTATCAAACCTCTTCCTTGAATGCCATTTACATAAGATAAAAAAGAAAAAGAAATAAATCGGGCGCCACATTAGACTATAAGATCGACAAAATGGAAACAACTTTTCCAAGCCTATACCCCACAGGTCCACGGACATAGTCATATCCCCTCGCATTTCACGCCTTTGGGACCAAAGACATGGCTAGATTTGTGATATTTGTGACAAAGGGGCATTGATGACAAATGACATGTTACTAAGTGCATAGCGGTATAAATTTGAGATTATGTCGGGAGGGTAAACATTCGAGAATATGCTCTTTTTTATACAAAAATCGCCAAAGTTTAGCACTTTAGCTAGCTAGAAAATGGCACTCATTTGGAGGGGTATCAATTATTTGGAACCCATGCCTCCATGCAATCAGCGGCCAATCTTTGGCAAAACCTATTTAAATCTTACGTATCATCTCGGCTCCGTTTCACGGATTGTGTGTGCCCTTGTCCTTGTTCACGCTTTAAGTTGTCTCGGTTGATTGATGGCGTCACGTACCTAAATCGGAAAAACAGAGTATGTGTCCCTTATTTTTTTTACATTTGTCTTAAACATATCTTGTTGGTGCGGTGAGCTTACTTCATTGTTTGCTTCATTGCTATAGATGAAGGTGCCTATTATTCACCTAGGAAACTTTCTCCTTTTGAGGTGTGTAAGTAAGCGAAGGAAGTTTTGGATCGGCGGAAAGTGGTTAAGACAGGTTCATGATGCTTCAATTTTTTCCTCATATCTTTGGCCACGGCCATTTGAGGCGAATGTTGTTGTAATCATTTGCTTATTTCTCTCTGTTAGGCCGTTCCTTGTTACCTAGTGGACCATTAGGGCGTGGTCGCTTCACACAAGAATACATCGACGCTCTTAAAGGTTAGCACAATTTATCGTTCTAATTCGGATTGTAATGGTCTCATTGATGGTCCGTAAGTGATGTTATCATTCTGATTGCCTTTTCCTTTTATGTGCACCCGCCGTCGTTCTTCGTTTGTGTGCTTGACTACGATTCGGTCTTACTATGGAGCGCGGACTATGAGTGCGGTATTGTCGTGCAATATTTTGGCTAAATGAAAGGGTTGCGTCCGATTCGAATGTGAGAGCGGTAAAATCGTCTATAATAAATGTTGTAAGGGTGGGAAGGTGGTCATACCCTTATAGGGAGAGGTGAGCCCCTCAAGTCATTGGCAAGGTTCGATGGTGACGCTAGGTGCAAGCGCTTTCTAAAACATATCGGTACAATTGCATGTTTGCTTTCACCTCCATGGGGGCTAAAATAGATAGATCGATGAATGATGGTCGTGGTCCTCCTGTTTTTAAAATATTCGGTGGGTTCATCACCGCATAGGGTCCTTGCTGCCAAGGGACGGTGGCGACCAAAATTCATGACTATATGTCTATGATACTACAAATGAGGTCACTAATAGGCTCCATGCTCTACATAACGATGATAGACCGTCGGACCCTTTAGCGAGAAATTGTTGGTCGGTTACTTGCCATGCTTGATGAAGAAAACCCATTGACCAGAGCTTTAGACAGGGGCCCGAGATAGATTGCGGAGAATGGTGATGAAGAGTTCATAATTAGAATTGTAGGAGCTAGGGAAGGGGATCCGGTCAATATAATGCGCCCACCACTAACGAACTCGCTATGCTTGTTGTTGGGGACTTTACTCTTGATACATTCCGGCGGAGACATAGTAGTGCGAGACTAGGAGTGGCCACCTAGAGAATATTTCCTCTTTGCACCTTGCCTACATGGCTTTACAGTACCCTCTTCTTTTCCCGTATGGTGAGCGTGGCATTGGTGTGACATATGAGGGTGCGATATTGGGAAGAACAAGAGAACCAAAGTAACTATGCAAGATTACTTTTTGCCATGGGTTTCATTATAGAAAAGAACGTACCAAATCCTTTTCTATGTTATGGCAATCTATCTTGCTTTCAAGGCTAGAATTGATGCGCGGGTATAGATGAGAATCGTGGTATGTTCTTAACAACCAAAAAAAACTTCGTGTCGAGTATGCGGGGTATAGTAGATCTTTGTTGGGCGAGGCTGCGTTAGTGGAGGTGATGTTGGCAAGAAAACCGTGTTACCGGCGTCTCATATGCGGTGGGAGACGCTACATGGTTCAAATTACCATGATGCTATAGCGATTTGTAGAGTATACGGGCCTCCAATTTCTTTGTAACATTTACATGCAATCCCAAATGGCCGAAATTTCGAAGCCATATCATTTGAGCGGCTAAAACCAACCGACCCGTCCGGATGTAGTCGCCCGAAGTTTACAATATGAAGCTTGAAGAGCTTCTTGGTGATATTAGAAGTGGTATTGTTTTTTGGCGGTGGTGTGTGCGGTAGCTGCTCTTCACTTTGTTCATTGATCCATTCTTCTCTTGTGTCTTGTGTTGTTCACTTTGTGATTAACACGATTACCTTGTTTAGCACTCCACACCGTTGAATTCCGAAGCGTGGCCTTCCACATGCACATATTATTGTGTGGCTTTCTCGGGATACCTCTCAACCCACCCAAGCGCTCATCGATAAATTCATAAGCGCGAGAGGTTCCCCGATCCCGGACTATAGATCCCTTGGCGTATTTGCTTGTTCTTGAACATATGGTCCACGGTCCGTGTGGCGGTCATGAACTGTCCTTGCATGAAAAAAGGCGTTTGTTCTAAAATTCCTAAACAATATCGGTCGAGAGACACATATTGATCTTGGTGGCTTTACTCGTATAGAAGATCGGATAATGGTAGATATGTACAAAAAGGATCGCAGCTAGATAGTCGTTGGGTTGTTCCATACAATATTCTCCTGCTAAAAAAAATTTCGGGCTCATATCAATGTAGAGTGGTGCAACAAAACTATTTTTGTTAAGTATCTATTCAAGAAATGCGTTACTAAGGGCCCGGATCTGTAGCAAAGTTTATATCTGAGAGAATAACGACAAGGCGGGATGCACCATATAATGATCAAACGACCACTAGAGATGAGGTGAAGGAATACTTGGGACGTAGGTATATATGCGACCATGATGCGTCTTTGGCGAATTTTGGGATTTGATATTCATAGGCACTATCCACCGAGTAGAAAGATTAGCTATACATCTCCTAGATGACAATTATGTTGTGTATGATGAAGACGTTGACATATCTGATATCGCTCAAAAGGAATTTTTTCGTAAAACTATGTTAACTGAATGGTTTGTTGCTAATCAAGGCTATATAGCTGCTAGAAACCTTACTACTTGTGAATTCCCTTGAAGTGGAAATGGGATGGTGGTTCGAGGCTTTGGATACCTAGACAACGAGATGGTGGTAAAATCGGTCGGTTATATTATGTTCATCCAACCGCTGGTGAAAGATATTTCCTTAGAATGTTGTTGCTTGTAGTTAAGGGTGCGCGAGAGTTTTGAAGATCTTAGAACATTTGGTGGCCTTTGTATACCCTACATTTAAATTAGCTTGTTGTGCCCGTATGCTTGGTGATGATCGGGAGTGGTATGATGCATTCGATGAGGCCGCGGCTTGGGCTTACGGCCGAAAACTCTTTGTTACAATGCTTCTATTTTGTGAGGTAAATGATGAATACAACTTTTTTGAAAAGGTATGGAGACTTATGACCCGGCGACATACAATATAGGTTCAAACAAAATCTGAGGGCAACAATAGATCACGAGGTCCCACGATGCTCAACTTAGAGACTACTTGCTAGATGATATCGCGAGATACTCTTGCAACCACGGGGCTAAAATGAGGGACCGTAATTTACCACCAAAAATCTGATCCTTCTACTTATACTTCAGGTAATAGGCTTATTGAGGAAGAGCTTGCATATGATTTGTGAAAAGCTAATGAATGCCTTTAATATAATGCTTGGTAAACTAAATGAAAACAGTTGTGTGCTTTTAAGACAATTACAGTTGTGTGCTAGAAAATAGGCCGGGCTTTTTTTCTTTGTCTCGGGTTTTGGAGGGAGTGGAAAGACTTTTCTTTGGAATGTTATAGTTGCTGGTTCTGGCGCCCGTAAAAAATTGTGCTCCTTTGTTGCTTCTTACGGTGTCGTCGTTGCTCTTACAATTGCTCATTCCGATTTAAGATACCACGTGAGCTACATGAAACTTTGTAGGTGTGACATAAAAGCGAGGTTCTATGCTTTCGAAATTAGTCGAGTCAATATCGATCATATGGGATGAGGCTCTAATGACACACCGCCACGCATTTGAGGCCATGGATAGAAGCTTTAGGGATGTTTTATCTCATGAAACGAAGGTGCCCGTGATTTAGTTTTTGGTGGTAAGATAGTGGTTACGGGTGGTGACTTACGTCAGATATTGCCGGTTGTTGAGGGTGGTGGCCGAGCACAGATTGTTGATGCTGCTGTTTCAAATTCTCCACTCTGGACACACGTTAAGATCCTGTCTCTGACCAAAAACATGCGACTATACACGGCGGATGATTCACATGACCAGAGAAGACAAGGCATAGTAGCCTTTGAGGGAAGCGATGACAATTTCCCTTTCACATGAGCAGGAGGAAAAAGCACGGTGTAAGAGCAAGGCATAGTAGCCTTTGAGGAGAAGGTCGAGCCATCTTGTGCGTCACCTTTCAAAATGAAGAGACAAACACGGCACTAAAAAATTACGGGAGCCTGTCGGCAAAAATCCAAGGTCTTCCTCTACTGTAGTACTACTTCTCACTACCTCTCACTACTGTAGTACTACTTCTCCAAGCCTAAAATATCTCACTACTGTAGTCTGAAATATCTCCCATGGTCAAGGCCTCCCACTGTGCCGTCGTTGAGCTGGTGCCAAATGGGTTGATCGGCCTCCTTCTAGAAGGGCATGGCTGCCCATGCTGGCTTACAAGGCAATGCTGTGGACATGATCTTTGTGGCACTCGTGTAGCTTTGAGATGGTTAAAATATGGTATTGCAAGAGGGGCTGTGTAGGAGTGAAATTATATTCGATGGGATGATGTTTAGCCGGATGATCGAGTCCCAAAAGCTAGAGGTGCCGGTTGGCTTTGGTCAGTCCAGGTCTCTCAGTGAGCTATGCAAAATAATATTATTGGGTCTAACGGCAAAACAAAAGCTAAGTTATGCTTAGCTAAACATGGTCGATTATCACCATCTTTCCATGAGTAAGGGAAAACTAGAACAATATTGTTGCATAAGAAGTTTATTTGCATGCGTGATTGCCATACGCCAAGATGTCTCTTTTGTTATACGATTGTACAATATTGTAACATTTTTGTTTGTTGTTAACACACGACGATCATATGATCTTTATATATATACTAATACTAATTAGGTCCATTGGTAGGTATCATGGGATGTAAAATTTAATTTACTTGATTTAGCTTTACGTTAGTTAATGACTATCAACCTCCTGATCGCTCATTAATATTATGTTAAAAAGGTGGGGTGTTACACTTAGCTGTTGAAGCAGACAAACGAAGAAAAATATGGCGCTGATTGGAAGAACACAGAGTTGACTTTTTCTTTTCTTTTTTGCTCCAATTTGCACCACATGTTGCTCTAAAGAATTATACGTACTTTCTCCGTTTCAAATTATAACTCGTTTAATATTTTTTTTTTTTTTACCTCACGTTTTACCACTTGCCTTTTTAAAAAAAAAAAAACTGTGCAAATATAGTCAAATTCAAGTCATTCTTAAAAAGCCTTTATGAATGAAGCAAGCCACAACAAAAGATGTGATATTTTGCTTGTCCAGATGCGTGGGATCAGCAGCTTGTATATAAACTTTTGGCCGGATGATGCAAATATTTTTGGTTACTAGGAAATACATCGATTTCAACACTTGTCCACAAGGGTATTTGGGCTTGTCCAAAATCTCCATGTTTGGCGTGCTAACATAGCTTGGTTCAAAAGAAGTCTAAACAGGGCTGGCTAGCTTTCTCAAGGAACTAGACTCATGAATAATAATACTCAAGTTCAATTTGGATTTGGTTTGTAATTCGGTTTGGATTTGGTTTTCCTCATCTTACACTACTACTGAATTGAACTTCGGTGGCGGTTATTTCGGGTTTTTCGTGGCGGTTTTTGAAACCGCCACGCAGCTAGGGTCACGACGATTAACCGTGGCGGTTTTTCGCCCGCCACGGTTATCGATTAACCGTGGCGGTTTTAACAAAAACCACCACGGTTAATTTTATGTGTCGCCATGGTTACCATGGCGGTTTTTGTAATTTAACCGCCACGGTTAATTAATGCAAGATTAATAAAACAAAGAAATCATAAATATTATAAAATTATAAATTATGATGTACACCACATATTAAATAATAAAATCGAGAGAATATTTACACAAATCTTGAACATGCATCACATTTTGTCATTCAAGTCACATGTTTTCACGTTCAAGCACTTAGTTTAAAAGTTACAAGCTGACCGGTGACCATCCTAAACTTAATCGATCGTTCGAGTTTGTCTAATCATCAAAAGGGCCACCCTACCTATAGTCGCTCATGTCTAACTTATTCCTCCAGTCCCGTAGTTCCCATAACCCTTCGTCTCTAGCAAGCTGGCTCTCAGGGTCGAAGAAGTGGCCGCTAGGTAGCACAACGTCGTCAGTGACGGCCCTACAGATGTTGGCAACCAAATCCTTGAACGTAAGGTCCTTGTCGGCGTCTTTCATCCACCAATTTTTGTGGTTCTCTTCTTGACTCACGCCCAGTACTACGGTACACGCCATTGCGCCTCATGGCCACGACAAGTATAGAAACACACGAGGGATGTGCCTGCAGGCTGTTAGGGCACTGCATGCACGATATATGTACCAGAAAATAGTTAGAATATTATGAGAGCATTCAATATGGACGAGCAAACGAGAGTAATTAATGCTACATACCGGGTAGTTTCGCCTGATCTTAAGTTTGTCCATATGGGTCCTTTTGCGTATGTTTTCCCTCCGATCGAGTGAATCGGGGTCGGCCAAGTAATCCTTGTAAGCCCTGTATGAAATCCAAGAGTGTCAACAACTATGTATGTCAAACTTAATATGTATGTTGTGTGTGGTATGAAATAATATAGAAGTGTCGTGACTTACACTTGCAGAGCCTCTTCAAAATGCTTATAGAGGCCTTTTGGCACATCATGCAAGGAGTCCATCCTAATGGCCATTCCATTCGGAGGGAAGATTACCCAAGTAACCCAATGGCCCGTGTATGTTGTTGTAAATACACCGTCCAGGCTACACCATTATATTTGATTAGATATAGATTTCAAGTGTTTAAAAAATAAAAGTATTGAATACTTAACCTAGCTAGTACCCCTTTGACTTTCTTGAAATGGTGGACCCCAATGAGACACCCGTTCTCGTTGACCTTCTTCATGCACCTATAGATGTAGTTTGCCGTCTCTCTAACTTTTTGGTCGATTCTTTCTTGCCGCCATTTATGTTGTGCTTGCTTGTCCAACTTGGGCAGGTCGGGGTGCCGGACGCTCTCTATCCAATATCCAGTAATTTTCTTATTACATATAAGCGGTGGAGATAGATACACAATTGGCTCATTCATCTCTCGGGCTATCCATGCTTGCATCCTGCAAGCACATGTCGTCACGTCATTATAGGAGGAGTGCTAGAATTAGTGGTATACGAGCGGGTAATGCATAAACAAACTCACGCCGCAAAGAGTGTGACAAGGGAGAGGTCGAGGTCCTTGCACCGTAGCAACCGCCACATTTCGTCGAAGCCTAATGGCATTGAAAAATCTTCGTCCAAGTGAAAGAGCTCTTTAGGGACCCTGAAATGAAACTCCGACACCCCTCGCTTAGTAGCATGCTCATATAATATGTGGAACCTCCGAGTGTCCCAGTTCTCGTCCTCGAGTAGCTGTCCTTGGGCACCATGAACTTGCCAAGCTCAAAGATGTTTGGGCATTCCGGGCTAAACCATTGTCCTCGCTTAGGTGATGCATATCTCCTATACAGAAGGAGATGTACGTTAGCATCATCTACCTACGTACGCATACGTAATATGTTTGGCTAAGTTTGGTTGAGATTAGCATACATATACGTACTTACTACTGCCGGTCCTCACAGCCCCCGGGTTCTTCTTAGCCAATCGGAGGTTCTTTTCTTGCTCCGCTAGCTCCGCCATGTCCACATCATCTAAGAATTTGTTGGTCATAGCAAGAACTTCCTCATCTTCTTTTGATAGCTTCTTCTTCGGCGCTTGGGGGGGAGGACATTCGACATCATCGTCCTTCTGACTGCTATGAGCCGGTGTTGACAATCCTATGCATGTGAATTGAACTTAATTAGCCCCCAATGCTGAGTACAAGTTAGCCATTTATTTTTTTGCTATACCTGTCAAATTTTCTGAAACCTCCTCAATCAGTGGGCGCTTGAACGGCGTGGGAGGATGGCGAGCCCCCTTGTCACCATGAGGAGAAGGTGTTCTCTCACCTGAGCCGTAACAGGGTGTCTTGCCGCCTTCTTCTTCTGGTTGTTCCGGAGGTGGGTTC
Organism: Hyparrhenia diplandra; assembly: GCA_015847255.1. Lineage (NCBI taxonomy): Eukaryota > Viridiplantae > Streptophyta > Magnoliopsida > Poales > Poaceae > Hyparrhenia > Hyparrhenia diplandra. The sequence continues at coordinate 126,562 of JADLZK010011667.1, forward strand.
AGACGAGGACTTCCGGCACCTCGGCCACCATCGTCGTTGTTATCATCATCGTCATCATCGCCACCACCCGGGGGAGACGGAGGAGGGCCTGCGGGCGCTGCCATCCGAGGTGTCGGCGGCTTCATAAGGACAATGTCATCCTTGTTCCATAGGTAGTGTGTAAAGGGCCGAAGGTGCTTGATCAATGTTTCTCCTTCTTCACCTGGAATATCCATCTCCTCGTCACCACAATTTGGGTCAGTGGAAGACACCTCCACCATGACATAGTCGGGTGGGACCGGTTCGTTGTTGTACATGACTCCTTCCATGCCCTTGCCTGGATACACCATGCCATCGGCCACCTCCTTCTTCTTTCCCTTCCTGCCAACGGGTATCTGGAGAGAGCACCTTGCGGGTTCGTCGAGATCGTCGATCGGGTTCTTGCTGGCTCCAGCAGTCGTAGACAAACCATGGTTGCGAAGCATAGTGGCCCGCAGATCTTGAAGCTTGGGGTCGTTGCTCGTGAATGCCTCTTCTATTTTCTTCTCGACAGTCTTCCTTGTACCTCTGCCTCGTGTAGTAGTTGTTCGCGTCGGATGCCCAGGAATCCACGGTCTTCCAGCTATGCCTCGAGCCCTTGCCCCAAACTCGGCCACGGTGCTCGGGTCTTCCGATTGCCTCGGTCAGCTCGTCGTGCTCCCTCCTAGGTTTGAACTCCCCGCGTTCCTTGGCCTCTTCGACAAGCATCACCTTCTTCTCCACCTCATCGACCTTTGGGTCATTGTACTTGGACGTGCTGCCCGCCTTTGGTTTTTTTGGCTGACGGGCATAGAAGAAGTCACGTGCCCTCTCAAGAAGGGGTTTCAACGGATTTTCTATCCCTTTCTTAGCTTCCTCCCTTTCTTTCCGCCGCCACTCTTCCCTATGACCGGCATATCCTATCATGCCGAGGTTGTACCTGAGTTCATTCTTCTTTGCGAGTTCTTTACCCATTTTAGACTTGGCTTCATACTCTTCGCTAGTCGTAATCTTGACGAACTCATCCCACACTTCACGCTTGATGAAGGTGTAGTCTTGCAAGGGTGACTGGCCCGTCTGCACATAGTTTGTGTAGAGATTGTTCCGTAGGGTGCGAAGCGCTTTGCCTGCAATGGCCCACACATGCTTCCTGCATTTTATTTTATCATAGCCTTCCTCTTTCTCTGGATAACGGAACAGGACCTTCACGCCTTTCCACACCTTCTTCTTGAGATCCTCCGGGACTTTCCTCCAGTCTAGGTAAGTGATGGGCACAGTGTCCTTGACTACGCATGAGACCTGGTTGCTAAAGGTGGCGATGACAGTTCTCGGCTCCAAGGGCTCTCCATGCGGCCCTATCGTCAATATATGATGCACCACTTCAGCTTTCTTGTGCCTCCGTCGGCCTCTTTTCAAGCGACTTCTTGTTCTTGGTGGTCATTTGAAGTCTTTGGGGTGGGACCGGATACTGCGCCTCTGACTCAGCTCCCTCTTCCCGAAACTCTAGACGCACAGGCACCAGCGGTAACTGTCACGACAACAAGAACTAGAATTAGTCATGTACTTACATGAGGCACACGACGTTGTGTTAGTCGTATACTTACGTCGGGCCTTTGAGTTTCAGTATGTGCACTGCGAGAACCCTATGTGTTGGGTTTCTCTGGTGCCCAGTCCGGATCAACTTCCTCCTCCCTAGGACATTTCTTCTGTGGCCTCGGTGCTACCTCTTTCGCTCTCATATTCGGATTCAGAAGGCAACACTGTCCTCGTGTTTGCTCTGGCGATCCAAATTTGCACGATCTTTATCGGTTGGTTCGGATGCCATTGGATTCTACGGGAACACAGAGCATTTTATTATAGTAATGTACAGTAAAGAGTAAAGTACAGTAGTAGTATGTAGTAGAGCCATCACAGAGTCATCTCAGAACATATATTTGTTGTATTCCTCTCATGATTACATAGTTTTCTACTTTACATAGAGTAGTTAAAAAAAACAAAAAATTAACCAAAAATGTGTAAAAATACAAAAAACGTGTAAAAATGTGTATTTGGCTCAGAAGTACCCAACTATCCTTATCACATCGCGTCTAAACTGGTTGCTTGTATATGTTATACAAGCCGTCCTCGTTTAGCCGCTCACAAGTATGGGGACATTTCATCATCGCTGCTGCCTTAGCATAAAAAGATTCACATCATCGCATATGCACTGCCTCAGCACTAAGTATACAAATAGTTCATCATATGTTTCACATCATTGCAAATGCCACACGTAGATAGTTAAAGGTAGTAGTAAATGCCACGAAAAACGCAAAAAAACCGCCACGGAAGTTCAACTGAGTAGTAGTGAAAATAACCGCCACGGTTTGTGAGTCTAATTAGTTTAGGAGGAGAAAATAACCATATATCAAAAAACAGCCTCAGAAACATGTCACTCATCATTTGATCCTGAACTTGGAGCATACAGGCATCATCAGGTAATGTTCCAGATAATTATTGGAGTTAGACAATTTCATCATCGGCAAACAGAGAAGGGAGTAGAGGAGGACAAACAAAAAGAGGGAGCAAGTCTAAAAATAGTGAGCACATTATAGGAGAGGAAATCAGAGAGTTAGTTTAGGTTCAGTAAGCATATAACAGTGAGCATATATTAAGCAATGGCCATATAAAAGTGAGCATATAAAAGAGAGCATATATTAGGCAATGACCATATAACAGTGAGCATATGTTAGGCAATGACCATGTAACATTGAGCATATATTAGGCAGTGAGCATATAACAGTGAGCTACATGACCAATCAGCTAGCAAGTGGTTCAGCCATGTATAAATATATTAAATTCAAATGATGAGAATATATTAGGCAGTAAGCATGTCTTGAAGCAAAATTCATGGACACATTTTTGGACAAAATTCATTTCAATTTGGATAAAATTCATCTCAATTTGAACAAAATTCATGAACAATATCATCTCAATTTGGCATTCGGCATATGCTCATCATCGGCGACAAATTCATGGACAAAATTCCACTAAGTAGTAGTCAAAAAGAGGTAGATAGAGAGCAATTTATATCTCAATTTGAGGACTTAGCAAATACAAATACAAATTGGAGGACTAAACAGCAACACATTTATATCTCAGTTTGGTCCGAGTCAACATCAATCAAGCTCAGAGCCAGCCAAATACAGCAATAGAGAGCAGCATGCATGGAAGAGAATCCCACTTGGCATTTGGCATCTCTCTCTAGGCATGCATGGCAGCCAATTACAGCTTCATGGACAACTAAATTTTCAACTAAATTTTGAACTAAACAGAAGACTAAATTTTGAACTAAATAGCAGGACAAAATTCATCTCAATTTGGTCCGAGTCAACATCACAGGCAGTGGCATATGCTCAGTTATATCTCAATTTGGCATCACATAGTAGCATCATAGGTAGCAAAAACATTGTATCATAGGCAGCAACAAAAAATGGCATCCCAGTAGCATCCCCGGCAGCAAAAAAAGGCATCACAGTAGCATCAGAGGCTGCAAAAACCTCAGAGGGCACAGAGCCGGCCGGGGACGACGGTCGGAGTGGAGGTAGAAGCCAGGAGGAGCTCGACGGGGTGGACGACGGTCGGAGTGGAGGAAGAGCTCGACGGGGAGGACGCCGGCGGCGGATCTCGGAGACCCCGGTGGCGGCGGATCTCAGAGACACCGGCGACGGCGGACGGGGCGGATGTTGCATTTCTTAAGCGCAATCACTAGAAACAGGTTTAGAACCCATCTCTAATAACGGCGCCAGAAATGCGCCGTTGACATTCCAAAGTGAAACCACCGTGTCGGTGATAACACTAGGCACATCAACGGTGATAGATCTTGCCTAAGAAGATATTCATCCGCAAGCGCACGGATCTATCATTGTAGCATTTCACCCGGAAGTATTCAGGGTATCGTTATTTATATTTTCCCAAAGGAAGGCATGGTGGAAAAGGATCTAATAGAGACATGAATAGGATAACATGACTATGTAATGGACCAATGCTCATAACAGGGATATAAAGGAACGGTAAAGGGATAACTTGACACACCCACGTAAGCCAAACTCAAGGATAAAGATAAATAAGGAATAAAGAAAGACCTAAGTGGAGCATACAGATTCTAGTCATGGCTGTGCATAGAACCAGTTGATAGTCAGGCAACACGCATGAGCAGGAGGTCGGAGCTGAGAATGAAATGGACGGGGAGACCTCCCGGAGCATCCGCCCTAATGGAAGGCATTTACGAACTCCTACAAAGACACACCGAACGTGGGGGATTTCAAAGGGACGGTCAAGGCTTGTCACGACCAAGCCGCCTACCCCCTCAACCGTGGCATGCACTCATATTCGAAGGATACGGCATCCAGGACACCACGCCCCGCATACTAGGACACTACTCATGTCCCCATGGCCCCCACCCTACGGATGGACGAAATAGGACACGAGCAAGCCCCGAAGGACACAACGAACCGCCATTCAAAGACAATCCCGACACTACCCAATTATATTGCATGAATGGTTTAAGCATAAAGTTCTATATGACGATATCACAACATAGAAACTATAGACTAGTTCATGTGTCATGATCATGTCAAGAACAACATGTTAGATCATAGGATAAATCATGAGGCATATATAACATGAAGACTCTAATCCTAATGCACAACCAAGTTAAGATAAGAGCAAGGCTTTGAAAGAATACCATAGAAAGATTTATTCCTGAAATCCATCTTCCAAGGAGCCAAGCCCTCCTTGGTAGCTTTGCCTAGCTCCACATCCTAAACTACTAATCCTACTAGGAGGAGGAAGAAGAAGAAGTGGAGAGGAGAGAGTAGCTTTCTTGTGAGGTGTGTGTTACAATGGTGGGAGATGGCCTCCTTTTATAGGTAGAGGAGAGGGGGCTCATTGGAAAATGTCCCTCCCCATATGGAAGGAGCCAAAACCGACCTGGGAACACCTTCCTAGTTTGCTAAACCGACCAACCAACGTCGGCAACGCCGGTTTTGGAAGGTAACAAACCGCCTCGCCAAAACCCGGGGCCCGAACCGCCTCGGGATGGGTGCGAGCGCACAGGTGTGGTGCTTGCCAAGCACTGCCCTGGGCTCGGTTCGGGCCGGGCCTTGGCAGGCTGGTGTGTTTGGGCTTAAAAAGTTGTGTGGCGATGTTTGCTCGGCCCAGTTCTGCGTGTTTGGTCCATTTCTCCCTTGGGCTTGATGTTCTCCAGGAATGCGCTTTCCAGGGAGGCGCCTTTTGGTGTATTTTCCACTTGTTTCTTATATAAATCTGCACAAAAATAATTTGGATACTACAAGTGGAAATATATCAATAATAAATGTATATGTGTGTAGTAAGGTATAGTTTCAACCCCTTATTGGTAGAATGTTGACGTTAAAAATGTGTCGTTAGTGACCGTCAACAGCGGAGGACGGGGAAGAGGAGCACCGGCGACGGAGGACGAGGCAGAGGAGCACCGAGGCGGCGAGCGCCGGCGCTTGGGTCCTCGGCGGCTAGGGTTTCCTAGCCCCGGCGGGGGAGGACAGGGAAGGGGACCACCGGCGATGGAGGAGGGGGCAGAGGAGAGGAGCACCGTGACGGAGGACGGGGCGGAGGACGGGGAAGAGGAGCACCGGTGACGGAGGATGGGACGGAGGAGCACCGAGGCGGCGAGCGGCGGCGCTTGGGACCCTGGCGGCTAGGGTTTCCTAGCCCCGGTGGCGGAGGATGGGGAAGGGGACCACCGGCCGGTGACGGAGGAGGGGGCGGAGGAGAGGAGCACCGGCGATGGAGGACGGGGCGGAGGACAGGGCGGTGGCGGCGTACGGCGGCGGCGGGAAATTTCAGCAGCCCTTCGGGGTCTTAATGAGCACGGGCGTAGGACTTAGCCGATTCGGGGAGGGCTGCATCAATATATAGTCCTCCATTTTCTGTGGCGGTTATTTTACAATGACCGCCACGGAAAATAGATTCAAATGCTGATTTTGAAAAATTCATAAAATTTCAAATGTTGATTCAAAAATTCTGAAAAATTTTGTGTGGCCTTCCTATGAGTATGTGTACCCATGGAAAATGTGAAACTTGAATTTTGAATAGTTCTTGCATGATTTAAAAATACAATCTTTAATTGAAAAGTTTGGAGCCATTTTGAGATGTACTAGATCGAGTCGGGGAGTCGGTTTCGAGCAAGTGTGTCGATCCATTACATATTTGGTTCCATTACATAAATGTCAAGACATACATATTTGGTTCTATTACAAAGGATCGACTTATTTTTTTGCCGGCGCTGCCACTGTCTTCTTCTGACCGTCCGTGCGGCACCAGGGCTTCGTCTTGGTCCTGATGACATTCCCCCACACGCGGGTCTCAACTTCCTTGATCTTGCTTGGATGATCGGTAAAGAGCGTAAACTCTGCGTAGTTGTTGTACTCTTGAGGCTCTGGACTCCATCGGCTCCCACGATCCTTTGTTTCCCTCCCATGACCACATGTAGATGCTTTTTGCCCTGCGGTTTAGGCATCGGGTAGTAGGCTACCTGCGCCACGTGACTTGCGAGTACCCACTCATCATCTGAAGTACTTTCGAGCTGAACAGTGGTTAAACCATAGTCGTCCACGTCAACCGCCGTTGACTTGACCCACTGGCACCGGAAAAGGGGTATCTGTAGCTCTCTGCCATAATCAAGTTCCCAAATCTCTTGGATCTGCCCATAGTATGTCTTGAGCTCCCCGGTGGACATGTCCATGCCCTCATACCGAACGTCGCTATTCTGTGATGCGTGTTGACACTGCTTAACGACATCACTAATATAGCACACTAGCATAGCAAAAGCAACGGCGCCAAACTGCTCCCACTAAATCTAGGCAGCGCCAGTTATAAAAGCAATGTCCCCAAACAGTGCTGGTATTATAACAATCATAAAGCCACTATAAACTAGTCAAAGGATAACCTATACTTCTAGTAAAGTAGGTTGTCAATCCACTTATGCAACTAGAAAGTATAACATGGCATAAAATGATATGACTAGGCAGGAAAAGAATAAGATAAAGAATATAGAACAAGACTCTACAAGCGGAAAGAATAATCTATACCATTGTAGCATTTTAGAGTATACGAGTGTCGAATCCATAGGAAAAACAGCTATCACTACTTAATGCGTAATACTAATAAAGTTCTTATATATGGAATATCTATAACCAATAATGATAATGTTTCTACTCAACAACAGGGTTAATGTCACATGAAATAATAATAAATATGATAAAGATATGTATGATAAATGCTCAATAAGATAAATGATAAATACAGGGATCAAGCCATCATGAAATGATAAAGATTCAACAAAATATTCTAGTCTAAGGACTCACATGGGGCAATATAAGGAAAACTTATGTGTAACTATCATCACATGTTATTGCTAAACTCTAATTAGTGCAAACATCTAGTTATCATAGCTACTACTATTACTTCATAACAAACATAAGGATCATCAACTAGGAAGGATTCAATAATGAGATATTCACCTTCTTCGCGACACACGATCTACCGTTAACTACATACTGAGGGAGGATTATAGAAGACTCAATAGAGCTGTCACCTCTACGAACTACCCCAAACCTCGGCATATAGTGGGCATCTGTAGACATAACATATATAAGCACCACGCTTACATAAGTTATAACATCTATCTTGCACGATACAAGATGAGGGCTATACAATCCTAAGCATGCAATCCATAATAAATAAATAACTCTACTAGACATATTAAAGCAAAAAATAAACAAAGCAAATGATAATATAATAAAGATAAAGAATAATATCATAGATGATCAATGAGTAATGAATATACCAAAGATATAAATATATCAAAGAGTATAACAATGTACCTATGAACACCTTGACAGAATCTGAAGCTCAAGCCTTCCTATGCTTGGAACTCCTTCTAATCTATTGCTAAGTAGCTAATCTCTCTAGATCTTGAACTATTCTGAGGAACTAGGGTTTATAGCTCTGGACTTGATCTCTGGAACTCAGGTTTCTGATCTTCAGTACTGAATTAGAGTTTTAGGGGGTAGCCATGCCCCTTCTTTTATAGTCCCATAGGATGAATCTCAGCCCTTGGATCAAACCGACTTGATTGGACGGACTAGATCAACTCCATAGGTCGGTTGTAGGAAGCTTCCAGAAGATGGACACGTGGAGCCACCAGGGGGTGCCACGCGGCACCCCCCCCCCCGTGCCGCCCGGCCCCACCTGTAAGGGTGTGGGCACCGGCCTTGGCGAGGTGTCTTCTCTTCATATTTAGACCCCTAGAATTTACTCCAATCGCCCTGATTTGGTCCTTTTCTTCGGTGTCTTGATTTCTCCTCTTTTCTCTCTGGTTTTCCGGGGTTTTCCAGAGTTCACCTATAAAACTAAGTGTATACAAAACTTGTGGAAATCATTAGTGTAAACCCTATCTTTTATTTGTTCTTGTCCTCATATGTTCTATTATTTCATATTAAAAAGTTGACAATAACTACCATCAACAAGCTCCCCATGCTTACCTATTGCTAGTCCCTTAGCAAAACATATAAACTATAAAACAAACTTGGATCAGGAGTTGCTACGATACTTTTATTCTTACAAAGTACACATGCTTTCAAAAAGAAACTCAACTCCTTCTTTGGATAGACTAATTTTGACTTCAAACTCTTTCTTTTACCAACTATGGTGCTTTTACTCTCACTTAGGTACTTGAGCATTTGAAAAACAGAACAATCAAGTCAAGCACTATGTCTCAAGTCTTCGATCACTAATATTCCGGAGTGTTTAATAAATTTTGCAAATAAAACTCAGAGCTCTGTAATGAATGGCACTCTCAATCTCTCAGTACGTGGTATTTGTGGATCCTCACTAGGCATTAATAATAGTTGCCTTCTCTCTTGTATATATGTGGTATTTATGGCACAAGGCTAAGTATTAAGCCTTTATAACTCACTCTCTCTCCAAATATGGCTTATGTGGGGTTCATAGGAGTGGCACTCTTGAAATAATATTGCATATCTGCAAAGGATATATCTATAGTTCAACCAATGGATCCATAGAGAGTTCAGCCAGTCAAGACAGGTATAGCATGTGTATGAAATATGATGGATAGGTTTATATTTGGTGGCTAAAACAAATTCTACGTTTACTCCTTTGATGATAGAATAAATCTCTCTTTTGAAACTTAGAAACTTTTGAGAGAACTTTGGGCTGCATACTTTTCTTTCTTTTTCTTTCAGAGAGACGGGCATCTAAGTTACTAAGTACCCATTGTTTTCATTTGGACACTTGTCCTCTTTTACTCTCTTTCTCGTTTTTTTTCTTAGGGAGGTAGGCTCTACTCGCCCGTAGGACACTTGTCCATTTTTCATCTCCCCTTTTTATTCTTCTTCTTTTTTTTAGCAGCAACCCACTCTCTTTCCACTGATAGACTTTTTAAGAGATATCACAAAGATACTTTTGGAGTAAATATAATATGGGCTTCCTATGGTTTAATGGAGGGTTTATTCCTAGTGTAGGAATGAAACAAGTATATGGATGTATATGTGGAAAAAGCATGGTATTGCAATCACTCCCAGGGTAGGAATAATGCATATGTATGTGGAAGGTGGTGTGGATAGAAACTTGTCTTTTCATGACTGAACTCCTCACAGGTAACAGCAAAGCTTGAACTACTCAACCCAAAGCAAATAACATATGTAACTAGAATGTTTTCCTAATCTAATAATTATAAATATGGCTTTGGTAGGAATTTAACACTCTGCCAAACAAGAGCTCATCATGAAGGATTTTAAATTTTCAAAGTAAATCTCCAGATATAGTTTCACTAGGACAAGATAAATAGCATGCTCAGACTCTCTCTCATATCATATCCCCCAATTATCTAGACTTAGATCAAGTGTATGCAACCACAAGTCAGGTATAAATAAAATTTGAAAGCGGGACAAATATATCCAAAATATCGGAGGAGTTTCTAGTAAAAAGCAAGGTACTAAAAAGAATTAGAGTAGAGCAACTATTCATCATTTCCAAGACTAACTTTATTTATTCTAACTAACACTTATTAACCACACCTTAAGCAAACATATATATATAACTAAGACTCTTTATTTGATTTAAAACTTTATGCATCTTTTTATGGTCTTTTTAAAGTAAAGCAAAAGATTGTAAGTATAGGGGTACTTATCTCGATAACCGAGGGTGCTCTCCCCCAAGTTAGATTTTTGTGTAGGTGCCGAGGTGAGGTAGATGAATGGAGATGATGTTGTCCTTCCTTGATGAAGTATTGATAATAACTGTTAAGGTTCTGTTGAGTGGTTGGACGTCTCCTTCTCGTTATGGCTCATAATTGCTTTAGATCCTGCAAAACTCAAGTAGACAATACATCTTATGGAATTGATTAGGCGTTAGCAGTTGGATATTTTATGTTTGATTATCTTGAGTTTATTTTATGAGAAAGATTAAAGATTAAGCTAGAACAGGGATCTAAGCAAAAACTAATATTTTTGGTATTTTCTTTTTATGCATGCACGTAGGAAAAATAAGAACAAATGCAATATTTTTATTTTTATGCCTCCACAGTAAATAGTCCCGTGGGTGTTTATGCCACAGAATTAATTACATGGGGCTTTAAGATGAATGCTAAAGAAAATAAATATGCACAATCTAAAAGATAAAGGATACCTTTCTGCACTTACCTTGGGCACTTAGGAGTTACTCCCATGGTATGACAGTTGGTACGTATGTTTGTACTGAAGCTTCTGGGGAAGTTACTTTAGAAGGTGATGATGGTTCTGGTTCCGAAGGTGAGCTTTCCTTCTTCCTCCATTCCTTCTTGATTGGCTTGTACAGGAATGGGAACTTCTTGGATTCCTCCAAATCCTCTTCCTGTACCTTCTCTTCTTCTTCATTGTGTACCTCTTCAAGGTTGTTGGTCCAATCTCCCCATCCAACTTCTATGGTTGATGCTGCCGCCGCGTACTCTTCCCATTCTTTGTTTGTCTTCGGGACGTACTGGTTGCGACGAGCATTTTGTCTCCTCCTATTGGGAGGCTCTCTGTACTCTTCATAGTCAGTATAATTTCTGAAATAACAACGTACCCGTTCCGTAGGAAACTGGAAGTGGATTTCTCCAGTATTCATGTAGATGACTGTGCGGGTCGTGTTCAGGAATGGTCTCCCTAGCACAATGGGTGCATTGATGTCTTCATCTTGCATGTCCAGGACCATGAAATCTGCATGTACGAAGTGGTCCCGAATCTGGACAGGTACATCTTTAGCTATGCCTTCTGGCCTCCTGTAAGACTGATCTGCCATCTACAGCTGCGTATAGGTTTCATACAGGGGTTGTTTACCAAATATAAATTCATAGATTACCTTAGGCATGATGTTGACTCCTGAGCCTGTATCACAGATAGTATTTGTGAAGGTTAGCTGATTAATTAAAATGTCTATCTCAAGATTACCTGGATCTTCCATCTTAGGTAGATATGGTGAAGTAGCAGCGTAGTCCCATTCTGAGTAGATTGCATTGATCATGTTCATATTCTGAGGCTGCTTCTTCTTATTCTTCCTTCGTCTGTAGCTAGGATCATTCTTCTTGACAAGTTGTTCAATCTCGGGGCTGTATTGAGGATGAGCAGGATACTCATGCATCTTGTTCTTGAAATGGAAGGTCTCCCTTCTCCCCTTGATGTTGAAACAGATCTTCGCTTGAGCAGCGTAGATGATAGCTTTGGCCGCCGTCAAGAATGGTCGGCCCAATATGATGGTTGATCCGTCATCTCTCCTCGATGTCGAGGATGACGAAAGTCGCTTGCACAAAATGAATTGCCAACTCGTAGGCAAATGTCGCCGAGGATGCCCTTGGGGTAGATGATCGATTGATCTGCAAGCTGCAAGCACATGGTTGTGGATGATAAAGGAGCACCATGGATCTTATCATATATTACCTTTGGCATTATATTATCTTTGGATCCGTGGTCACAAAGAGCATTGTTGAATGTGTGCGCCCAATCGAATAGTGATGGCGGTCTTCCCGAATCTCCTTTCTTTAGTGGCATGGACTCATGCTTCCATCCTTGCTTTACAGAGTTTTTATGATAGCCTGCATTAAAAATATTGACAAGGTTTGCGAGACTCTAACTCTTCGGGCCGGGTGCGGGATCTTAATAGATTCTAGTGGGGGAACAAAGAAGCCGCCAACCGAGCAAATTTGTGACTCTAGCATTTTATTAAAGCTATCTTTGGTTCTTCATGGCAAATTGGAAAAGGTGTCTAGCCCGGTACTGATTGTGTCCAAGGTTTTATCATTATCTATGACCTTCTTGTTGATCTGCTCAATAAGTCTAGACTGACCAGCAAGTAACTCTCTCAAAGGAGGTTGATGTAGTGTACATCCTCCATAAGTTCTGGACAATTCTTCCCAGAATGCCCAAAGCTTCCGCATTCTTCACAAGTCATGAGAGCGTCATTGATATGCATGACCTCTCTCTTCTCATGGTCTTGGTTCTCCAGCTTCTTCATCAACAAATCAAGCTTTGCTGATAACATGTCCACCTCCTTAAGTTGATGGACTCCACCTCTCTTCTGAGTAGTAGTGCGCTCTTCATTCCAACTCTGGTTGGAAGCCATCTTCTCAACGAGTGTAGTAGCATTAGAGAGCGTAAGAGCTAAGAATGCTCCTCCAAAGAAGGCGGCGTCCATTGTCTCTCACGGGTGCTAGTAGTGAGCCCGTGGTAGAATGTCTGCATCAACAGCCAGTCCTCCATCCCATGATGAGGACACTCTGAAATCAGGTCCTAAAACGTTCCCAAGCCTCGGGAAATGATTCATCATGTTGTTGCTGAAAGCTTGAAATCTTCCCACGCAAGGCATTTGTCTTGCCAGTAGGAAAGAACTTGGCGAGGAAGTTGGTCGAGCAGCGGTCCCAAGTATTGTTCTTCTCCTTGTTGGCATAGAACCACTGTTTGGCCTTTCTAAGTAGCGAGAATGGGAATAGGCGAAGCAGAGTGGCATCACGTGTCACTCCCTTAATCGTGAAGGTGCTGCAGATCTCGAGAAAGTGTTGCAAATGGGCACTTGCATCTTCATGTGCCTTCCCATAGAATTGACTAGCTTGCACCATAGTGATGAGTGCAGGCTTAAGCTCGAAGCCATTCTCTCCAACATCAACTGTAGGTCCAGTGCAGATGTTGTTGGTGGTCGGAGCAGAGAATTCGCGTAGACTCTTGTTAGCCATAGCTTCAAAGTCGGATGCTAAACTTCTCTTCGAATGTTGGTCTTCAAACTTCTTTGTATGCTTTCAGGAGCTTTTCTCTTTCTTTGTCTAATTAACTTTTTCGGATCACCGAGAAAATTATCTAGAAGCGTAGCACTTTGCATACATTAACCTGAAATAAAATGATCAAAATAAAACAAAACAAAAAAGAGTGAAATTTGTGAGTAGAAGATTATTGGTTTATCTAATTCCATGCGTGTAAGACTATACTAGTACTTCTAAGTAATCTATAAGGGAATTCTACTTAAATGCCTCCTTAGAGCTAGAAAGATATGTAGTAAGCAATTTGAATGTCCTCCATGCATCTAGAAGATATGCATCAAGTAAATTTGAAAGTCTTCAAAAGATTTAGAAAGAATGCATTAAGCAAGTTGAATGTCTTCAATGCATCAAGAAGTTATGCACTAAGTAGTTTGATGTCTTCCCCACAACGGCGCCAAAAATGCTTGTTGACACTTCTTAATGACATCACTAATATAGCACACTAGCATATAGCAAAAGCAACGGTATGGCTGCTCCCACTAAATCTAGGGGCGCCGACTATAAAAGCAATGTCCCCAAACGGTCTTTGGTATTATAACAATCATAAAGCCACTATAAACTAGTCAAAGGATAACCTATACTTCTAGTAAAGCAGGTTGTCAATCCACTTATGCAACTAGAAAGTATAACATGACATAAAATGATATGACTAGGCGGGGAAAAGAATAAGATAAAGAATATAGAACAAGACTCGCAAGCGGACGACGAATAATCTATACCATTGTAGCATTTTAGAGTATATGAGTGTCGAATCCACGGGGAAAACAAACTATCACTACTTAATGCGTAATACTAATAAAGTTCTTATATATGGAATATCTATAACCAATAATGATAATGCTTCTACTCAACAAAGGGTTAATGTCATGAAATAATAATAAATATGACAAAGATATGTATGATAAATGCTCAATAAGAAAAATGATAAATACAGGGGATCAAGCCATCATGAAATGATAAAGACTCAACAAAATATTCTAGTCTAAGGACTCACATGGGGCAATATAAGGAAAACTTATGTGTAACTATCATCACATGTTATTACTAAACTCTAATTAGTGCAAACATCTAGTTATCATAGCTACTACTATTACTTCATAACAAACTTAAGGATCATCAACTAGGAAGGATTCAATAATGAGATCTTCACCTTCTTCGCGACACACGATGTACCGTTAACTACATACTGAGGGAGGATTATAGAAGACTCAATAGAGCTGTCACCTCTACGAACTACCCCAAACCTCGACATATAGTGGGCATTTGCAGACATAACATATATAAGCACCACGCTTACAAAAGTTATAACACTATATCTTGCACGTTACAAGATGAGGGCTATACAATCCTAAGCATGCAATCCATAATAAATAAATAACTCTACTAGACATATTAAAGCAAACAATAAACAAAGCAAATGATAATATAATAAAGATAAAGAACAATATCATAGATGATCAATGAGTAATGAATATACCAAAGATATAAATATATCAAAGTGTATAACAATATACCTATGAACACCTTGGCCAGAATCAAGCTCAAGCCTTCCTATGCTTGGAACTCCTTCTAATCTATTGCTAAGTAGCTAATCTCTCTAGATCTAGAACTATTCCGAGGAACTAGGGTTTATGGCTCTGGACTTGATCTTTAGAACTCAGATTTTTGATCTTGATCTTGAATTAGGGTTTTCGGGGGTAGCCCCGCCCCTTCTTTATAGCCCCATAGGATGAATCTCGGCCCTTAGATCAAACCGACTTGATTGGATGGACTAGATCAACTCCATAGGTCGGTTGTAGGAAGCTTCGAGAAGATGGACACGTGGAGCCACTAGGGGTGCCGCGGCAACCCCTCCCCCCGCATGCCGCCCGGCCCCACCTATAAGGGTGTGGGCCCGGCCTTGGTGAGGTGTCTTCTCTTCATATTTAGACCCCCGGAATTAACTCTAATCGCCCGATTTGGTCATTTTTTTCTTGTGTCTTGATTTATCCTCTTTTTCTCTCTAATTTTCTCGGGGTTTTCGAGTTGACCTATAAAAGCGAGTGTATATAAAACTTGTGGAAATCATTAGTGTAAACCCTATCTTTTATTTGTTCTTGTCCTCATATGTTCTATTATTTCATAGTAAAAAGTTGACAATAACTACCGTCAACAACGCGCTCTTGTTGTCCTTTTCTTTCATGTGGAACTGTATCCATTGATGTCATAACCTTGCCATGTGATGATTTGGCTAGATGGGCCGTATGCAAGCATCGATTCTTCGGTATCCGCGTTTAGGGGTATCTCCTGTTCTCGGATCCACGTTGTGAAATTGATCTTGTGTTGTCTCAGTACCCACCCCTCGGTGCGTCGGACAGCCTTGCTGTGGATCTGGGCTAGATGCTTCTCAACCCACGTTTCCATTGAGACTAACGGTTCGAGCATTTGTCATGGGCTTCTTCAATTGTTTCTTGGTCTATATCGGTTCGTACTCTGCCCGCGCAGCCCATCCCTCGCGGTTACGCTTCGTGCGGGTGGTCGGGTAGGCCGATTGCATTTCCATCCCGGATGTATCTAGTGCAGTAGTTAACAGCCTCCTGTGTTGTGTATGCCTCAATCATAGAGCCTCTGGGTATGCACGGTTAAGGACGGATCTGTTAAGAGAGGACATGAACCGCTCGTTCGTCCACATCTCTTGCAGGTAGAGAGGCCCCAGTTCTCGTATCTGATCGACCATGTGTATCATGAGGTGTGGCATAATATCGAGAGAAAGACGGTGGTAAGCACATCTCGGTGGGCACATAGTCTCCCACGATGAACTCTTTTCGGTCTTGGGGAGGTCATTTTCAGCGATGACCTTCTCAATGATGCGATTAAAAAGTAGCACAGCGTGTAACGACCATCTTCATGAACTCGGGCGATGCACCGATCACAATTGGAAGGAACACCATCAGCATGACATGGCGGTCATGGGCCTTGAAGTTTGATAGTGTGAGGTCTTTCATCGATACAATGCTCTTGATGTTGGAACGTAAAACCGGTCGGCACTTTGACATCCCCCGAGCCATTTGCAAAAATCCCTCTTTTCATCCCGTGTCGGGTTGTAGCTCGCGGCTACGGAAAGTCCACTTTTCCGCTATTCCCGAGGGTGTCAAGTGAAGTTCGGTCCACGATGCCCATGTCGGCAAGATCGACGTGACTTGACACCGTCCTTCGTCTTAGTCTTGATGTCTAGCAAAATCCCGACCATCCTCTCGAAGACATTCTTCTGTAGATGCATGTTATCGATGGCATGGGGTGTATGGAGCACCTTCCAGTATGGCAGGTACTTGAAGAAAATTGACTGCTTCTTGAATGGGACTTTGGGCGGTGTCGGATTGGGTTCTGCTTCTGTAGGATCTGATGGAAGCCTAGAGGGGGGGTGAATAGGCTGACCCCAAAAATCGACTGTCAAAACTTAATCACACCGTCGATCTGAGAGATGCGCGGCCTTTGCCGCGTAAAGGTCGCTAATCGGGTGTGTAATTGACAGAGACAGAGAGAACACAGTCCTCGGTGTAGTGGGGCGCGGCACTGCCGCGCGAACCAGTGGCACTGCCGCGTGTCACTTAACAGAAGTGACCTCAAAGTGAATCTGAAAGCTGTGGATTCAATGCTCGTGATTCACACTTGTTCCTGCATGCAAATACTTCGCAGAGGACTAGCCAAGTATGCCAGAAATGCAGCAACAAGGTAGATCGGGACGAAACCCTAGCTCACAAGAGAATATATGCAAGAATGTAAAGAACACAAGTGACACAAGGATTTATCCCGTGGTTCACCATCGCCACAAAGGCTGGGTTACCTCCACGTTGTTGAGGTTGCCACACAAGGCTTAGCTTGCCCACCGGCTTGCTTTTTCCCTCGTTCACAAGTCTAGGGAGTTAACCCTAGAGATGTGGGGTAATGTATTGATTTTGTGTGAGGTTACAAACCTCCCAAGGCTGCCACACGAAGGGGGCAAGCTCAAGGGCGACGCCTAGCCGTCTAGGAGCAAGCTCCAAGAGAAAAGAACCCTAGGGTTCTGGCCAAACGTGAACCAAATACTCTTTCAAGTTGGGGAAGTAGTAGATCCGGCCTCCACAAGAAGTTTGCTGCCTTTTCCCTCAAGAATCTGTGGTGGAAAGTGAGGGATTAAGTAGGGAGCTCAAGGTGCTTCAATGGAGGAGTGAGAGAGAGCAAAAAAGAAGGTTTTTCGGGTCATGCCTTTCGAGGAAGAAGAAGGTCTGAGCCAGGTGACCGTTGTGGGAGGGGTAGGAATGGTATTTATACCCAACGGACCCAACGGTCAAGTTTAAGTGTGGCACCGCAAGAGATGATCTTATCTGATCGCGCCGTGAGTGCTTGCCGCACCAACCCAACGGCCGAAGAGTGAAATTGAGTTAAAGTGCTGGCTGTTCAGGCTTGGAGTTGTGTCTTATGGCTGGATTTGAGTTTTGAGCATTTAGTCCACATGTAGCCAAGAGTCCTAGGATCCCTCTTGATAGTACGGCTTTTCCTAAACTCAAGATTCAAAATATGAAATAATTTAAACGCCTTGATCCGGAAACTCCGTCATCTAGCTCATAGGGTGCCTTTGGACCTGTACATCATCTCCGCAAATCTCATTAGTCCCCTAATTCAGTGGTCATCAACGCCAAAACCCACATAGAGCTTGATTGCACTTACAATCTCCCCCTTTTTGGTGATTGATGACAACCAAATTAGAGCTTACATAAGATGTAACGTCAAACTGAGATTTCAAAAGCCAAGGATGTAGGAGCCTCCCCCTAAATATGTGAGTGAGTTTTGAATCCTCAATCTTGACATAAAAGGTCAAGTTCACATATTTAGGTACGGTGAGGCCTCCCCTTAAATGTGTGGGTGAGATTTGAATTCTCAAATCGACGTAAAAGTCAATGTCACACATTTAGACGGTGTGTAGGGCCTCCCCCTACATCCATGCCTGCTGTGGGGTCTTGAACTAGGTGTCACAGAAGTATATACGTGATGCATGAAGTAAACGTGATAGATCAGAGCACAAAGGGAGCACATGCATGCGGGTGAGGTGCGGCCTTGCCGCTCATCGATCTGATGCATCGCCGTAACTAACATCCACAGCACATGTGACAAATATGAGGAAATAAACTAGCAGCAGATTATTATAAAGCAGAGTTTTAACATGCAAAGATCAAATCCGAGAAATAACAAATCATAGGTGGCATTATTACATAAAATAGAGTTTCTCTCAAACTCACACCTAAACAACTATTCTCAAAAGATCTAAACGCTGAAGCTCCATCTGCTGCTGCATCAACATCCTTGAAACATCACTAAGGCGTCGAAAAAGTTTGACCCCCCTACTTTCTTCTAATTTTCTCTCCCTTTGGCGTCAAGCACCAAAAAGATCATAGAAAAGAGAAGAAAAGCGGAGGAATCAGTCCTCACTAGTGTCATCACGCCGACTAGTGGAAGTAGCCTCGTCCTCCTCCTCTGAAGTAGCTGCACGGCGAGACTGAGAAGGACGACGAGTGGAGCGACGAGCTGGCATCTGCTGCGAGAAGGAACCAAGTATGTCCGACGATGCCCTGTCCGAGCTGCTGGTGGCTGAGAGGTCTGGGAGCTCGAACTGAGGAGGCCTAGGAATAGGTGGAAGAGCTGGAAGTCCCTGTCTCTCCCTAACACTCTTGAAGGCCTGCCTGATCTCCCTGCGGGTCTCATTGCTCTGCTGTGAAGAGTAGGCACAGTGTCCAAAGATGGCTCGCAGCCAAGCCTTCACCTTGCTGCTAGTGCCCCTGCTCCTGGGCCTAGAGCTAGAGGGCTCCTGAAGATCCTCTCTACCAGCTAAGGTACCACCAACAGTGGCTCTGCCACTAGTCTTCCCACCATCCAAAGCATGGGTATTCTCTATGTTGTAGACGGTGTGGAAACCGTCCTTAGAAAATATGCGTCCTGTGACCCTCTCAATCATGAACATGAGGTAGGGAGCATAGGGCAGGTTCCTTCTCCCATCATCCATAGCATTGGCTAGCTGCCTCCAGATGAACCTCCCCACATTGAATATCTCATCATTTCTGAAGTGGGCTAGGAGGTTCCTTGCATACCCATTCACATCAGAGGCTGCCCTATCCTTGGGGTCAATGGTGCACCTGCAGAGGTTGTTCATCACATAGAAGAACCCTTTCAGTCCCTTTCTCTTGCCATCAGCCTCTCTTGGCTTCTCCCAACAGTCCCTAATCACCTTGTACTCAATAGGGTCAATGTCATGAATGTCGGTGTAGGTCCTGTGCTCCTCTCCAAAACCAAGAATCTGACAGAAGGTGATGTAGTGAACCTTGTAGTGCCTTCTATCTGTCATCCAGTGAATGGTGTCAGCTTGCTTGTCCCAGTAGTAAGTGGTATGAAACTGACTTAGAATCTCTTCATTCCAATCATACCTGAAAGCCATGATATCACATCGGCTCAAACACATTTGCAAGCCTCAATAGCCTCATCAAAACCCGGGCTCTTCCTTCTCGACCATCTTGTCAAAGTCAATGAAGTGCACAGTGGTGATCTTGCTCTTCTTTGAGTGAAAGATGACAATGAGGTAGAAGTTTGAGTGAAAAGCCACCCAAAACCTCTCATCCACTCCATCTATCCTCTCATCAGCATAGACATTCAGCTCTCTAGCTTCTACCACTTCCCTCTGCTTCCTGAAGTAGCTCACCACAGGTATAGGCTAAGTGTTGTTGGGGGCTGCCTGCTCAAAGTCACCCTCCACAGGCATCATATTGCTGTCATCAAACACACTGATGTGGCTTGGAGTGCCCTGATCACCATCTGAAACTATGGTGTACCCACAGAATCGCTTCTTTGCTCCTCGGTGAGTCCAGCATAGAGCTGCCTTCGCACTGCTCCTCTGTTAAGGTTCTTTCTGCCTCTGCCTCTCTTCTCAACTACCTTGACCCTCATCTTTCTCTTGCGGTGGGATCACCTCGAGGGGTCCATCTATGCAAAAAGATAGAATTTGATCGGCGTAGTTGATAGAGTGTAAAATGGCCAAATTTATGCGGTAGCAAGGTTAGAAAAATGAAGATTGATGAATTGAGCAAGCTGTCGGGGTGAAAACACGAAATTTTGGCGGCATCGCCGCTCGGGAGGCATGGCTTTCCGCCTTTTGAGTGGCACTGCCGCTCGGTGGACGCGGCACTGCTGCTTCCCCTTGCTCAAATTCATCAAAAATCATCTTGCTAAACTTCCTAACACATCCATTCAACACATGCTACATTGCTATCACAATTTCAGAGACAAATTCACAGTGAAAGTACAGATTTTCCATGGATCGAAAAATGAGCATGAACTTGAGAAAAATTTCTTTGACATTTGGAGTCAATCGATTTCAAGGGTCAATCAAGTAAGTGATTTGAGGGATATTTGGCGTTGGAAGCAGCTAAGAACGATTAAGTTCTATTTGGGGGCGGCATTGCCGCGCCCTCCACCTAAATCACCTAAATCATGGAACAACGGAATCCATCGATTCTAACTATCCAAGCCACTTTGCTAGAGTTCATACACCACTTAGTAACACAAATCCATGAGAAATAACCACACATTGCATAGATCGAGCAAGAACTCCATGAACTAGGGTTAGGTTACCTTGTTGTGTACCTCACGGATTGAGGAGAGAAGAAGAGAAGTAGCTCGAGGGAAGGGGAGTTTGGCCGGCCGGGGACGAGCGGGGAGGCCGGCGGGCGGCGCTGGCGGCGGCTTGCCGGGGCGGCGGTGATCCGTCCGGCGGCGGCGACACGCGGCAGAGAAAGACGGCGGCGCTTCGGCCTCACGACGAGAGAGAAGGTCTTGAGGGCTCGCGGCGGCGTCGGGCCGAGAGAGAAAGGAAATATCCGGTCGGGCCCGGGGTAGAAAAGGAAAGAAGAAAGATTTGGCCCGGTACCGGTTCGGACAGAACAGTCCTGGAACCCTAAGTGCGGCCTTTGCCGCCGCACGAAGGCAACCGCCAAGCGCTGCACGGCACGCTTGCCTCGTAGGGCACGCGGCATTGCCGCTCAACCTGCCTGTCCCTACATATATATTGCCTCTATGACTCATTCTTTCTCAAATTTAACCACAAAGACACCAAGATTCATTACCAGAGACAGATAATCGAGTACAAAACTATGGCATTGAATCTCGGAGTAGAATTTGAAATCCTTTTCAAACACTATATGAAAATTTTCACAAACTTTTTTTCTATGTCAAACTAGTGTCTCAATCAATTTTGCACGTGTGCTAGAATTCAAGTTAAGTTACGAGAGTCGAGAATGTTTAGCTCACTACACAAAGCACAAAATCTTGACTCATCGAGAGGCTTAGTGAAGATATTGGCTAGTTGCTTTTCGGTGCTCACATGGCGAATTGCGATATCTCCTTTTGAGTTCGTGGTCTCTCAAGAAGTGATGACGGATGTCTATGTGTTTTGTTCTAGAGTGTGCTATAGGGTTGTTTGCAAGTTTAATGGCACTCTCATTGTCACAAAGAAGAGGTATCTTTGTGAATTGACATCGAAATCTTTTAAGGTTTGCTTCATCCAAAGTAGTTGAGCCACAAAGATGCACCTATTTTGCAACATACTTGGCCTCGGCGGTGGATAGGCCTACACAATTTTGCTTCTTAGAGCTCCAAGACACTGAGGACCGTCCAAGGAATTGACACGTCCCCGAAGTGCTTTTTCGATCTACTTTGCAACCGGCATAGTCAGAATCTGAATAGCCAAGTAGATTGAACTTGGAGCCCTTGGGATACCACAAGCCAAGTTTAGGAGTGAGTACTAAATATCTCAAGATTCTCTTAACGGTCACATTGTGACATTCCTTTGGATTAGCTTGAAAACAAGCACACATGCACACACTAAGCATTATGTCGGGTCTAGATGCACAAAGGTAAAGTAAAGAACCTATCATGGACCGATATACCTTCATGTCCACGGCTGGACCCTCCTCATCAAGATCAAGATGTCCATTGCTTGGCATTGGAGTTTTGATTGGCTTTGCCTTAGCCATATCAAACTTCTTTAGCATGTCATGGGTGTACTTGGTTTGGCAAATAAATGTCCCTTCCTTCATTTGCTTGACTTGAAATCCAAGGAAGAACTTTAGCTCATCCATCATGGACATCTCAAATCTCTTGGTCATTGTCCTACTAACATCTCAAATCTCTTGGTCATTGTCCTACTAAATTGCTCAACATACACATTGTTAGTGCTACCAAATATTATGTCATCGACATATATTTGGCATACAAATATATCATTACCAACTTTATGTGTAAAGAGAGTAGGATCAGCTTTGCCTATTTTAAAGTCTTGTTTGAGCAAGAATTTCCTAAGGCATTCATACCATACTCTTGGTGCTTGCTTAAGCCCATAGAGCCTTTTTACGGAGTTTGTAAACATGGTTGGGAAACTTGGGGTCTTCAAAACCCGGTGGTCGCTCAACATACACTTCTTCTTGTAGAGAACCATTGAGGAATGCACTCTTGACGTCCATTTGGAATAGCTTGAAGTCATGATGGGCAGCAATGGCTAAAAGAATGCAATTGCTTCTAGTCTTACCATTGGTGCATAAGTCTCATCAAATTCCAAGCCCTCTACTTGAGTGAAGCCTTGAGCAACCAATCTTGCCTTGTTTTCTTGTCACCAACCCATTTTCATCTTGCTTGTTGCGGAAGACCCACTTGGTACCAATGATGTTCGTCTTGGGTCTTTCCACCAAGTCCCACACTTGGTTTCTTTCAAAGTTGTTGAGCTCTTCTTGCATAGCCAACACCCAATCCGGATCCTTGAGAGTATCATCTACCTTTGTCGGTTCTAAAGATGAAACAAACGAGTAATGTTGATAAAAGGTAGCTAAATGAGATCTAGTAGTAACTCACTTTCGAAGACTCCCAAGGATGTTATCAATGGGGTGATCCCATTGAATTGTTTGTCGAGTCGTGGGTGATCAACGCCATCTGCATTCTCTTCTTGATCTTCATCATAGTCATCATCGGCTTCAAGAATTGGAGCAAGATCAAGTGGTTGAACGGGTGATGCGGCGAAGCCGGTTGTTCTTAGGGTGGGGGGCTGGCTTGCGCGCTGGAGTGCGCGACCGCCCGCCTTGGTCATTTCAGCGGCGTGTGCTACACTTGGTCATAGAGTATGCGTCAAGGAATCTTGTGCAAAGAACAACTGGGTGGATCCTCCTCTACAAGTAGCTTGATCTTCTTGAGGTCTTATATCACCTATAGCCAATTGCTTGATTGCCTCACAAGGTGGATCCTCCTTACCTACAACACTTTGATCAACTTGCTCTACTTGAGAGCCATTAGATTTATCAAATGTCACGTCTATAGTAACTTCAACTCTACAGAAGGTTTTGTTGAAGACACGATAGGCATGCTCATTTGATCCATAACCAAGAAGAAAACCTTCATCAACTTTAGGTGCAAACTTAGAGGTTCGGGGCTTCTTGTTACGAATGAAACACTTGCACCCAAACACCCTAAAGTATGATACCTTTGGTTTGTTACCGGTTAAGAGCTCATATGAAGTCTTCTTGAGTTTCTTGTGTAAGTAGAGGCGGTTGATGGCATGACAAGCGGTATTGATAGCTTCACACCAAAAAGATGTCCAGAAGTCTTGTACTCATCAAGCATTGTCCTTGCCATCTCTATGAGTGTTCGGTTCTTTCTCTCTACTACACCATTTTGTTGAGGGGTATAGGTAGCTGAAAACTCATACTTGATGCCCTCTTCATTAAGGAACTCTTCAACTTGGGTGTTCTTGGGACCCATTGTCACTTCTCACTTTCTTGACAAGTAGCCCAAATTCTCGTTGTGCAAGTTCTAATGAAGGTTTTCACCTTTTCTTGTACTGGCACTTATCAAAGACAAAGAAAACCCAAGTGAAGCGGGAGTAGTCATCAACAATAACAAGACCATATTTGTTACCCCGATGCTAAGGTAGGCCACCGATCCAAAGAGATCCATGTGTATCAACTCCAATGGTTGAGTAGTGGTCATCACACTCTTTGGTGGGTGAGGTGCGCCTACTTGCTTTCCTCGCTTGGCAAGCCCATTTGCAAATCTTGTCTTTATCAAAATCAACATTTGTTAGTCCAATGATGTGGTTGTCTCTCTGCAGTTTGGCCAAGTTCCTCATGCCAACATGAGCTAGACGGCGATGCCATAACCAGCCCAAGCTAGATTTTGCCACTAAACAGGTTTCAACTTTCTTTCCCTTGTTGAAATCAACAAGGTATAACTTATTCTTAAGCTTTCCTGTAAAGACAACAGAGGAATCCTCCCTGCGAGAGACTTCCACACCAACATCTGTGAAAAGGCAATTAAAGCCTTTTTCACACAACTGTGATATAGACAAGAGATTGTAACTCAATGAATCAACATGCATAACATCTGAGATTGAGTGATCAAGAGTAATAGCAACGCTACCAAGACCAATCACACCCCCCTTGGAGTTATCACCAAATAGAATGTTCTCATGGTAATTTGTAGTTGGGGAGTATGATGCGAACATACTCCTTTCTCCGGTCATATGATATGTACAAATTACTGTCAAGCACCAACTTGACCCACCGGAGGAGTATGCCTGCAAAACAAGTTTAGTTCACAAGTTTAGGCCCCCTAAGATTCTTGGGACCTTTTACATTAGTCACAAGAACTTTGGAAACCCATATAGAGGTGTTGCGATAAACATTTCTATCACTGCCCATATACTTAGCATACACCTCCCCCTTGTTGTTTGCTTTCACCTCAAAGCAAGGATTCGAGTCTTGCTTCTTTGCTTTTTCCTTTGATTGATAGGAGTGACTCTTTGGAACAGCCTGGACAATGTTTTCTGACTTCTGGACCTTCTTCACAGTCTTTTGGACCATCTTCTTGGGTCTATTTTGAGCTGGAGCAGAGTAGGTGACCTTCCCTTCCATTGGGGGTGCGGCACCTTTGAGTCCCTCATGCAGATCGCCACGCTTGGCGAACAGGGCAGCTTCGGGTTGGCTTGTGTCCAGCACTCTTTGTAGGTCTCTACGTACCCTCACGTGCCCTTGCTCAAGAATTTGACACATTCAACACCATTGATCAGCTTTCGACCATTGGTTTTGTTTCCTTTCTTGTGCCCAAGTCCATCCTTGATTTTTGGATTCCTCCCATCAATATAGTTAGGCCTCTTGGGTGCCTCAACCTTGTTGCTCACTTTGCTTTCTTGTCATTGTGACTTTCTTCCCTTATCAAGCGGTGAGCCTAGTGATCTCTTTCTCCATAGCTTTCATATTGGTAAGGTTAGTGGTATGAACATTCAAATCAACATTGTAACATTTACCACAACCTTGACTAGTGGAGGAGTAGAGGTATCCTTTGTGGTTGAGAGATTTGAGTTGCTCTCTCAAAGAAGGCTATATTGAGATTCAAGCTCTTTTATGCTTGCCTTGCAAGTCACAATATTTCCCATTTAGGGCAACCATAGCTTTCTTTGTGAGAGCATGGTTTCCTTGCTCATTAGCTAGGCTCTTTTGCAAGGAAGCCACCTCACTTCTTTCAACTATAAGAGCATCCTTGTTAGCAACATAGAGTTTTTCAAGTCTATCGAGTTGTCCATCTCTTGTTGCTAACTCCGCTTGGGTACTCTCTAAATCCGCCATTAGTTGAGAGAGAAAGACTCTAGTTTTGGGATCTAGGTTCTTGGTGAGTCTAGCATATTCTTCATCATCACTAGATTCACTATCATTACTAGAACTTTCACTAAGATCACTAGATTCATCACTAAGAGAAGGAGAAGGTTTGGGTGTGGGTTTTACCTTCTCATGCTTGGCCATAAGACAAACATGAGTAGAGTCATTGTCATCCTCGTCATCATCGGTCATGTTGTTGAAGAGCTTGGGTGTAGAAGACTCTTGCATAGCAAATGTAGCAATGTTCACTTCTTCTTCACTTGTCTCTTTAGTTGAGTCCCACTCATGGCCAATGTGAGCTTCACCCACATTTCTTCCCTTCCTCTTATAATCTTGCTTCTTGTCTTTGTCATTGTCCTTCTTGTATCTATTGTTCTTGTTCTCATGTGGACAATCGGCGACAAAATGCTCGGTCTTTGCCACAATTGAAGCATGTTCTCTTCTTCTTGTTTGGGAACCTTCTTTTGCACCATCTTGTAGCCATTTGCCTTCATCCCTTCCCATACTTCTTCATGAAAAGGGCCATGTCATCAATCTTCTTGAAATCAGCCCCATCATCTTCATCTTCACTTGAGGAAGAGGTTGCATCGATGTTGTCTTGCATCTTCTTCATTTCTTTGGCTTGACTTGAAGATGCTTGCTTGCTACCCTTGACTTTGTTGGAGGTGTTTGGCTTGCTTGTCTTGGTTGGCATGAGAGCTACATCCTTGATCTTGATGCCATCAAGCTTGGCTTGCAACTCTCCAAGCTTTCTTCTCTCATTTGCTTCTTCTCTTTGCATGTCATAGGTAAGCAATCTTCCAAGCACGTGAATTGCTCAAACTTCTTCTTATCTCTAATCAAGGTGACCACTATGTCATTTCTCGGTGTGTATGCCTCTAGCATAATCTTGACAACGGTGTGGTCATCAAGATCCTCATCTCCAAAGCCTCTAATCTTGCCAACCAAAACCATCAACCTATCAAACATTTCTTGGGCCCCTTCACCATCAAGGATCACAAATCGGTTGAGCTTGGCCTTCAACAAATCAATCTTGGCTTTTCTAACTTTGTCCACACCCTTATGTGCAAGCACCAAAGTGTCCCAAATCTTCTTTGCTTTATTGACATTCATCACTCTATTGTACTCATTTCCTTCTAGAGCACTTAGGAGGATGCTTGTGGCTTGACCATTGATGTGAGCAGCAGCTAGTTCTTCATTTGTTGGCTCCTTGGGGTTCACCGGTGGCTGAAATCCACTGCACACAACCTCCCAAAGACCGGGGTGAAGAGCTCCAAGATAGGCTCTCATCAAGTGCTTCCACTTGGCATAGTTGGTCCCCATCGAAGCGGGGCAACTTTTCAGCGGGCACATTGATAAAAAGACTTCTTGTCACGGTTAGTCAAGTAAGAAGAATAGTTAAAGGATATGGCGGTAAATTTGTTGTTGTTGTATTTGCCCTAATCCTTCTTCTTTTCTTTCTTCTTGTTCTTGTTGTTGTAGGAGACATCATCATCTCCATCGCCGGAGCTACTTGATAGCTCACTTGACTCCGCTTCTTCTTCTCCCTTGCTGCCCTCCTAGCAGCCCCTTGCTTCACGAACCAATCTTCTTTGATCTTTTCGATTTGAAGCTTCTCGGCAAGCTTGATGCTAGCTTGCTCTTCAAGCTTCTTTCTTTCTCGTTCTTCTCTTCTTGCGGTTCGTCTTGCTAGCCTTGCCGCTTTTCGGGGGGTCGGTGGCATATCCCTTGAGAGTGCTCATACTCAAGTGATTCTCAATGAGAGATCACCGCCGCCGCTAGCCCCACTGCCATCCGGTTGACGAGTGGACTTTCCTCCTTTCTTCGATCCCTCAGGCTTGTCCATACTTAATGCGGTGGGCGGTACGGCTAAAATCAACTCGATACCAATTTGTAGGATGTGATAGAAGCCTAGAGGGCGGAATAGTGACCCCAAAAATCGCCAAATTCGCAACTTAATCACACCGTCGATGTGAGAGATGCGCCGCACCGCCATAAAGTCGCACCGCGCGCGTGCACTGGCGAGAGCGGAGAGAACAGACCTGATGTGATCCGTTAGGCGCGGCAAGACGCGTGACGGCAACTTTGCCCGCGTGTCACTTAACATAAGTGACCTCAAAGTGAATCCAGCGTAGTTCAATGCTCATGGGTTACACTTGTTCCTGCACACAAATACTTCTGGAGGACTAGCCATGCCGTAAACGCAAAGAACAAAAGCTAGATCGGGAATTAAAACCCTAGCTCACAAGAGAATATATGCAAGAATGTAAAGAACACAAGTGACACAAGGATTTATCCCGTGTGGTTCACCGTCGCCACAAAGGGTTTGGGTTACCTCCACGTTGTTGAGGTTGCCACACAAGGCTTAGCTTGCCCGCCAGGCTTGCTTTTTCCCTCGTTCACAAGTCTAGGGAGTTAACCCTAGAGATGTGGGGTAATGTATTGATTTTTTTGTGTGAGGTTACAAACCTCCCAAGGCTGCCACGAAGGGGGCAAAGCGCAAAGGGCGACGCCCTAGCCGTCTAGGAGCAAGCTCCAAGAGAAAAGAACCCTAGGGTTGGCCAAACGCGGAACCAAATGCTCTTTCAAGTTGGGGAAGTAGTAGATCCGACCTCCACAAGCGCTTTGCTGCCTTTTCCCTCAAGAATCCGTGGTGGAAAGTGAGGGATTGAGTGGGGAGCTCAAAGGTGCTTCAATGGAGGGAGTGAGAGAGAGAGCAAAAGAAGGTTTGTTGGTGCGCCGCTCGAGGGAAGAAGAAGGTTCGAGCGGTGGCCGTTGTGGGAGGGGTAGGAATGGTATTTATACCCAAACGGACCCAACGGTCATGTTTAAGTGTGGCCTTTTGCCGCTCGGATGTCAGATCGTGCGCATCTTGCGAGACTGCCGCCAACCCGATGAAAGAGTGAAATTGAGTTAAAGTCTTGGCTGTATTTGGGGCTTGGAGTTGTGTCTTATGGTTGGATTTGAGTTTTGAGCATTTAGTCCACATGTAGCCAAGAGTCCTAGGATCCCTCTTGATAGTACGGCTTTTCCTAAACTCAAGATTCAAAATATGAAATAATTTAAACGCCTTGATCCGTAAAACACCGCCATCTAGCTCATAGGGTGCCTTTGGACTGTACATCAACTCCTTCTTTTATTTCCACGCATATCATCTCCGCCAAATCTCATTAGTCCCCTAATTCGGTGGTCATCAACGCCAAAACCCACATAGAGCTTGATTGCACTTACGGCTTCTCCTTCTTCTTCTTCTTCCATCGTCGTGTTGTTCAGCGGCCGCTTCTTCTTTGGATTTGGCACACCGGCTTTCTTCTTCTTTCGAACTCGTTGTTTATGTTCTTCACCATTTCAAACACCTTTGGCCCGTACTTTACCCTTTCAGGCTCCTCGTTTTGACCTACGGCTGCCGTCAAAGAACTCATCCATCGAAGTTTCGATACATGTGTTCTTTGCGGAGAATAGACGATGCTTCATATACACCGTATTTTTGGGATCCACTAAAGCAAGTGGAGCGGGGTATTCTCAATGCAAAAGCTATTGCAAGCTATCTTCCCTTTAATCGCATACGACAATGAGAAGAGAGCGGGGTAATCAACTGATGGTGGCCATTATGATGGCCTTTAGAGTGAACTTCTTCTTTCGGACGCATCCATAATCTTGACCCCTTTCCATAGTTCCGCCATTTCCTCCATTCGCGGCTCAATGAGCACATCTATATCATTGCCCGGGCTTCGTCCAACTGAAATTAGCATGGGCGCAGAAGATATTTGCGCTCGCACACTCGTAGGGAGGCAGGTTGTATATGGTGAGGTGACCGGCCGTCTTTCAGGCGTCTTTGTTCGAGGTCTCCGAACGGTTCATGCTCGTCGATGGCACTCAACGCTAACCCGACGTTCCGGGCGCCTCCCCAAACTCCCACTAGTAGGGATGTTGGCATCGATGGCGCTCACCTAACGCCACCGAAGATGCCAAAACGTCATTGGTGTCTGGCAGATTTGAGCTAATGACGATATCGAAATCGCCATCCGGGTCGATCACATTTGGTCATCGGTGACCAAATGCATATTTTTGTCACAAATGTGCCGCAATGCGGACGAATCACGCGGTAAAATCATGGATGTGGATTCGGGCCGCGGTCGATGCCTTTTGGTCATGCATGAAACCTCATTTTCGTCATCATCTCCGCCTAACGACCATCTTGATGGCACCGTTAGCGGCGCTTGTTGTCCGTGACGATCCGATTCGTCACTAATTGTCTAGTATTATCGTCATTAATGACCGTTTTGGTTCCGTTCGGGCAGCGTTGTCGACAGGCGTGGCGACGCCAACGCCCGACATGGCGGTGATGTCATCACGATGTGGCGGTGGCGTGTCTTGATCTAATTAGTTGTTATTTCGTCATAGAATTCACTTTCTAATGGTCATAGATGAGCCCTCAATTTCATCACAGAAGTGCAGGTGATAATTTAATTGCAATTTGCATATAATATTTAGAATAACCAAACAATTCTATAGATAAATAGATCCGCTATTCCAATAACCATACATGGAACACATTACAACCTTCACATCTCATACATGACTACAACATGTCCAAAATAATATCACAATACCCAGCGGACACCATGGCAGCCCACTATGACATCAAAGGACACTCCTGACTCATGTCATGAAACATGTTGTGCCATATCTCCAACTGTCGGGAACCACGCAGTCTTGACAAGATGTTGCAAGAACAAAGAAGTGCCAAACTACTCACCAACTTGCTTCTTGCTATGAATTGTACGATGTTGCTGTTGCCATAGGACCTAGCCACCAACCTGTTGCTATGCTGCTTACATGAGAGGAGTTGGATACGAGCTACTGCAACAAATGCACAGACCTGCAGAAAAACGAAACAAGTCAGCCAAGTTGCAAACTGAAAAATGAATTAACAGAAACTTACTGCTGTTGAATCGCTAGAGGCAGAGAGCAAAAGCCAAGGTACTATAGTATGATTAAATTAGTATGGAAGGCCATAATTTGGTTCAGCGCGTACGAATGCATCACTAAAATATAGCCCATAATTAAAAGAACATGTGTGAGAGAATCACCAGGCCAGTGAGGAAAGTGCTGCTGTCAGGTTTTAACACATATATGAAGCTTTTTGTGCCTGATGGGAGAGAAAAACATGACACCGTCCGTTGAAGATAGACAATAAAATTCCAAAGAAATTGAAATCATAAAATGTTGGCGTTACATTATCAGGTCTGATTATAGATAAAATAGTTCTTTGCAAAGAATTTAAAATATATGTTGGCTCAATTGCTGTAAGTTTGTGCAAATATTGACTCACCAAGTTGCAGCTGTAACTTTACACGTCTGTTGGCTCACCAAGTTGCAGTATCTGTCTGACAAAATGGACAGACATCCAATCACTTCAGGTGGACAATGCAAAGCATTGATCTTGAAAAATGAAGAATTTTGCTATCAGCATTGGGCCATTATGAATCATTTCTATTGCAGTGCGTTCTTGTCGATATTTTATTATTGAAAAGATAACTAAGCTGAAACCTATGAAACAAACCTTTACCTTTATATTCAGAAGTTTGTCTTAGCTAAGCATGTTGTTTAGCCATTGCTAATAAGCAGCTATCATAGCGAAGGTGGATGGCACGTTGCAAATGGGAACACATTCAGCTATTGAGACAAAAGATTAGCTGCAGTAAAAAAAGATGAATTAGATATAAAGAAAAATATTACATGTTAGTTTCACTGGTTCAGCACACAATTCATTTGCCTGATGACCATAGATCTTGAAGTAGTGGAATTTTCTCCCAGTATGGCACATCGCTTCCGCAAATATTTAAGGCAACAGGTTACCGACGCAAAGGTCTAGATTACTTTAGTGAATATGAAGCTTTTTTAGAATATGAGATATGTTAGTAGAGAGATTAATTAATAGCGCATAAAGGCAGATTTCACCTTTCATGCTGATGCCTCTGATCCAAGGTCCATCCAACGAACTGTTAAAGAAATTAGAGAAATAATTAATAACTACAATTAATAAAGTTGGGATTCAGGGAGCATCAATTAGTAAATAAATTTCAGACTCGTACCTGGCTGCAGCCTGGAACTGCTGCCTGCTGACTGCCATGATGTTTGATGAAGTGCGGTACCGACCGATCAGGGCTGAGGGATGATGATTAGGCGATCAGATCCGGCGTGAATGAGTGATCAAGGGAAGGGATCAGGATTCAGGATTCAGGAAGGCCTCACCTGGAATGCGGCGGCCGCCAGGTAGTGAGGCAGGCCCTCGCGTCGGCCCTCGTCGCGTGATTACGACGGGAGTCCGGAGGAAATAGGAATCGCCGAGACGCCGAGTCGGCGTCGCGTCCGCGGACCGCGAATCGCGAACTCACGATCGGACGATGGGAGACAGGGTTCTGCTTTTGGCGTATGGTTACAGGTTACGCACCTGGCCCTCCGACGTACATGCGACTCGCGAACTCACGATCGGACGATGGGAGATGGGAGATCGTCGCCGCCTTTGGGGAGCGTGGAGAGGCGGTCCGGCCAGTCGTCGTCTCCGCATCCGCGACCTAGGAGTCGTGGGGTAGGAGTTACGTGGGCGGCGATCTAGGTTTGGTGGGGCGGCAGCCAGGGGATGGGGATCGCACGAGTGGTATGGGGAAGAACGGGTGGATCTTGGGAAAGGAGAGAGAAAAATAGAGGGGAGAATTTTCACGTCACGCGCGCGTCTCCACGAGTCTATGAGGCAGAGCGCGGGCTTGCGAATTTTGAGCGTGCGGTCGCGGAAAGCTGGTTATTTTTCATTTGTTTTGTTTCCTATTTTTTTCTTCTTTTAATATGACTAAATAAGAGATGTTTTGAATATGAAAGATTTATCGTACCACTTTGTCTAAATCATTTGAAAGCTTTTATCGGGATAGTTATAGATCAGCTTTTTTGTCGAATCATTTTGAAACTTTTATAGATAGTTATAGAGCCAAAAATATGTTGTGTGAATCAGAGAATTTTTGACCAAGTCTAGTTGTTACTATAATTATTTATTGAATTATAAAGGAAATAAATCACAAAAAACCATAAAGTGGCTAAAAAATTCTAAAAAACTTGCATAGCCACATGATTTTGATGTATTAGCATCACATAAAAAATTCAAATAATTTGATAATGTTATTGCACATCTATCAGAAGGCATAGATGACTCACATGGTCCTAATATGACTAAGCGAGAGATATTCTTGGTTGTTAAGATTATATAGTACCACTTTATCAAAATCATTTAAAACTTTTTTATGAGATGGTTATAGAGCCAAAATATTGTGGTGAATTGGTGGAAATTTCTTTTTACTTTCAAGTTTAGCTATTACTATAATTATTTGTTGAATTACTAAGAAATAAATGTTAAAATACCATGAACTCAAGCTAGAAAAATCTTAAAACTTGCATAGCCACATGGTCTTAGAGTATAAACTTCACATAAAAATTCAAGTGATTTTAACAAAGTTTTGTTGCACATCCATACTAAAGGTAGGGTCGATATCGCCAGCTCGGCTTGTTAGTAGCTCGGCTCGTTATGGCTCGACTCACATATTTCGACTCGTTATGGCTCGTTATACAAACGAGCGAGAAGGGTAGCTCGGCTCGTCGCACGAGTCGAAGCCGCTCATTATTTCGAAGGAGCCACAAGACAAAAACACATATGCACAAGATTATAATCAGAAATCAGCGAGTAACACACATGCATATATAAAATGAAATAAACAAAATAAAACAAAAACTTTTCAATGGAAAATATAAGTATGCTATAGTTTGTTACCATGATCCATCGCCCTCCTCCATTGATTGATTCCGATAACTGATACATCACTTATTATTTATCTTAGTTCGTTATCGCCATGCAGCCTCGCGAGCCGCCGAGCTGGCTCGTTATAAAAACGAGCTATGTGGTCCTATATATGACTACGCCGAGAGATGTTTCGGGTTGTGATGGATGTATAGTACATTGTCGGGAAATCATTTGAAAAATTTTTGTGGGATTGTTATTGAGCCAAAGTATATTGTTGTGTGAATTTGTAAAAATTTTCACCAAATTTAGCTATTACTATAATTATTTATTGAATTACTAAGGAATAAATGTTTAAATACCATGAAGTGGCTGTGAAAAAATCTAAAACTTGCATAGCCACATGATTTTGACGATATAAGCATCACATAAAAAATTTAGTGATTTTTAATAAAGTGTTGATGCACATTCATCGCCAAGGTATACATGTCTCACATCTACTAGGATTTTGCTACGCTTCAAGCGCAAGCGACCAATGGCCCGCATTATTTCAAGATGAAATCCATATATATTAGAGTAAAACATGAAAAGTTCGTAGATGAGCAAAAGCACCAGGATGGATGGAACAGAGGTACAGTGTGTCCGGGTTCAGAGACCAAAGATTCTAGTACTCATACAGCTAGGCATACATGCACGAGGCCGGTGAGACGGCCACCAATAATAAGTTTTACAAAGAACTAAAAGGAAATGATCGACAACCACATTGAAGTGGACAAGGTAGCGAAATAAGTTCTTGTGCGCCTCAGAGACCACACAGGGCCAGGGAACACAAAAGCTATGATGCGTTAGTTTCGGCGGCAGGATACCACGCCACCAAAAAACGTGTAAGTCTTCCTGACGGCAGATGTTAGGGAGTCCATCCAAAAGTCTAGGGATCGGCACCGTCCTGTACATGGATATCACGCGTTTAGCAATCGACCGAGGTATCACGTGGTTGTATGAATTAGGACTGCATTTGCGATATGTGGACAATGAAAGAAATTAGTATTGGCATACGGGTTATTTAACGTAACATGTGTCATTTTAACGATTGACATTTGATCAAAGATGCGTTTTTTTTGGATTTTCAACGGGAACCTAATCGGTGGAGCCACAAAGAGAAATGGAGGGTTATACTTTATCTTGTAGTCCTGTTAAATAACCAGTGAAGCGTAGTGAGCTCGTGCGTAACCTGGTGGAAAAAGTTAAAAGTAGTGAAGAGTTAAGGAAAACATCAATGGTTCCAGAGGCAAATGCATCAAGTTTAGATGCAGACAATAACGAAAACAAGAAGCATGGAGTTGGGGGTCTCACTTTATCTAGGCATCCGCCGCATGCGCGTATCGCCGTGGAGAGCATCTTTGTCACCATCGAGCGTTCTTTCATCTTCATCAAAGACGAGGGAAGTCGATCGTAGAGAAGACAGCCAAAGATCACCAAATCA
The DNA here is from genome assembly GCA_015847255.1 of Hyparrhenia diplandra. Classification (NCBI taxonomy): domain Eukaryota; kingdom Viridiplantae; phylum Streptophyta; class Magnoliopsida; order Poales; family Poaceae; genus Hyparrhenia; species Hyparrhenia diplandra. The sequence continues at coordinate 161,892 of JADLZK010011667.1, forward strand.
ATGGCACAAGGGCCAATATATGTTGCCGTATTTCTTTTTATGTACATAAAGTCTACGGAAGAGGCAAAGCATGGTGATCTGATTGTAAGCATACCGAGCCTGGGCGCGCACCAACATCTCGCAGCCATCATCATTCGCCATGACAGCTTACGGCGAGACGGAGGGGTCGCCACCCCCGGGCTACCACCGCACATAAGTAGTAGAGTTAGTTACGCGATAAAAAGCTGGGGTGAATGAGGTGGGACATAGTAAACATAGTACCCTCTTTACGCTTAGTTGATCCGGTGTTTTGAGGAATCGACATTTGGTGGTGGAGTCGCAACAAATAGGGTTGTGAGGTTACAAATGTAAAGAATGGAAGAGTGGTGCTACGATGGAAGTGGCATGAGAGCAGACATCGAAAAGGCCTCGTGAAGACAGCTTTGCTAGTATTTGGTGTAATGGGAGTTGGATCGGCCAAAATGTATCCCCGCTCGCCACTATTGCTTGAAGAACCATCGCATCGAGATGCGCAGCAAGGTGTCCATCGCTCGCTCAGAGCATCATGGCCACCATTACCCGCGCAGAGGATGTCCATGTGGCCACCGAAAGCAATGGAGCATTATAGGTCTTCGCGCTTTGTAGAAGCCGGCGCGCCATGGTAACTCCAGCGGCGAACCCAGGAGAAACCAGCTTTGTTATGTCGTGGATACGCTGTAGAGCCCGGCCAAACTCGGAAGCTGCCGCACGTGCCTCCAATGATCCGTCGAGCCGATGTCACCGGAGCACACCATTTCAAAATTTCATCCGTACTATCTAGGGTCCTGAAGCACACCTTTGTACCGTAACAAATTTGTGTTTACAGCTTGGAGCCATGTTTTATTATAGAATGAGGAGAGAATTACAATGGAAGGGGCGCTTACTTGAACTTGAACTGGTGCCGCCGCATGGAACGATTTGTAGCCAATTCATTCGGGACACAAGACTTGCTGCATTTGTTGCATGATGGGAACCACCATGATGCACCAGGGATAAGACATCTCAATAGTGACAAGTCGGTAGCCATCCTCCCGCGATTGTTGCAGCAGGGGGCAAAAAGATATGACATGAGAAGTTATGGAGTCGCCGGCAATGGATGCTGCTGGCTGATAGGTATTGTACTATAATGAGGGTGTTCTTACGTAAAAAATCGCAAGGATTGATCTTGTTCATTCTCAAAAGGCTCTTTTCCTCGTTTAGCGGCCGATGCACGATTTTGGATCCGCCGCCGACCGGATGCAAACAGGCCAGATCTGGAAGCCTCTGGTTGTGATTACTGTATAAGGTAAGGTACATTAGCTAATGAGAGCCAAATGCGGAGTAAAAGGAATATTATATTCGTGATCCGATTAACATTGTACCTATCATACGTTAGATGGCTTCGGAATGTTTGGATTGAAATAACAACAAGATCACCGCGTTCTTGCCGAGGGTAGTAGCCTGAACAAATAAACATGATAAATGAACTTTGTTAGATTCTATGGCTGAGTATGTAGTTACACGACGCTTGACCACGCCAGACGGCAAGGGAGGAGCACCTTACCCCCCGTAGGATTTCATGAGGCCCCCAACAAACAAGACGACAATCGGATTAGCCTGATCCTCGTTGTGTAGACACCTTCAGTGTTGAAGCGGTGGCTCTCTGTCCCACAATGTGATCTTCATTTCAGAGTAGCCGGGGTTGTGATCATAATGTTCCAAGTTAGATGATGAGGATCACAAACAGCCCGTTAGAAAAGTAGGCATGTAATCGCGAGCGCACTACCTCGGGTCCCCGAGAACTATGTGCCCGACAATCGTAGGGCGGCTTGTTAGGAATGTGCACGCTGGACGCCGACACTTCAACCCGCAACCGGTCCAATAGTATCTGCACCAATAGAATTCAAATTAGAGCAACGGGGAACCAGGAACAATTGAAGTAATTTCCTTTAGCCAATTTTTATGCAGCTCACCTAGAAATTTGTAGTGTCAAAAACATGGGCGGAAGTGCATCTATAGGAGTGATCTTGTATGCATATTTTGGGAAATCGGGAAGACAGTCCTTGCAACGCAGATAGTAGTGTGTGCGTGGTGAACTTCGATCATGTATGGACATCATCAATACAATAAGATGACTTTGCGTTGGAGACTCAAACTCGCCAAGGACGATACCATCTTCTTGTATCTGCGGGCTTTTGGCTTCAACCTCGGTGTCCGGAGTATCTCAGCATAGAGGCTGTTCCCCGTAGCAAACAAATGAAAAGCATTAGCCAATCCCGCGGGCAAAGAAGGTCCATGGAGTGTTCAACAAATGGCCGGGAACTCAAGTTCAGAAATCCCATCCTGAACTGCGGTATTGAAGTAGGTACAGAGGGGAATGAAGGCACACATGTTCATCAACAAGGACAAGGTCAACATGCTTCGAATTGGCCCGCCATCGCCCTCCACGGCACTCCCACTTTGCGCGCGCACACGCGACACAAACGACAAAGACGCCAGCCATCACGAGCTTACTTAGGGTAGATTGAGAAAGCCATCTCCTTTAACCTCGCATGTAAGGACGATGTCAATACAACGCATTGATAAACGGGTAAGCCTAATCGATGTAAAGAAAGAGCCGCAAGATCCGAAAAACCTTATATGATGGTGTTATTCAAGAGGGTACGTGAAGATCCAAGGTATAAAGGAGAAGCGGAGAAAAAAAGCACGCAAGAGGAGGAAAACAGCCACAAAACCAATGATCATCAACATGACTATTTGGACGGGTCATATAACCATAAATATCGTGTGAGGTTGTTGCCACGTGAATGTAGAATATGCAAAACAGAATTGAAACTAAACGCCCAAAATAGCCGGGGGCACCGTGGAAACAAAGGCCTCAAGAGAGAAAGTAATAAGGCTAACATCCATTCGCGGCCGGCTGCGCCGCAGACATAATATCTCCCTGGTAAACAATATTTTGAGTTTCATCTGCAAGTTACATCTCGCATCCTCTATGAGCATCTTAAGACCCTTCTTTGAAGTTACACGTGAGACAAGAACATATAGCTGCCCATGGTGAAAACAGGGCTTTTTAGGTACACACCAACATGTTCGAGTGTTTGACCCTCGGCTCTTGTTAATGGTCATAGCATAACAAACTTTAACCTGAATTGGCGTCTTTCAACTCAAATGGTAGCCGTTTAGTTTTTAGGGTCAAGCAAATCCTAGGTATGCCTACTATCTCACCAATATGTGTGCCTGTAATTATTCGTGCTTTTATTATGTCTCTCTAACTCAGAACTATCTCTTTGTTCCATTACATAGGCCGCCTGCTTGGTCAAAGGTTTCTAAGCATCATTATTGGGACCCCCTTTTTAAGACATAGCCGGTGGTGCGGGAAATTATTTCCATTCGTTTCATTTAGGAATTCTATAGGGTACAATGTATCATAGGATTCATGGTTGTCCTTCGATTCTCGCAATCTTGTCACGGCAAGGTATTCCCTTTGTCTCCTGTGTATCGGTGAGACGACATATGAGTTGATAGCATCGGGACCTCATTGGTTGGCGTTAAAATGGCTTCTCGGTCCTGAAGGTATAGTGCATCAGCATAGTTATGAGCGGTGTGGGTAGACAAGGTGCTAACCATGAACGCAACCTTGTCTTCCTCGCGGCATGAGCAACGTTTCGGGGTATCTTAATCTCGCTTCCCCGTGTCTCGCTATCGGTGCCTAGGACCGCCGACTCTACCCTCACCAGATATCTAGCACCCATCCGCTAAAAATCGGCAATCTCTTTTTGTGCCCGGGGTCAAGATCCGTCTGGCTAGTTTCCCTCATGTTTGTATTGAGTGTCAAGATCAGAACATGTCTCCACTGGAGTAGAGTTCACTATTGCGGCATTCACAATCTCAACCCTACCACCACCCGAATAACAGGTAGGATGGCGCAGTCACCACCCAACACTACGCCTTACCACCAAAAAGCAAGGTTCTAGCATTTTCGTTGTACCACGGCACCATAATATCTTTAAGTGTTCTATCTAGAGCTTCAAATGCATTTCTATGTGTCATTAGAGCCTCATCCCGGATGATAAGAGATGTAGATGCAATTAGTTCACTAAGTTTTGAACCACGCTTTATGTCACGGAGGGAATTTTCTTTGTAAATCACATGGCAGCTTGAACCTTGAGTGAGCAGTCCGGCTGCAGCAACAAAGTGAAGCAACTCCGGATGAAGCTACGGAAAGCACAATCTTTTCATGCGAACGCATCCAGCAACTATGGACCGCCACGGGAATGTCTTACCGGTTCCCCATACCCGACATACAAAGAAGAATCCTCGGCTGGTTAGCTAAGGCGCCTTTGGTGATCAAATTGAATGCATTGCCGCTTCTGGCGTTTAGCTTACTGCAAGACCTCGGCGTCACGGGTAGCCTGACCAACATCATAAGATAGTGCCTCCTCGATAAGCTTGTTACATGGGATGTCTCGTAGAATTTTTGTTTTGGCAGGCAAACTATGGTCACGCGATTTTAGCACCGTATCCTAAAGAGATCATGAATATCATCTAGCAAAAAGTTTCTAAGGTCCTCATCGAGACATTGTACTCAAAAGATTACTCATGTTGATTCGAACCCGTATTGTATATCATCACCATTAAACGCCATACTTTTTCAAAAAATGTTGTCTCATCCTTTACCTTACAAAACAAAAGCATGGTGACAAAGAGTTTCCTAGGCCGTGCGGTGGTTGCCCAAGCAACAGCCTCATCGAAAGCTTTTGTACCATTCCTCGATCATCACCAAGAGGCCACGAGCATTGCACGCTAATTCAATGTGGGGTAGGTAGTACCATTGTAGGTCCTAAGCTCTTCAAAATTTACGGCACCTTTCACAACTAACGGTAGCATCCCCGAGGTAGTATCGCCACCATCGAAGGGTGCACATAATATAGCCTACCTATTTTACCCGTGCCTCGCCGCCGCCTCGTTCCCGGGACCTAGACTTAGTATCCCATTTCCACTTTGCGCAGGGAATTCACAATATGTGAGATCCTACCAACAAGGCCGTGTATTGGTTAGCAACAAACCACCGAAAGTTAGTGTTGTTCTCGGCTGTAGGAATTCTAATCTCGCCACTGCGTATATCGACGACTCGTCATAGACAATGGGATTTTCATTTGGAAGATGGACACTAACCTTCTACAATTTGGATAGTGTCGATGTATATCAAAAGCCAAATATTCGCCAACAAGCGTCTTGCTCACATATGTACCTACAAAGCCTAGGTATTCCCCGAACCTCGTCAATAGTTTTAGTCTGCTCATTATAGGGTGCTGATTCTCCATTTTTATTCTTTGTATGTAAACCTTGCCACGATCGGGACCCTTTGTAACATACTTAAATAGGTATTTAACAAAAAACCTTTGTTGCACCACTCAACATTGATATGAGCACGGTATTTTTTAAGCAGTAACATATTGTATGGAACAATGTATACTCGCTATCTAATCTTTGACCGCCCTTCTCAACATATCTCTTGTTATCGACCTCTTGTATGCAACAAAGCCATTCTCATCTTTGTTGTCTCGGTTTGGTACTTGTTTGGGGAAACGTTTGGAACATTTTTCTTTTTTCATACATGGATAGTTGGGATGGCTGGGACCACATGGACCATGAACCATGTGTTCACCCACCAAAGACGCACTCGAGAGGGTCTCGCACATGGGTCAGAACCCCAAAGACTTATGAATCTATCTATGAAAGCGGGTGATGGATGTAATGTATCTTGTTTGAGCCAAACAATTATGTGTGCATGAGGAAGGCCTCGTTACGGAACTCCACAGTATGCAAAGCACTAACCAAAAAACAGAATGGGGAGTTACTAAGAAAGCCAAAGGGCATGGGAAAAGCACGGTAAGGAGAAAACTCACTGAATACGACAGCCCAAAGGTGGTACCACCCCGGATATCGCCAAAGCTCCTCTAGTTTCATGTTATAGACCACGACTACCATATCCGCTTCTATCGGTTGGCCGACAAGGTTCGAAGGCAAGTAAAGAACAATCTACCGCCACTTTGGGTTACTGGTGTAAATGTGACAAAAATCGTGAGGCCCGCGGCACCCCCCTGGATGGCTATTGCATCATGGTAATTTTTGAATCATGTATCTTCACGCCACCAGTATGAGAAGCAGGTAAGACGGTTTTTCCCAATCTCACTTCCATCTACACAGACCCTTTTCAACAAAGATCGACTATGCCTCAGAGGGACTCTACACGTAGGTTTGTCCGGTTTTTCAACACGCACTGCAGCTTTTTCGTCAACACATGCACGCGGCGCATCGATCTTGGCTTGAGTGGGCGGTGCCGTAGCATGTGAATGGGTTTAGTAGGTCTTTTTCGTAATGGAAACAATGATGAGTAATCTTGCATTGTTATTTTCGCTCGCTTGTTACGGCCTTGATGTATTTGCGCCACGGTAAGGCACGTCGAGGTTGGAAACCACGGTCACCATGTGGAAAGCGAGGAGAGGGTATTGCAAGGCCATAAATGCGGGATGTAAAGAGATGTGCTCTAAACGGCCCGGTTCTAGGGTACGCACTCACGATATCGCGGCTGAGAAAAAGTATCTGGCGTGAAATCTCCAACAACTACCATCTAAGCCGCCGCTCAGGCAGAGGCGGGTTGTATTGACCTGACGCCTCCCTTGCACCAACAAGCCTAACCACAAAAAATCATCATCGTTGTTATTCGCCGGCATATCTCTAGCCGGTCTAAACTGCTTAACCGGTGGGTTGTGATCGTCCGGCATCACAGACGGTCGACAATCACGGATCAAGAGTTTCGGAGGAGCGTTCATCCGGATGCACAAAACGGCTCTAAATCTATTTTGCAGCTCGTTCCGTTGTATCATACACATAGAGCCGTGCAGAACTTCGGTGACTCACCCTTTGCTGGCAGAGGGGTCCTATAACGATGGTGGACCGCCCAGGACACTTTGAAAACCGGAGGGGCCCACGGCCATTGTTTAAGGATCTATCAATGTTTCCCCCCATAGATGTAAAAGCAAATAGACAGCTTGTATTGACGTATATTCTTTAGGAATCTTTCTGATTATTTGTCGCCATCGTATCTAGCCAATGACCTAAGGGGCTCGGGAGGGGCTTTGAAAGGAGGTATGTCCACTTTACCACCCCCTCTGACATGTATTGTAAATTATCCTACCCTCTCTTCTGTTCTCACAGACATTACCTCAACGACGGAATATAGCACACAATGTCTACGAGGTGTAATCGGCCCACCGTAGTATGAACGACAACATAAGATTCTAGCCACAAGGACCGATCATTGGAAAGCGGCCCGAACCGTAGGACATGGAAAGAAAAAACGAATCGGTACAGAAGCGGATGGGAACACGAAATATTACACTCGTCTAGGACAAATCAGCCCAACCTTTGTGCGCACCGATGTATTCTTGGTGAAATGGCTACGACCCGACGCAAATTTGCATCATTTACCGGGTCCTAATGGAACGAGAAGAGCGTCACGGGGCACCTGCGTATCGGCGTTGGCATGGTTAAGAGTAACTACTATGAGCTGTTCTAACGAGCTAGCACCGACTTAGCAATCTTCTTACGGTTTAAGTACTTCATGCGCTTCTGTAGAGACTGCGAGAAGTTGATAGGGTCTTTGGGCATATAATGGGCACCCTCCGCTATAGGAAAGCGCCACGAAACAATTAACAAAGAACAATAGAGTTGTAAAGCTAATGGGCCACGAGAGCCTGACGAAGTAGCACATACGTTTCTTTTTGGATGGTGGAAGACGCCCCAGGCCGGACATTGCCGAAGAAGCTAACACGACGAAGGAAGAGCAACCGCAATTAAGGCACCATGCGGAGAACAAGGCACATACATGAGCGACCCAAAGGAACTGAATCCACAAATTTCGTCGGCTTTCAGTCCTAATCCGTGCTCAGGCTGGTGTCCGGAGGACCACCCATTTATTAAATAGGATCAACGGCCTGATCACTCAAAGAAAATGAGACAACACAGGGGAGCGGCAAAGAGCAAAACTTAGCATGGACACCTCTTTCATGAAGGCATTCACCGACGACAACATCAGATGTCTTCTGTGCTAATCTACCCGGGACACCAGTGGCCCTTGCGACCCGCAGAACAATGCAAAGACAGCCAATCCCGTATACAACACTAACCCTTCAAAATTGTAATCTACAACGACGAAACCATAAAGCCCGCAAAAAGATATGGCGCAGGCGGCTCGCTCATACCGCAGCCTTTGTAGATTCTTCCATGGGTGCCGAGAAAAAACTGCGGCGGCGGACCCGGGGCAAAGATATGGCACGTCAATTTCAACACCACACAACGGCGTTCCATCCCAGTGAGCTCAGAGACAATGGACGATAGGTTGCCACACGGGTCACTTGCAACTGCGGCGGCGACAAATGGGACTCACAGCGAACATGGAACCACCGTGTCTGTGAACCGACCCGGTGAAATCTAAGAACAACCGAGAAAAGGGGAAAAAACAAGGAACCCACAGCACACAAGGGTACACCGTAAGATATTGCATCTTCAAAATGACAATGGCCGCCTGTAACTAATCGGACGGAGAGGGACGGATAGAACACACATACCGGGAAGCGAGACCGCCAGTAGGCTTCCCCGACGCCAGCGCCTGACCGCACCAATCCTTCTGATCCCTCCTGCGAACAGGCGCTGCGACTCGCCTCGGGCGACGGGATCCGATCTCCCGCAGGAACCTCGCGACAAGCGGCCTGACGGCGGCACGGGGGCGGGCCGGAGCAGCGGCGCGTCGGAAGCCGTGAGGGGTCGATCTCCGGTGAAGGGCGGCGGCCGGACGGAGTGACGAAAAGATAGGGGAAGAGCGGCGGCGGGAAGGGAAGAGGAGCTCATCGACGCCAGGCCGAGCCGGAAGGCGGGGCGCAATCGAAACGAGCGGAGCGGCCGATTTATCCCCCGTCCAAAGAGCGGAATCGCGTTACGAGCAACCGCATCTACCAAGCGATCAATGACGCCGGGCCCCATCCCGAACGATAAGCGATGTCCCCACGGCGGGGGAGGAGGATACGACGCAGCTGACGCGCTCACTGGCCGCTCACGCCGCACGCCGGGCCCGCGGCGTGGGTACCGAAGCGACGCTTGTTTGCGTGACGACGGTGCGGTGTCGAAAAGCTCAACGGCTGCAGGCGTGTCGCTGCGGGTTGCGATAACCGGCCCCAAGTCGGTGGGCGCGGCCCGCCTCTGATTGCACGCTTGCCCGTTTGCAGCGAAGGGCGAGGCGCGACGACGGCGTCACGAGGAGCTGTGCAAAGGCAACGCCCAGCGGCTACACCGAAGCCTCGGCCAATGCACGCCTTTACGACCGCCGCGTGACCGGTAATGAGCGAGCGACAACAAGCGAGGGCGGACCAAGATAGAGCGTTCGACGCCAATCGACTACGGCCACACAAATTCGGCGTCATCCGTTACCAACGGGAATCAAGCGGCCCGGTAAAAACTAACGTGGACAAAGGTGACCCGTCGAGCTCCTCCACACGAAAGAAATCTTACTTTTAAATGACTGTCATTTGCTTTTTGATCCGTTTTCAAAAATTTACTTAAAATACGCCTCTGTCGGGAAGATTTTAAAAAGAATGGACCCTGACATCATGGCCGACCTAGGACTGTGTAGATAGATCTCGTGTGTAAAATAATAAGTGCCATTGTTGAATTGAATATACAATATTAGATTGTAGGCCGGCTGGTTAAGGCTGTAGCCCGTGAGCCCTGTGGCTGGACTCGAACCCCTGCAGTGAACTGATTTTTTTTTTTCTTTTGCGTAATTGCATTCCGTAATAATGTGATCAATGGACCCGTTGTCTATATGATGACAAAAGCCACATGCATGTAAGTAATAAAATGAATAGGTATAGGTAACCAAAAATCTAGTGCAGAAATGGGATTCGAACACATGACCTTCATTCAACTCAAGTGTCAACGCCATCCATGATAATACACGAATTTAGTTGCGATACTATATAAATTTTGCCATTTGAAATGAAACCAATAGTATTGTTTTAAGGTACATGCAACAACCGACCTCTGATCCATTCAACTAAGGGACCCACCATTCAATTACATGTTGAAACTAACAAATAAACTAACTTTAATTCTTTGTACAAAAAGAATGTTGAGTAGTCCAGTGGTAACGTTGTTACCTAATGTGCACTGGTCGCAGTTCAAAGCTTTGTAAGAGCATATTTTTTGCCAAGCAAAATAAAGGGTCCAGCTGCTGTGGAGCGGAACCTATGGCCCATTTGTCAAAAATTGGAGTGGGCCGCATGGCCACGCATCCCATCGTCAAGTGTTACAAAGTCACGGCAAACACACTTTTATGACGGGTATCAAAATAGAAAGGCCCAACCGGCGATGGAGCGGGTCTTGTGGCCCATTGTAAATAAAGGATGGAGGCGGGCTGCACGGCAAGGTGGCCGCTGAGCGGGCTCAATCGTTCATACAACAACTTACTATGCAAAAAAGGGCACGGCTTCGATGCAACTGTACGGTGGCCCACTATGCAAAGGGTTGGCGGGCAGTATGAACCACGCGTCAAGCGGTACACGTCGAAAACCATACGTTATCTAATGACGACTACTAAAAGCGATATGTGACCAAGTTAACTACCATCATTAGGTGTGCCAAACGAATCAAATTAAAAATGACGATATCAAATTTAATGCATGATGACTATGTTTCATCATTACAAAGATGACATACCAAAATAGAATCTATGGCATTTTTAGTATGCCACTAATATTCAAGCCAAACTTCATCACCTCACTTATCGAAAATAGACATTTCGTCATATAAGATGCGTGCAGTGTCCAAGAAAACGATCCTTAGATGATCACATTTCTACTAGTGTCAGGGAACATGGCATTTATGCGTTTCCACGTTTTGGCCCAGGGGTGTTTATGCGTTCAGGCGTTCGGCGATGCATGCGAGGACATCGCCTGGCATCCTCTGGGTTCCCAAAATTACACGCAGACGATCGAGCACGGGTAGGTACCACATCGATAGGGCAGGATCTTCCTGTGTGTAACCCTCTTCTTCCTCGTCCCCGAGGAGATGGCATCCGCTTCTTCTTGCCCATCTTCTACTTCTTGGGCCCCTCTCGACGGTCCTCCTCATCGGCACGACAACCAGCATTCCTCTTATAACGACTCACGCCCACGGTGCGGACATTTGTGCAAGTCCTTATACTTATCACCCCGGTATAGAATACAATGGTTAGGGCATGCATGAAACTTCCTAAGCTTCATCACCACGGATCGAATCGCCTTCTTCGCCCGATAGGTATTGGCGGGCACCTTATTCCCTCTAGCAAAAAACAGTGTCACCGAGGACCCGTAACGGGTCATTGAAGCTGGTGTCCGACCACGCGTGGCAGCCTTCAAAGATCAACATCGTTAGGTTAAAACGTAGCACCGCAATGCTTGGGACATTTGCCGTCATCTTTGTAGAGGGGGTCAATTGTCGCCGCTTCATCCGTCTAAAATTCTCGAGCCATCTTGGATTGCCAAACAACACATCATCTTCATCTTTAAGGTTAGCAATATCCTCGAAAAGCTCAAAGATCCTCGGGCAACATGTCATCAACTATCGACCGCCACCATCATCTCCACCTCCATTGTCTCTCGCAAATCTTCAAGCGGTTCATTTACCGTGATGTAATCACAATTATCAAATGCTTCTCCAGCTGATGGTGGGGGTTGTTCTCGTCCTTCGTCCACCACCGTTGTTTCCGTCGATGTCGTCGAGGGTCCTCTAGATGAACCGGCCGCGACACTCGGTTCTTTTTTGCCATGATACTTCCACACGGTGTACCTCGGCCCCCGATGAAACCAAACCGTAACAAGTGCTCCATCACGACATCATCCTTGTGTAAGAACATATGCTTACAAATGATAGCACGTGCAAACCATTTCTTCCGAGCCCTGACTGATTCGATGCTTCTACGCGATGGGCATAAACTTTTTTCGCACATCATCAACGAAATCCGCACTTATCCTCGGCCTGTACATCCAATCCCTATTCGGCGCCATGACGGCCTGCTACAATATATAGAGAGAGTTAAGTGTAAAAGAGAGGAATTGGAGAGAGAGAAGAGAGGGGGAGAGAGAAGAGAGGAGAGAGAGGGAGAGAGGGGGGGAGCGAGGGGAGAGAGAGAGAGCACCAACTAGATCTCAAAAGAGAGGGATAGAGAGAGGGAGAGAGAGAGGGGGGAGAGAGAGGGAGAGAGAGAGAGGGGAGAGAGGGAGAGAGAGGGGAGAGAGAGAGAGAGGGAGAGAGAGCACCAACTAGATCTCAAAAGAGAGGGAGAGAGAGAGGGGGGGGGAGAGGGAGAGAGAGAGAGAGAGAGAGCACCATGCAACTAGATCTCAAAAGAGAGGAAGAGAGAGGAGAAATACCCCCTTGCGCTGGTGCTAAACTTCAACCAATCCAAGGGCAAAACCTCCCCACCCCCCACCCCCCCAAAAAAAATGGAGATTTTAGGTTTTGGAGCTCAAAAACCCTAAACAATGGAGGATTCCCACTTGGGAAGAAGAAGGGTGGGGCTGGTTTTATAGCCCGTGATTTTTGCGTGGCGGTCTTTTTAATAAAACCGCCACGGTAAATAGGCATTAACCGTGGCGGTTATTTTACAAAACCGGTTTTTCCTTCCGACGGGGCTGCCAGTCACCCATTTCCCGTGGGGGTTTCCTAAAAACCGCCACGGAAAACATTTTCCAAACACGATGCAAGTTCAATCCTGTAGTAGTGTTAATAAAAACAGGTGAACGCCAGATCGCTAAAAAAAAAAAAAATACTCAAGTTCAATTTGGTACAATCGATTTATAATAAGAAAGCATCTTGGCGACAGGTGTATTAATTAGATGTGTAGACTTGAGAGGTTAAAGTTATGATGATGATTTTGTTATTAAAAAGCAAAGGAATTTGGTACAAGTTGTTATGATCAAAACTTGCTCTCCAATCTATTGTCCAACTTGCCAAACTGAAGGATAAGATAAAAATTTCTCACTTTAATCTAGGCACCCAAAAATTCTGGTTACTATAATCTATATTATTGATTATAGTAATCCTGCCAATAATCCAGATTATAATAATTCAGTTGTGATCGAAACATGCAATTAGCAAGGCTTTTTTGGTTGCAGTGGCATCATAACAATTGGTCTCGTTTGTTTTTTTCTACCTTGCACATGGGGCTTATATAGTCTTAGGGTTGATAGTCGCTACAAAGTGATAAGATCTTCTTTTTGTGTTTTTAGGAAGCGGGTGCAGATTCTAAATTTGTCTCAAGTTAGTAAAATCACAAAGCCGGCGATCGATCGACAGTTTTTCGATGGATGGTTTTGCGGCGTCGCGCCAGCGCCGCCGACCGCCTCGTCTCCACCGACACCGAGTAATTACGCGACACGCCCGACGGAGGATGGGCCGAACAAACCCATCGCACAAGGCACCGGGCCACCGCTGACCGCGTCGTCCGCGTTAACCGCCGACGAGGCGCCGTGTTTCGAAAGCGAGACGCCACCGTGGGGGCAACGACGCTCCTGGCCGTACCGCGGAGCACCGCGGCCGCCCGGTGTTTTTTCTTCCGCGGCCCGGGAGGAAACTACCACGGGTCCGCGGCCATCTCTCACGCACCTCGTGCTCCGTGGACCGGTTTTCATCTTTCCGTGAGCTGGAAAGCAGCCCAGCCCACGTGTAGGGTTCATCCCTCGTCTCTTGGAGATGGTGGAGCCGGCGCCCGTTTTCTCAAGGCTTCGCCGACGGCCGAGGGCGAAGTGGATGGCTGGAGGAGAGATCGACCTCGACTTCCCCGCGGTTCATCTCGGCGGCAACCATCGCCCAGGCTTGATCCCCGGCCGAACCGGCATCTTCATCCCGGCCTTCGTGTCGGATGGCCGCAGCGGTCTTCAAAGCGTTCGTGCGATGGGGTTCTTCCTTTCTGGGATGGCCATGGCCTCTTCCATGATGGTGCCCGACGATGGCGTGACGGCGGCGGTCGGAGGTGGTTTCGGGAGGTTTCGGGAAACACATGCTCTAGGGTCCTTAACGTAATTTCTTTGTTCTATAGGGGGCTATGTGTAAGTTGGCAGGAACAGCTGTCTTTTTGTAGCCTTGTACGTCATACTTGTATTTGTAATGCTATCTTTATCTTTGAATACTGGTATGTTGTGAAAAAAAAAAAAAAAGAAAGTGGGTTCATGATATTTGTGGCCTTGAATAAATTAAAACTGTTGTTAAGAATCTTTAAATAGCAAGATTTGGATAGATAGTTGGATTCTATATTCTCTTTCTAAAATGCAAGTATTTAGATCTCAATAACATATTTCAACCTCATTTGCCTTTTTTAGAGATCCAAATAAACAATACCTTAATTATGCCTATACCTTAATTATGCCTAGGGTTAGCTGCAGTCAAACTAATAACAATCAAATGGATGAGTAATCTATGCTGGAGTGTTGTTCGATTGTTGATCCATACACACCCTCTAGTGATGCAAGAATGTGTAGGTGAGCGTTAGGAGGGCATAATTAATAGCACTAAAAATTGCCAGTAATAGTTATGCTGACTTAGTGTTTGTGAATTGGCTTCTTCGATGACTAGACTTACGGAGAACAATACTCAAATTCAACTTGGCACTATCAATCAATATCTTGGTTATGTGTGCATTGGGTGTAGACTTGCCAGGTCAAAGTCTTGGAGGAAGCTTATCATTTATATAGTATTGTTTTTAAGAAGCAAAGTCATAGAAGCTAATCTCACACAAAACATCTACTTTCTTCCAAATCATAAGTCATTTTAGCATTCTTGGAGAGTTAAAGCATCTAACTGTGACTAAATTATAGTGAGAATTATAAAGATGATTTAGGGCATCAAACAAGTATACTATAAAAATAGAGTTAATGAAGAATGTAATAATACTTATTTGATATCATAAATGTTACTTTTTTTGTTATATAGACTGAGTCAAACTTGGAATGCTTTTGACTAAAATGACTTATAATTTGGGACGGAGAAAGTAATAACAAAGAGAGTGATGGCTTGGCTTGGACGAAGGGAAAGGGTTGGACTAGACTATAGCAGGGCCAAACTGGTTCCCACTCTCGGATCGTAGTCCTAAATGTTCAAGTACAAAGTTCTAATTCTTTCGTGTAAATAAATCAACTGCAGCAAACCAATCTTCAATCGGCAAGGAGGAAACCAGTCTTCATCGGCAAGGAGCAAGCCACTTTTCTCCCTGCTACTAGGCTCATCTCCTCCAGGTCAGTTGTGTAATGTCGAAATTTTAGTGCTAGAATGCTTCTTCGTAGCTCGCAGCAACGGAGGTATCCATGCCGCCGGCCGCCGGTGAAGGCCGATGCCAGCAGGCTGTCAGCCAGCTGATTCCCTAGCTAAGACAGGTGCCGCTGCTGGGATGATTAGTCTTTTTGTGAATCCTTAACATATCCTCTCGTCTTAAGTGAAAATGCCTTTGTTTTTCTGTCTCAGGAACAAGATCCAAGATAAACCATGTCGGAGAGCACGTACTTTAAACTAGACTTGATTAAAACTATTACAGGCGATTTTGCAGATGAACGACTGGTTGGCAGTGGTGGGTTTGGAGATGTTTACAGGGTACGAACGATAGATCGACTCAATCATTAGACAGCCTATTAACTTCCCCTTGTTTTGGAATGATACAAGTTTCACGCGTTTGATCACAACAGGGCACGTATGATGGGCAAGAGATTGCTGTGAAGAAGCTTCATCCCCTGCAAGGACTTGATGACAAGGCGTTTGACAATGAATTCCGTAGCCTTACCAAGATCCACCATCCAAATGTTGTTCGGTTCATTGGCTACTGCCACGAATCACACCGTAAGTTCTTTTCCTCACCAAGGGGAACTAATTGCTGCTACAGTAATGGAGAGAGTACTCTGCTTCGAATATAAGGAGGGTGGAAGCCTTGACAAGCATATCTTAGGTACGGTATATACTGTTCGTTTGTTAGAGTAGCGTTTCGCGCACCTTATTGAAGACAGAGATATCAGATATGTATATATGCTTCCTTAGATTTATACTAGCTCCTGTTTCTTTTTTCTTGCCATTGCAGCTGACTCTTGTGATCTTGACTGGCTGGCGTGTTACAAAATAATCAAAGGGACCTGTGAGGGCTTAAACCGCCTGCATAGTGAACAGGGAAACCCATTTACCATATGGACTTAAAACCTGCTAATATATTGCTGGACAAGAACATGAACGCAAAAATTGGAGATCTTGGTCTGTCCAGACTTGTTTCTTCAACACAAACCTATCAAACTAAAAGCTCGCGAAGGATCTCTGTAAGTTGATGCACCATATTCCAAGCCAACTGTTCTGGCAACATGGATCTTTTGTTGCACTGGCTAACCTTGTTTTATTTGATGATTATGGTATCACATATATAGAGGGTACATGCCACCAGAATACATAAACAATGGCGATATATCAAGAAAGTTTGATGTGTTCAGTTTGGGAGTTATAATTATCAAAATAATGGATGGAAATGATGGCAACTCCCGCCGTTTTGATATGCCCCTTGAACAATTTATTGAGTTTGTAAGGAATCGAAATATCTTTTTATATTGTTATATCCTATGTGTTAAGTTGTGTGTTATTACTTACTAGCAAAAAATGCTCGATGCGTTGCCACGGGGTCACATGGTTGGACTCCGTATTTTGAGAAACAACTTCACTTAAGTTAATATTATTATTTTAAATAAGCATTTGATTAAAATAGTTTGTCGTAGTGGTTCACACACTAAAAATAACTATAATATATTTATTTATTTATATTTATTTTTCTTTTTTTCTCCTAGTTATTTTAGCGTTTCCTTTTTTTGGGGCGGGTGCGCCGACGGCAAGGATGCCCCTTTCGTGCGGAAGGGCCGCCTCTCCACACCCGACGTTGTTGCCCGCCGCGCCTCGCGCCATAGAACCTCTCGTGTCAGCCTCGTCTAAGCCGGCCTTGTTCAGGCCGAATCGTTCTCATTGTCTTCTCACCCCCGCCACCGCGGGTCCGAGTCCTCACCGTTTGTTGGATTGAGAAATTTAGATATTTGACCCGTTATTCGCAGACGCTCTCACGATATGACCCGTAATTGTAAGCCTTTGGAAATATGACCCACATCGTGTGAATCGTTTGGAAATTTAGTCTTTTGGCGGTGAAGGCAAACACCGTGACTTTCAACGCGAACACCTTGAACCAGGCTGTTGGACGCTGCTCGCAATGGGACGCGAGAACGCCGACGCGGCGTGAGACCCCACTTGTCGGCTTTGTCTCCTACCTTGAGCCAGGCTGCGTTGAAGCTGCTTTCGTGCGCCCGGCGCCGGCGAATCTGCATCCTGCCGCGTCTTTTTGTCGGGAGATTCGCGGGCTAGCTAGCTCGTGAGGAGCACAGCGGTGTATTTTGTCGGGAGTAGCAAGCAAGCTAGCTCGTGTGAGGAGTAGCAAGCGTATTTTGTCGGGAGTAGCAAGCAAGCAAGCTAGCTGGTTCGTGAGGAGCAGCTAGCTAGCAGCGCTTGTAGCTAGCTACAGAGCTTGCGAGATCCGGGCCAGTGCTCACGCGCCGCGCACAGCCATGGCTCGTTGCAGCAGCTAGCACGACGGCAGCGACGCATGGGCGGAGCTCCCGGTGCTTTCGTGGCGCGCCCCCGGCAGCTGGGCGGAGCTCGCCTGCCCGCGCCCACGGCCGCCACGCGACGCTTACCCGAGGAAGACAGAGGAAAGGGACGGCCGGAGGTTGGGGATGACCAGCCGACAAGTGGGATCCCATCGCCACGCCCAAGGCGGCGTCAACAGCCTGGTTCACCTTGTTCGCGTTGAGAGTCACGGTGTTTGCCTAATGCTCTATGGCCCATGGCCCATGTAGCGCGCCAGTCCAACCGCCGAGGGCGCGGAAGGAGGAGGAGGCGCGAGTCCACGGAAACAATACGACCTGGAATCAGATTTGGCCGGCAGACAGAAATTTACGGCAGATTGGCAGAATTTTTTCTTTTTAATATTAGGTATAGATATATATCTGCATCTGCATGCATCCCATCTTTCTAATTTGTATCCGCAAATTTCTCAGGTAGCTAACAACTGGAAAGAAAGGCTGCAGAGCACGTTGGGGTATTCCTCACAAGAAATAAACATGCTACGTGTCAAGACTTGCATCGATATCGGATTACGATGTGTGGATACTGAGCGAAACAAAAGGCCTTGCATAAACGAGATTGTCAATGAACTGGAAGAACTAGAAGCTAAGATTCAGAAAATGACACTATCTTCAGATCATTCGAAAGCTGTGATACTTGGTCATCAGCAGGTATGATGATCATGATGGTATACTATTTGTTTACATTACACGCTAAGGATCGTTCGATCTCCATGATGTTCTCAAATTATGCTCCCTAGATGTTCTTAAGATCTACCACCACACTGCATTAATCCATTCTTGAACTGCAGCAGAGCTCTGACTCCAACATCCTTGCTGTCGATCCAACCCTGGAGCTGCGCTTCATATTCGAGCCAAGGAAGGACATATCATGCTGCCTTCAGCTGACAAACAAGACGGACGACTACATTGCATTCAACATAAAGACCAATCGAACCAAGTACTACGCAGAGCCAAACATGGGAATCATGCCACCATGTTCCAAGCGCTATATATCTGTCACGTTGCGAGCACAGGAGGCGGCACCGCCAAATATGCAGTGCCATGACATGCTCCTCATACAGAGTGTTAATATCAGTGAGGGCTTGACATCTGATAATGTCACCGAAGACTTCTTCAAACATGTCATGGTCGAGAAGGTGGTAGATGCGGTGAAACTGCCGATTGTTTACATTGCACGGGATTATTTTTCATGCTAGTATATCTACCACTGTATGTACGTATGTACGTATGTATGTATGTATGTATGTACACACACATACATGAGGTGTAGTCACTTTTTGTTCAAGTACTATAATACTAGGGCTCTCTAAACGCAAAGAGTTCTGCTTTTACACTTTTATACCTAGAGCCAAATTTTTTTACCTCATTTTTCGGTCTGGCTTTTCCTAATCACCTCCAATAGTTTGACATTTGGAGTTGACATTCTCAAATTTTGTGAAAAAGCTTCAAAAACTCTCTCCAACAGTTTGGCGTTTGGATTTGGCAAATTAGAAATAATGTTCAAGGTTCAAGATAAAATGTTCTACCTTCACGTGAAAAATGTTTGGAGTTTAGGAGGAAACTATTCCCCGATTTAGTAAAACCTTCTAAATATAGATAATAATTCAAGAGAATATCACACAAAATAATTAGATAAAAGGCTATAAATCTAAACAACAATAGAAAAAGTTTAAATGAATAGCATAGAACCATTATGGATACAAGAAAAATTTAAAACCGAAACCACAGAAAAAGGAAAACAATATAATTGAAAATACATAATGAAATATGAAAATGCATAGCGGAACGATCCATAAATACCCCTATGTCTACAAATAAAGAATGCAATTCTTGTTTTTGAGAAGTCAGATGGCGAACTTTGACAAAATTTGTATAAAAAGTTACTAACATTTTTTATACAAAATAAGTATCATTAGATTAGTTGTAGAATATATTTTCATAATTATTTTATTTGGAGACATAAATACCATATTATTTACTATAAACTAAGTCAGACATGGGCTAGTTTCACCGTCACAGTACCCACAATTGCATTCTTTTACGAACACAAGGAGTACTAACCAACGAAATCCAAATACACATCTATCACAGTGCAATGCCGCAGCCATGCAGAGCTCCGTAATTAGCGGAGAGTTTGCTGTGGCGATCGGGAAGGCGTTTGAAATCCGACCTCGATCTAGATCGCCCCGCCGGCGATCTCGATCTGCTACGCGCCGCCGCCACCGCGCCACGGGCGCCCACGCCCGTCTCCACCGCCGCGGTGGGGTGACGGCCACCGCGATATCGATTGGTTAGCGTTTAAGGCGCCGTCGACGCACGAACCACTAGGGTTTTGCCGCATAGGTCCTTAGGTCGGATTTCTCTTGTGGTTGCCTTGTTGATCAGCTCTGCAGGCCACCGCTGCTCTCTGCCGTCCGGCTAGCCGATCATGGCGACGACCGAAGTGGAGGATCGGGAGGAAGGGCTAAGGGCCCTAACCCTAACGTTGAAGACATGTTCAAAAAACCTCAATCTCACCGGGAGGGCCGAAGAAGATGTGCTTGACCCTGTCCGATGAGGAAGAAGAGGAGATTGTGGCGGCGGCGGAACTGACCCTGGTGGGGAAAGTTTTGTCTCCCTCGCCGGTCCACGTCAACATTGTCCGGTCGACGATGAAGATGGCCTGGGGCAACCCGATCGGTCTCAAGATCCGTGCGATTGGGACGAAGGAAAACAACATGTTCGTGGCTGAATTCGGAAGCGCTCGTGATGTTGAAAGGGTGCTGATGAATGCTCCATGGATGGTGGGCAGACATGCTGTCATGCCGAAGGAGTACGATGGGAAACTTAGTGTGTCTGAGATTATGTTTGATCGTATGGAGCTATGGGTGAGGGTTCTTGACCTGCCCCTTGGTTGGATGAACCGGACGAGGGGCTCACGGGTCATGGGATCGATTGGCCATGTGATAAAGATGGACATAGACGGAGACGGTCAAGCGAGTGGCGCGTTTCTCCGTGCAAGAGTTGCAGTTGGGATTGATAAACCCTTCAGGCGGGGAATCCTTCTGCGCGTAAACAAGACGGAAGAACCACGGTGGTTTCAGATCCAATATGAAAGGCTCCCGTATATATGTTTCTCTTGTGGAATGCTGGGGCACTCTGAGATTGAATGTGCTACTCCGGTGGAGGCGTGATGATCGTGGCAAACCGCCCTATGATGTCCAACTCCGGGCACCGTAAGAAAAGCGGAGGAGATTGCAGTCCTTTGGTGCGGCTGCAGCTGAATCCTTTGGCAAAGTGGCTCGTCATCGACTGGGAAACCCGCTAAATCTTGGCGGGTAAATCAACTGAAGACAAGACATCGACTGGTAAAGAGGAAACCGTTGTCTCCTCCTCTGAACGGAGGGGGGAGCAGGAGGACAATGAAGTTCAGTCACCTCTGAAACAGCCTGCAAGCCAACCACCTTCTGATGTGAGAGCAGATGGTAGAGGAAAGGGCTCATTGAAAGCGAAAAAAGCTGGACTTACATGATGTGCGGGAGAGCGTAAAGAGGAAATCAAAGGGATCGGGGCGGTCGATAACCCCGGACCTTAATCTAATCCCATTTGATGCCTCAACAGCCATTGTCCCCAGTGGCTTGGTGACCTCAAGGGTGAATAAGATGGATGGGGGTCTGGAGAACAGTGGGGGGAGCATGGATGCAAACCTGAAGAAGCAACGTAGGGGGAGTCTCACAAATGCACGATCGGTGGCGGCTGCGAGTGACAGCCCCCGCCGGGCGCAATGAAAATACTAAGTCTGAACTGCCGGGGCTTGGGGCAGCCCGAGGCAGTTCAAGAAGTTCGTAGCTTTGTTGAGCTACATCGCCCCACGATGGTGTTTCTGTCTGAGACACGCTTCTTTTTTGATGATGTTCAAGGCTTGAAGAGGAGATTGGGATTCCCAAATGGTGTGGGAGTCGGGAGTTTTGGCCGGGGAGGGGGTCTCGCCCTTCTCGACAGATGAGATCACTGTGAAGCTAGAGACATATAATAAGCTTCATATTGATGTGATGGTGATTGATCCACAAACAGGAGCTGACCGTTGGCGGTTTACTGGTTTCTACGGTGAGCCAGACAGAAACCAACGACACAGGAGTTGGGGGCTACTAGACCTTCTTAATTCCAAAAGCAGTGCGCCGTGGTTGTGTGCTGGGGATTTCAATGAAGTACTAGACGCCTCTGAACAGATAGGAGGGTGCATTAGGCCTGAATACCAGATGGACAGATTCAGGGGGGCGGTGGAGACATGTGGTTTCACCGACCTTGGCTATATCGGCCTACCGTACACCTGGGATAACAGGCAGCAGGGAGCGCACAATGTGAAGGTCCGGCTAGACCGGGCCCTTGCGAATAATGAGTTCATGAGTAGGTTTGAAGACATCAAAGTCTGGCATGTCCAGACATCTGAATCGGACCATTGCGCCCTTGTTATTGAGTGCAACAGACGCAAGAAAAGAAGGAGGAGGAAACGCAGGTTCAAGTATGAGAACATGTGGAGGCGTGACCCTTCTTATCTGAAACTCGTAAAAGGATACCTGGGGCAATGCGAATGATATCCATAATATGGACCAGGTACGGCAAAGAAAGACGGATCAAATGCAAACCTCTTTCCATGCATGGGAGGATGGGGTTTTTGGTTCGGGTGAGGAAGGAGGCGGCCAGTCTCCGACGGGAGTTAGAGACGGTGCGGAGAAGCTCCATCTACTCGGGCCGTCCAGCAATGAAAAAAAGAATTATGTACAGAATCTCGAAAATTATTAGCACGGGGAGGAGACTATGGCCAAACAAAGAGCTAGGATCGACTGGCTGAAGGATGGGGACAGGAATACTAAACTGTTTCATGCCAGGGCGAAGGAGAGGGCAAGAGGAACCAGATTACAGCCTTGAAGAATACCGATGGTGTTTTATGTACCAGCCAAGAGGAGCTGGAGACGCTTAGCCTCAACCTTCTATGGCGAAGCTGTTCGAAACCCAACCCGCAGAGATCCCGAGGGGGTTCCGGAACATGTACGGGGAAAGGTATCAAATGATATGAATGACTCACTTATCAAGCCGTTTACAGTGAAGAAGTAAAGCAGGCTTTGTTTATGATGGGGGCCATGCAAGGCGCACGGACGATGGCTTCACGGCGGGGTTCTACCAAACTCATTGGGAAACGGTTGGGCCAAGTGTGACAAGCGCCGTTCGGACTTCCTACATGGGGGCGAGATGCCGAAGAATATCAATCTCACAACTTTGGTCTTGATTCCGAAGACAAAACAGCCCAGGAGTTGAAAAATTTCAGACCAATCTCATTTGTGCAATGTTATATACAAAATATGCTCGAAAGTACTTGCAAACAGGATGAAGATCTTCCTGGATGAGCTCATCTCCGTGGAACAGAGTGCTTTCGTTCCCGGGAGACTGATCACGGATAACGTGTTGGTGGCATATGAGTGTACCCATTATTTGAAGAGAAAGAAGGGCAAGATGGGAGCTTGCGCCATCAAACTTGACATGGCGAAGGCTTACGATCGGGTCGAGTGGCACTACCTCGAAGGTATGATGCTGAAACTGGGTTTTCATGAGAATTTTGTTAACACTTGTTATGAGATGTGTCAAAACGGTGTCCTTTTTCGGTGCGGGTGAATGGACGGCTATCACCGTTTTCTCTCCATCGAGGGGCATCCGCCAGGGTGATCCAATATCACCTTACCTCTTCCTACTGTGTTCAGAGGGCCTATCTTGTTTACTCCGATTCGATAGGCCCGGTTCATTTGGCAAGAGGAGTTTGAGTGGGCATCCATGCCCCATGGATTTCCCACCGTTATTCTTCGATGATTGCTTAGTCTTTGCCGAGGTCGAAGGAAAAGAAGTCTTTGTCGAGGCTCAAGAATATTCTCCAGACCTACAGCTCCGGCTCAGGTCAAATGATTAACAACGATAAGTCTGCAGTTTTTTCAGCAAGAACTATGATGCAGAAGCAAAGGGAGGTCAATTAGATTGACACCCGGATAGACAAGGAGGCATTGAGGAAAATATTTGGGACTCGGCGCGCTCTTGGCAGGAACACGACATAGGCCTTTGAATACATGCCAACCCGAATCAGAAATCTCATTGGTCTCTGGAGTGGAAAAGAGGCAAGCTATGCTGGAAGGGAAATTCTGCTGAAGTCGGTGGCTCAGGCGGTTCCTACATACCCAATGAGTTGCTTTCTGATCCCGAAAAGCACTTGCAAGAAAATGAGGTCGACCATTTCCAACTATTGGTGGGGAGGATCGGCGAGTAGCAAAAGTATTCATCGGGCAGCGGTGGGAGCTACTAACTCGGCCAAAACCACATGGTGGAATGGGGTTTCGAGACTTGGAGATGTTCAACAAGGCTATCTTTGGCTAAGTGGTGGCGGTTGATCGAGAAGCGGAACCGCTCACAAGACGACGAGTCCCGAAAAGAAGGTATTTCCATGATTCGACTTCTGGCGGCGACAAGGAAGAAGCATGCAAGTCGGACTTGGCGTGCTATTATGGCGGGAAGAGAGGTCCTGAAGGAGGGGCCTTATCCGTCGAGTGGGTGACGGAAGTGAAACAAGAAACGGCATGATCGTTGGATCCCTAACCATTTCAAAGGAAAGCTGATCACACGGATCAAGATGGGCAATTCTCAATGGTGGCGTAACTTATCACACCGAAAGTGGCCAATGGAATGAGGGTGCGATCAAAGCAGTCTTTGTTGGGGTTGATGCTCATGCAATCTTGAGTATACCGTTGAGAGGAAGGGGACAAGATATGCGGGCACAGGGAACTGGCGGCATGGATTATACACGGTTAAATCGGGCTCTGATTACTATATGAGTCACATAGGCGGCGACCGGAACAAAAGCGTGGCCTCGTCCTCACGGACATGACTCTTGGTCACGGATCCCGGAAGCTGGTTGTTCGCTGAAGGTGAGGGCGTTACGGTGGCGGGTGGTGAATGGCTATATGCCAACACGGGGTGTTCTCCATCGGAGGCACATCGAACCCATACCGAATCGCCATGTATGCGGGTGAAGAAGAAACAATAAAGCATGCGTTTATCGAGTGCCGGTGGCTAGGGCCTTCCGGGAACGGTGAAGGGATACACTAGTGTCAAGATCCCAAATCTGCATCCGGATACATGGGCTATGGACATCGTGGATCCGGATGTGATCACGACCAAGGACGCGGGGATCATTTTGTGCGGCATGTGGTCGGTGTGGACGTCTAGAAATAAGAGGAAGCATGGAGAAGCGGACATACCGGTTCGGGTAGCGGTGCAATGGGCCATTGATACGGCTTTTGATCTGGCGGTACCGACGTTCCCGAGCAAGGAGAATCCGCCCATCGTGACACGGAGGACTGGCGGCCTCGGATGAAGATTGGACAAAATGTAACGTTGATGCGGCGGTGAATGCGATGCAAGGAAGTGCCTCCCTCGGGGATAGTTCTCGCGTGATCATACGGGCGGGGCGATGCGGAGGCAAATCGGTATGGTATGATCATTGTACTAGCCCCTTGATTGCTGAAGCTATGGCTGTAGAGACGGTATGGAATATCTGTTGGTCGGGGAGCGGAAGTCGAGCCTAGAGTCCCGTCGGGTGGTAGTGGGTCTCTGGATGAGCCGCAGGAACCAAAAGTCAGAGATCGATGTTATTTTGAAGCAAATGGAGGACCTTAGCCGAAGTTTTATTGCATTTGATTTTGTTTTACTCCTAGAGATTGTAATAAGTTAGCTCATGAGTGTGCTCGTCTAGCGTCTAGGGAGATCGGTGGTAGAGTGGCTTATAACTCCACCTGGTCTTCGTGATGCTGAGAATTTCGATTGTAACACTTCTATGATCAATATATAAATAGCTCCGGCTGTTCCCTCAAAAAAAAATCCAAAATACATAAACAAATAAACTTACTAGGGTACTATAGAAACACTATATAATACTGTCATGATCCAGGAAATAGGGCCCGGGAGGGCGGGCCCGACGGGCTCGAGGCGCCGGCGCCCCAGGCTCGCGCGGCGCGCCCCGCGCCGCCGTCTCCTCCCTTCCGCGGATTCTTCGGCAACTAATCAGGAGAAAAAGGAGGAAATTATCTATCTAGGATTATCTTTAGGTGTTTTGGTGTGCAAGAGCTATCTCATCTATAAGGGAGACCCTTATTAGGAAATAAATAAATAGGACACGCTTGTAAAAGGTATTCCAATCTATAAGGAAACCTTTAGAGATTGCTTGAGATACAAGTCCCAATAAGCCTAGGGCTATATAAGTAAGGGGTGTAAGTGCAATCAAGCTCTAAGTGGGTTTTGGCGTTGATGACCACCGAATTAGGGGACTAATGAGATTTACGAAGATGACATCACGGGGATTAAAATATGGAGTTGGTGAACAGGTCCAAAGGTACCAAATACGCTAGACAATGGTGTTTAGGATCAAGGCGTTTAAATTACTTTATGGTTTGAATCTTGAGTTTAGGAAATGCCGTACTATTAAGAGGGATCATAGGATTCTCGGGTATACGTGGACCAAGTGCTCTAAACATCAAATCCGGACACCACACACAACTCAAGCGACCGGCCGACAAATCACCGTGTTTCACACCTGGCATCGGGCGCGGGCGTGATGCAGCGCAATGGTGCTTGGCGATGCAGCGCCTTACGCGGCAAAGGCGTGTCGATCTTGGCGGTGTGCCACACTTAATCGTACCGTTGGGTCCGTGGAGGTATAAATACCCATTCTACCCCTCCCCAACGGTCACTGGCTCACTTTCTTCTTCCTCCCGACCGAACGGCCCGGAGACCACCTTTTTGCTCTCTCTCTCACCTCCATTGAAGCACCTTGAGCTCCCACTCAATCTCTCACTTCCCACAGGATTCTTGAGGGAAAGCAGTGCAAACTTCGATTGGAGACCGGATCTACGACTTCCCCCACTCAAAAAGAGCATTTGGTTCACGTTTGGCGGAACCCTAGGGTTCTTTACTCTTGGAGCTTGCTCCTAGACGGCTAGGCGTCGCCCTTGAGCTTGCCCCCTTCGTGTGGCAGCCTTGGGAGGTTTGTAACCTCGATCTCTGACAATACATTACCCCACATCTCTAGGGTTAACTCCTAGACTTGTGAGCGAGGGAAAAAGCAAGCCGGTGGGCAAGCTAAGCCTTGTGTGGCAACCTCAACAACGTGGACGTAGCCCGCCTGTGTGGCGCGGTGAACCACGGGTCAAATCCTTGTGTCACCTTGTCTCATTACTTTTTTGTTGCATATTTGTCTTGTGAGAAAGGGCTTCGACCCGATCTACTTTGTGGCAAGGTTTACGCCGACTAGAGCTTGTGTTACGTGAGATACTTGTGTGCGGAACCTAGGTGAATCATCTCCAAGCAAGTGGAAGCACGCCAGAGATTCACGCCGAGGTCATACGCGGAAGTGACCGCGCGGCAGTGCCGCCGGGGACGCCGGGCGTGCGCCCACCGGCGTAGAAGCCGCCCATTCTCGGTTTCGTCACTCTCTGGTTCTTACACGCGGCGGTGCCGCCTTTACGCGGGCAAAGGCCGCTACTGTTGTTATCCGGCGGTGCTTGAAAGTTTTAACGGGGCGATTTTCGGGGGGTTAAGCCTATTCACCCCCCTCTAGGCTTCCATCGGATCCTACAAGTGGTATCGGAGCTAGGATATTTCGCGATACGCTTCACCGGCGTGAAGTATGGAGGCACCGGAGGATCGAACCGAGGAGGCAAGTCCACCGTCGCCGTGGAAGAGCCGAGGCTGGAGCCAGCGGCGAGCTTTCTCTTGGATGGGCTAGCGAGAGCACCATCAAGGGTGACGCTACCGATCCCGAGAGAAAGGCCGCTAGGACAAGCACGGCGAGCCGCAAGAAGACAAGAGCGAGAAAGGAAGAAGCTAGAAGAGCAAGCTAGCTTGAAGCTCGCCGAGAAGCTCCAAAGGAAAGAGCAAAGAAAGATGATCCGTGAGGCAAGGGCTGCTAGAAGGGCAGCTAGAGAAAAGCAAAGGCAAGAAGAAGAAGCGGAGTCAAGTGAGCTATCAAGTAGCTCTCGAAGATGGAGATGATGATGTCTCCTACAACAAGAAGAAGAAGAAGGAAAGCAAGAAGGAGGAGGGCAGCGTCAACAACAACAAGTTTCTTTGCCATCTCTTTCAATTATTCTTCTTATTTGACTAACCGCGACAAGAAGTCATACATCAATGTTCCCGTGGGGAAGTTGCCCAAATTTGATGGGACCAACTATGCCAAATGGAAACACTTGATGAGGGCTTACCTTGAAGCACTTCACCCGGTCTTTGGGAAGTTGTGTGTAGTGGATTTCAACCACCGGTGAACCCAAAGGCGCCAACAAATGAAGAGCTAGCTGCTGCCCACATCAATGGCCAAGCTACAAGCATACTCCTAAGTGCTCTAGAAGGAAATGAGTACAATAGGGTGATGAATGTCAACATTGCCAAGAAGATTTGGGACACCTTGGTGCTTGCACATGAAGGTGTTGACAAAGTGAGGAAAGCAAAGATTGATATGTTGAAAGCAAAGCTCAACCGGTTTGTGATCATTGATGGAGAAGGTGCTCAAGAGATGTTTGATAGGTTGATGGTCCTCGTTGGGAAGATTAGAGGATTTGGAGATGAGGATCTTGATGACCACCACGGTTGTCAAGGTTATGCTAGAGGCCTACACACCTAGGAATCCTACCGTGGTAACCTTGATTAGAGACAAGAAGAAGTTTGAGCACTTTACACCCAATGATGTGCTTGGAAGGTTGATCACTCATGATATGCAAATGGAAGAAGCAAATGAGAGAAAGAAGCTTGGTGAGTTGCAAGCCAAGCTTGAGGGCATCAAGATCAAGGATGTTGCTCTAAAGGCATCCAAGACAAGCAAGTCATGCTCATCACACAAGACAAAAGGCAGCAAGCAAGCATCCATAAGTCAAGACAAGGAAGTGAAGAAGATGCAAGAAAATATTGATGAAATCTCTTCCTCAAGTGATGATGAAGATGATGGGGCTGATTACGAGAAGATTGATGATATGGCCCTATTCATGAAGAAGTATGGGAAGGGGATGAAGGCAAATGGCTACAAAATGGTGCAACGAAGATTCCCAAACAAGAAAAAGAGAACTTGCTTCAATTGTGGCAGCACCGAACACTTTGTTGCCGATTGTCCACATGAGAACAAGAACAACAAATACAAGAAGGACAATGGCAAAGATAAGAAGCAAGACTACAAGAGAAGGGGAAGGAACATGGGTGAAGCTCACATCGGTCATGAGTGGGACTCAACCAAAGAGACAAGTGAAGAGGAGATTCACATTGCAACATTTGCCATGCAAGAAACCTCTACACCCAAGCTCTTCAACAACATGTCCGATGATGAGGATGAGGACCTTGACTCCACTCATGTTTGTCTCATGGCCAAGCATGAGAAGGTAAAAACTAAATCCAAACCCTCTCCCTCTCTTAGTGATGAATCTAGTGATCTTAGTGAAAGCTCTAGTGAAGATGAATCTAGTGATGATGAAGAATATGTTAGACTCACCAAGAACCTAGATCCTAAAACTAGAAGCTTTCTTGCTCAACTAATGGCGGACTTAGAAAGTACCCAAGCGGAGTTGGCAACTAGAGATAGTCAATTGGATAGACTTGAAAAACTCTATGTTGACAACAAGGATGCTCTTGTAGCTGAGAGGAGTGAGGTGGCTACCTTGCAAAAGAGCCTAGCTAATGAGCAAGGAGACCATGCTCTCACAAAGAAAGCTATGGTTGCCCTAAATGGGAAGTATTGTGACTTGCAAAACAAGCACAAAGAGCTTGAAGCTCAATATAGCCTTCTTTGGGAGAGCAACTCACATCTCTCAACCACAAAGGATACTTCTACTCCCTCCACTAGTCAAGGTTGTGGTAAATGCTATAATGTTGATATGAACGTTTATACCACTAACCTTGCCAACATGAAAGCAATGGAGAAAGAGATCACTAGGCTCACGACTATGGTGAGAAAAGAAGGTGAAAACAGCAAAGAAAAGCCAAAGTGAGCAATAAAGTTGAGGCTCCAAAGAAGCCCAATTACATTGATGGGAGAAATCCAAGAATCAAGGATGGACTTGGACACAAACAAGGAAACAAGACCAATGGTCGAAAGATGATCAATGGTGTTGAATGTGTAAAATTCTTGAGCAAAGGCACAAGAGGGTGCAGAGAGACCACACGCAGGCGCTGGACACAAGCCAACCCGAAGCTGAGCGCCACACGGCGGTGCCGAGGACGGCTGGCGATGCCGCGCCCCCAACTAAAGGGAAGGTCACCTACACTGCCTCAGCTCAGAATAGACCCAAGAAGAGGGTCCAAAAGGCTGTGAAGAAGGTCCAGAAGTCAGAAAATCTTGTCTGGGCTACTCCAAGAAGCTACTCCTATCAATGGAAGGCTAAAGCAAGCAAGTTGAACTCCAATCCTTGCTTTGAAGTGAAGGCAAAACAGCAAGGGGGAGGTGTTTGCAAAGTACTTGGGCGTGAAAAGAAGCTTTATAGCAACACCTCTATATGGGTTCCCAAAGTTCTTGTGACAAAGGTAAAAGGTCCCAAGAATATTGGGGGACCTAAACTTATGAACTAAACTTGCTTTGCGAGGCATACTCCTCCGGTGGGTCAAGTTGGGTGTTTGGTTTGTTTGTACAAATCATATGACCAGGAGAAAGGAGTATGTTCTCATCATATTCCCAAACCAATGACGATAGGAATAACATAAGGTTTGGAAATGATGATGTGAGAAGTGTGATCGGTCTTGGTAACGTTGCTATCACAACTGAGCATAATATTTCAGATGTATTGCATGTTGATTCGTTGGGATACAACTTGTTGTCGGTCTCACAATTGTGTGAGAAAGGCTACAATTGTCTCTTTACGGATGTTGGTGTGGAAGTCTTTCGCAGGAAGGATTCCTCTGTTGTCTTTACAGGAAAACTCAAGAATAAGCTTTACTTAGTTGATTTCAACAAAAGTGAGGCTAAGCTTGATACCTGTCTAATGGCAAAATCTAGCATGGGCTGGTTATGGCATCGCCGTCTAGCACATGTTGGCATGAGGAACTTGGCCAAACTGCAGAAAGACAACCACATCATTGGACTAACAAACATTGACTTTGACAAAGACAGGATATGTGGACCTTGCCAAGCCGGAAAGCAAGTAGGTGCACCTCACCCACCAAAGAGCTTGATGACCACTACTCAACCCTTGGAGTTGATACACATGGATCTCTTTGGACCAGGTGGCCTACCTTAGCATCGGGGTAACAAATATGGACTTGTTATTGTTGATGATTATTTCCGCTTCACTTGGGTTTTCTTTGTCTTTGATAAGTGCAGGTACAAGAGAAGGTGAAGACATTCATCAAGAGGGCACAAAGAGAATTCGATCTTCTGTCAAAGAGAATAAGAAGTGACAATGGGACCGAATTCAAGAACACCCAAGTTGAAGAGTATCTTGATGAAGAGGGCATCAAGCATGAATTCTGTTTGCATATACCCCTCAACAAAATGGTGTAGTAGAGAGGAAGAACCGTACACTCATAGAGATGGCAAGGACAATGCTTGATGAGTACAAGACTTCGGACATCTTTTGGTGCGAAGCTATCAACACCGCTTGTCATGCCATCAACCGTCTCTATCTACACAAGAAACTCAAAGAAGACTTCATATGAACTCTTAACAGGTAACAAGCCAAAGGTGTCATACTTTAGGGTGTTTGGGTGCAAGTGTTTCATTTTGAACAAAAGGCCCCGAACCTCTAAGTTTGCACCTAAAGTTGATGAAGGTTTTCTTCTTGGTTTACGGATCAAATGAGCATGCCTATCGTGTTTTCAATCAAACCTTGGGTAGGGTTGAGATCACTATAGATGTGACATTTGATGAATCTAACGACTCTCAAGTAGAGCAAGTTGATCAAAGTGTTGTAGGAAAGGAGGATCCACCTTGTGAGGCAATCAAGCAACTAGCTATTGGTGACATAAGGCCTCAAGAAGATCAAGCAAATGAAGAGGAGGATCCACCAGTTGTTCTGCACAAGATTCGGCCGACGCGTACTCAAAGACCAAGTGCAGCACACACTGCTTTGGAAGTGCCCCGCAAGGCGGTGCGATTTAACAGCGGCAGTGCCGCGCCACCTACCTCGGCGGCAAGCGATCCACCTACATCACCCATTCAACCACTTGATCTTGCACCAATACTTGAAGCTAATGATGAATATGATGAAGATCAAGAAGAACAAGTGAAGGCGTTGATCACCCACGACTACGACAAAGCGGTTCAACGGGATCATCCCGTTGACAACATCCTTGGGAGTCTTCGAAAGGGAGTGACCACTCGATCTCATTTAGGCGCTTTACGCCAACATTTCTCGTTTGTTTCTTCTTTGGAACCGCGAGAAAAGTAGATGATGCTCTCAAGGATCCGGATTGGGTGTTGGCCATGCAAGAAGAGCTCAACAACTTCAAGAGAAATGAAGTTTGGGAGTTGGTGGAAAGACCCAAGACTAACATCATTGGTACCAAGTGGGTCTTCCGCAACAAGCAAGATGAAGATGGGTTGGTGACAAGAAACAAGGCAAGATTGGTGGCTCAAGGCTTCACTCAAGTAGAGGGCTTGGACTTTGATGAAACCTATGCACCGGTGGCAAGACTAGAAGCAATTCGCATTCTTCTAGCCTTCGCTGCCCATCATGACTTCAAGCTGTACCAAATGGA
Source organism: Hyparrhenia diplandra (assembly GCA_015847255.1). Classification (NCBI taxonomy): domain Eukaryota; kingdom Viridiplantae; phylum Streptophyta; class Magnoliopsida; order Poales; family Poaceae; genus Hyparrhenia; species Hyparrhenia diplandra. Next base: position 194,381 of record JADLZK010011667.1, read on the forward strand.
TGTCAAAAGTGCATTCCTCAATGGTCCACTACAAGAGGAAGTATATGTTGAGCAACCACCCGGTTTTTGAAGACCCCAAGTTTCCCAACTACGTCTACAAGCTCCATAAGGCGCTCTATGGGCTTAAGCAAGCACCTAGAGCATGGTATGAATGCCTTAAGGAATTCTTGCTCAAACAAGGCTTTGAGATAGGCAAAGCCGACCCTACTCTCTTCACACTCACAAAGTTAGCAATGATTTATTTGTATGCCAAATATATGTCGATGACATAATATTTGGTAGCACTAACAATGTGTATGTTGAGCAATTTAGTAGGACAATGACCAAGAGATTTGAGATGTCCATGATGGGTGAGCTGAAGTACTTCCTCGGGTTTCAAGTCAAGCAAATGGAGGAAGGGACATTCATTTGCCAAACCAAGTACACCCACGACATGCTAAAGAAGTTTGACATGGCTAAGGCAAAGCCAATCAAAAAACCAATGCCAAGCAATGGACATCTTGATCTTGATGAGGAGGGGTCGGCCGTGGACATGAAGGTATATCGCTCCATGATTGGATCTTTGCTTTACCTTTGTGCATCTAGGCCGGACATAATGCTTAGTGTGTGTATGTGTGCTCGTTTTCAAGCCAATCCAAAGGAATGTCACTATGTGGCTGTTAAGAGAATCTTGAGATACTTAGTACACACTCCTAACCTTGGCTTGTGGTATCCCAAGGGTTCCAAGTTCAATCTACTTGGCTATTGATTTCGACTATGCCGGTTGCAAAGTAGATAGAAAAAGCACTTCGGGGACATGTCAATTCCTTGGGACGGTCCTTAGTGTCTTGGAGCTCTAAGAAGCAAAATTGTGTAGCCCTTTCCACCGCCGAGGCCGAGTATGTTACCGGGCGCATGTTGTGCTCAACTACTTTGGATGAAGCAAACCTTAAAAGATTACGGATGTCATTTCACAAAGATACCTCTTCTTTGTGACAACGAGAGTGCCATCAAACTCGCAAATAACCCGGTAGCACACTCTAGAACAAAACACATAGACATCCGTCATCACTTCTTGAGAGACCACGAACTCAAAGGAGATATCGCAATTGGTTTCTTCTTGATTCAAACGGCATAAGCTTCTCGAGCACTTATCAAATTAAGATGGGAAATTGGTTGATTTGAAATACCAAAGAAATATTTTTCTTTGGAGTTCATAACTATGTTGAATCCATGGGAAATTTCTCTTGTTTTAAGATAGACGGATTATGAAATTGTGATAGGCATGTATATTGAGTCGGATAGATGTGTTAGAAAGGTATTGAAAAGTAGAGATTGATGATTTGAGCAAGGGGAGCGGCGGTGCGCGTGCATGGCGCGGCAGCGTGCCGTGCATGCGTGGCGATCTGCCGTGCCCTGCGGCAAGGCCGGCGCGACCCGGGGATTTCACCCTGGACGACTTGCTCTTGTCATCAATTTTCACTTTTCTAATCTTTCTCCTACATATGTTTGGACAATGCATACTATTACGGCGAGCAGTTTCTTACCATAATCCTATCTTTGACATAGATGGACCACGGAAGTGATCCCCATGGCAAGAAAAAAGAGGGTCAAAGTGATTGACGAAGGGGCGGAGGAAGGAAGAATCGAGGAAGGGGCGGGTGGCGGTGGAGGCGGTGGAGCTTCTCGAGGAGCGGGCGGAAGGCGGTATGGGTACACCATTGTACCCGCGGTGGTGAACAAGGCACTCGGATCACCCCTTAGTGTTTGATACTTGCCTACATGCGGAAAGTTGAGGGTGTGTTTGAGATGATGACCATCAATGACCCACCAATTCTGTAGCGATTATCTGAAGAAGCAAAGGGAGGTTGCGATGCAAGAGCTATAAATGTCTATGCGAAGAGAGCGGAGGAAGGCATTGATGAGAGGTTTTGGGCAGACTTTTCACTCCAACTTCTACTTGACGGTCCTTCTCCACTCCACCAAGAGCAAGATCACTACCATGCACTACATTGATTTTGAGAGGATGAGAGATAGGGAGGAGGATGCCTTTGATGAAGCAATAGAAGCTTGTGAAAAGTTTGAGCTGACAGACATCATGTCTTTCAGGCATGATTGGAATGAAGAGATCCTCAGTCAGTTTCATGCCACCTACATTGGGGGCGAGCCATCGACACTATTCTTTGGATGACGACGGGAGGCACTACAGAGTTGACTTTGTCACCATTGCTCATCGATACTTGGCTTTGGGGCTGATCACGGGGAGTACAGCGACATACATGAGATTGACCCCATTGATGCCAAGGCCATCGAAGCTTCTTTGGCTGATCACGCACTCCTTGGGAGAAGGAAGGGGTTGAAGGATTTCTTCTATGTGATGAACAACCTCTGCGGGTGCACTATTGATCCAAAGGATGGAGCGACTTCGACATCAATGGCTATGCTAGGAACTTACTTGCTCATTTCGGGAATGATGAAACTTTCAATGTTGGAAAGTTCATTTGGAGACAACTAGCCAATGCTATGGATGATGCTAGGAGGAATCGCCATATGCTCCCTACATCATGTTTATGATTGAAAGGGTTTTCTGGGAACATTTATCCCAAGGATTGCTTTCACACAGTCTACAATATTGAGAAGACCCATGGCTTAGATGGAGGGAAGACCGGTGGCGAGTCGGATCATCGGCGGGGAGGCACCTCGGTGGCGAGAGAGGACTTGGAGGAGCCATCTAGCTCTAGGCCCGGGAGGCACGGCAAGTCTAAGGGGGAAGATGAAGAAGTGGCTCAAGGCAATCTTTGGACATTGCTCATATGCTTCTCGGCAGACCTATGAGCTACGCAGGGGGAGGTGAGACAGGGCCTTCAAGAGTGTCGGGGAGAAGCAAGGACTCCCGGTTCCTCCGTCTATCCCTAGACCACCTCGGTACACCGACCTTCCGAGCTTTTCGACCACTAGCGGCTCGGATCGGGAGTTGTCAGATATACTTGGGTCCTTCTCTCAGCAGATACCAGCTCGACGCTCCACTCGCCGTTCAGCTCAGGCCAGTGCCACTATCTCAGAGGAGGCTGAGGACACCGCTTCTAGCAGTGGGGATGACAGTGATGAGTGACTCCACTCTTCTTCTTTTCTTTTCTATGAACTTTTTGGTGCTTGGCGCCAAAGGGGGAGAAAATTAGAAGAAATGAGGGGGTCAAACTTTTCGACGCCCATACAGGAGATGGTTCGAGGATGGAGCGCAGCAGATCTTGAGTTTAGATCTTTTGAGAGTAGCTTGTTAGGTGTGAGTTTGAGAGAAACTCTATTTTATGTAATAATGCCACCTATGACTTGTTATTTCTCGGATTTGGTCGTTTGATTGCTTAAACTCTGTTTTTACATATCTTCTTCTTTGGTTTAGTTTGTTAATCATGTCACATATCTTTGTGGTTTGATGTTTTACATTTGTCTTTGTCTATCTTGATAGGCGCGGCAAGGCGGCGCACTCCCCCAAGCAGCGGCGATGCCGCGCACATCGTGACGCATGACACATAATTCTTGTGCTTTAGTTCATTATCTTGTCATATGCATCACGGATATATTTGTATGATACTATTTAAGCACCCCACGGCAATCATGGATGTAGGGGAGGTCTTCCACCACTTCTAAATGTGTGATGTGACTTCCATGTCAAAATGAGAATTCAAATCTCCCCACACACATTTAGGGGAGGCCTTACTACACCTAAAATATGTGAAAATTGACTTTTCATGTCAATATTGAGAATTCAAATCTCACTTACATATTTGGGTAAAGGGCTCTACATCCATGATCTCCGTAATCTAAGTTTGACTTTACATCTTATGTAAGCTCTAATTTGGTTGTCATCAATCACCAAAAAGGGGAGATTGTAAGTGCAATCAAGCTCTAAGTGGGTTTTGGCGTTGATGACCACCGAATTAGGGGACTAATGAGATTTCGAAGATGACATGCGGGGATTAAAATATGGAGTTGGTGAACAGGTCCAAAGGTACCAAATACGCTAGACAATGGTGTTTTCCGGATCAAGGCGTTTAAATTACTTTATGGTTTGAATCTTGAGTTTAGGAAATGTCGTACTATTAAGAGGGATCATAGGATTCTCGGGTATACGTGGACCAAGTGCTCTAAACATCAAATCCGGACACCACACACAACTCAAGCGACCGGCCCGGCCAAATCACCGTGTTTCACGCCTCATTGTCGGTGGGCGGCGATGCCGGCGCAATGGTGCGGCGAGTGGCGCCCTTGGCGCAGTGCTGCGTGTCAGTCTTGGCGGTGCCACACTTAATCGTACCGTTGGGTCCGTGGAGGTATAAATACCCATTCTACCCCTCCCCAACGGTCACTGGCTCACTTTCTTCTTCCTCCCGGCCGAGCGACCGGGAGACCACCTTTTTGCTCTCTCTCTCACCTCCATTGAAGCACCTTGAGCTCCCCACTCAATCTCTCACTTCCTGGGATTCTTGAGGGAAGCTTGTTTGCAAACTTCGATTGGAGACCGGATCTCGACTTCCCCCACTCAAAAGAGCATTTGGTTCACGTTTGGCCGGAACCCTAGGGTTCTTTACTCTTGGAGCTTGCTCCTAGACGGCTAGGCGTCGCCCTTGAGCTTGCCCCCTTCGTGTGGCAGCCTTGGGAGGTTTGTAACCTCGATCTACAGCAATACATTACCCCACATCTCTAGGGTTAACTCCCTAGACTTGTGAGCGAGGGAAAAAAAAGCAAGCAAGCCGGTGGGCAAGCTAAGCCTTGTGTGGCAACCTCAACAACGTGGACGTAGCCCAGCCTGTGTGGCGCGGTGAACCACGGGTCAAATCCTTGTGTCACCTTGTCTCATTACTTTTGTTGCATATTTGTCTTGTGAGAAAGGGCTTCGACCCGATCTACTTTGTGGCAAGGTTTCTGCCAGCTAGAGCTTGTGTTCTGTGAGATACTTGTGTGCAGGAACCTAGGTGAATCATCTCCAAGCAAGTGGAAGCACGCAGATTCACTTCGAGGTCACTTCTGTGAAGTGACCCGGCGGATGCCGCCGCCGGGGGCCTTGGCCGGTGCCGCGCCACACGAAGAAGCGTCCATTCTCGGTTTCTGTCACTCTCTGGTTCTTACACGCGGCAGTGCCGCCCCTTTACGCGGCAGTGCCGCGCCTGTTGTTATCTGACGGTGCTTGAAAGTTTTAACGGGGACGATTTTTCGAGGGGTTAAGCCTATTCACCCCCCTCTAGGCTTCCATCGGATCCTACAAAGGGGCATGTCTTTTGTGGTAACAAGCAAATAAAGAAATTTATCCCAATCTCTTGCTCCTCCTCTCCCCACGCGCCGCCCCCTCCTCCTCGGCGCAGCGCCGCCGCCACCACCACTCGCGCGCCCCAGGCGCCGCGCCGCCGCCGCCGACGAAGCGCGCGGCGGCCGCCGCCACCGACCGCCACCACCACCTCGTCGCAATCCCCCTCCTTCCTCCCCCAATCCTCTAATCGGCGTGTCAATTCGGCCCAATCTAGTGGAATCGGCACCGGTATCCGGAGACCACTTCGATCCACCCACCACCATGGATGCGAAATCAAGACGCCATCGAAGAACATGATGGACGAGGTCGCCAAGGTCCATGACAGGATTGACCGGATGGACAACAAGATCTCGCAACCTCACCGGTATTGATGCGCTCGCACGGCTCAAACGCCGCCAACAACTCCATGAAGCCGAGATTGAGATACAGGCAATGTTCGAGGCAAAGAGGCCGTGACTTCATCAAGAAACGGGTGATGGAAAGCAAAATCGGGACAATCTAGTCACAAAGCGGCAGATCGACCAAAACCGATGAAGTGCTACTTGAAGCCTCAAGGAGCACCAAGACGGCGCTACCGGCGGCGCCGCGCGCCACCCCCACCTCCACCACCGACCGATAGCTCCTCAACCATGGCTCTTCGTCCAAACAATGCATACTTTTCCAACCTATGCCGACAAAAAGGATCCTCTCCCATGGATCAATCAGATCAACATCTACACAGCAAGCCTGGGTGACCAACTCAAGACGAACGCCAAGATGCAAGATCCTAAGAATATGGAGGCAGCAATACCTCTAACCAGGGAATACGAGCACCTCCTCGCCAACCCCTACAACACCGCCATGCGTACGGGGACGGGGCCCCTGCCCCCGGCCCCTTCGGGCCCCTCCACACCCCGACCTCCAAAGCAACACCGACTCGGCCGTTCAAACGGTGACACCGGAGGAGATGACCGAACGACGCAAAGGGCGGCCTCTGCTTCAACTATGATGAGCCGTTCTCACGGGGTCACAAGTGCAAGCATCTCTTCGTCATCACGATCGTCAACGACTACAACGACGACGGGGACGAACACCCCCACTAATGGGACGTCAAAGAAGAGCCTGGCGACACGAAGGTCCTCACCGGGGACCCCGACTCCCGATGACGTGGTGTTCATTCTCTCTACCTCGTTGGTATGATATCGAAGCGGTGTCAACATCATCGTCGACTCAGAGCAACGCACAACTACATCGACCCCCGTGTGGTGATCACTGTTGGTAAAAGTTATCCTACGTAATTATTTATAAATTTGTATAGTCCGCAAGCGAAACGAAACGATGAGCACTTCACCCGGGTGGGTTTTAAATATCGAAGGGGAGGGGAGAATGGTGTGGGAATACCTGAGGCAAAAACTAATCCCCTCGAGATAATAGGAAGGAACAGGAGTTCGGATAAAAGGTGAGAAGAATTCTATGGTCTGTCTAGTTTATACTCTTGTAAGGCTTATAGATATTCCTTAATGGGGATCGTACTCAAGAGAAGGTAAGGGCAAAACTTACTATCTCCCAAAGACTTAGATCCTACGAGTCCTATCTACGGGAAGTGGAATCCAAAGGACTCAATGGTACTTGTCACTACCACGATCTACCACTCTCCGGCAGGTAGGGGGCAATTATGAGTTATCTAGTCTAAACACCACGTTTACACTAGGGGTAACAACTTCAATTCAAGAGCGACAAGAATCAAAGTACTCTAATGAGTCATAAACCGAAAGAAATATAAATAAGTGAACTTACTCAAATATAAGGTTGCTCCACCAAAGAAGTCTCAAGATCAAGTGCAATGAAGCCTTTGATCCCAGAGGTACAAGCGTAGAGAGTCACCCATGATCCAGGCACTTCTCCTTACTTCTCCTCAACTCTACTAATTATCTCTCAAGAACGGATCTAGAACTCTAATCAAGTTCTTTGATCTATCTCTCAACTTTCTACTAATCTCTCTCAACTTGATCTAGCTCTTCTAATTAGAGAGGTATGGCTCTAGCTATGATCAGAGCTGAGTATGATGAATAATGATTTTCATGCCTAAGGCCAGAGGTAGGACCCTCCTTATATAGTCCTGGCGGATGAATGCTGGCCCTTGGATCAAACCGACTTCAACAACGGCGTAGATACAACCTCAAAGGCGGTTAGAAACCGACCTAAGAAGCTGAGGCCGACAGGTGGGACCCACCTGGCGGCCGCCAATGTGGGCCCTGGCGGGCGCCCAGCCGGGTGGACCCCCGCCCTCGGGTCTTTTCCTGTGTCTTCGGGTGTCTTCGGAATGTTTTAGTTCACTTTTCGGATCGAAATTCTTCTCTGGTGAATCTTTTTATTGTATGGGGAGTTTTCTCTCAATTTCTTGGCATTTTCCTGTTAAGTCCCGAAAAAGATATAAATCACCAAAACTCGTGAAACTTTTATCGATTATAACACCTATTCTATGCATTCTATTCTTTTTATATCCTTATTATATATTTAATTGACACATAAAAACATGGCTTAAGAGGTGTCAACAATCACGGGAGCCTCGGACTCAGCCCGGTGCGTGTGCCGATCACCACCGGCACGGCGCCACGTCGACATGCCGTGCTGCCACCTTCGACGTGCCACTACGCCTCGACACCAGCACCTTCGACATCGATGCCTCACGTCATGCCACTGGGCGAAGAAGTCGACATCATCCTTGGCATGCCTTGGCGGCAAACCTAGGGCGATGTGACGTGGGACTTTGCGACCCACGAGCTTCGGTACTACCGTGAGGGTCGATCCCGTCCCACGTTCACCTCGGCTCCACCACCTCGGCACGGGGGCCTGGCAACGGCCTGCTTTCGGTCGGGGCATCTTCGCTGGCATCCGATACGGCAGCTCGGCTGGGGAAACGTTCGAGGCATGCGACTGCCTTGGACCTCTACGACACATCAACCGGCGTCTCCGTCTAGCTACGCCAGGCTACTTTGGAGGATCAGCATCTACGCCGCATCGCCCTCGTGAAAGGTCCTAATGGCTAGAGGGGGGGGGGTGAATAGCCTATTAAAAATTCTTGCAACAACACTAAGCACCCGGGTTAGACAATAAGATGGCGTAGCAATTAAGCAATGCTTCGACTAGCTATGCAAGCCACAAGTCAATTCTATTGTCTCTAATTCACACAAGGCTATGTCTCTACCTTTACTCCTAGGTGAGCAAGCAAGTCTAGCTAGAAAACCGACTAGGAGCTACCAAGACTAAGCAACCTAATATGCTACTCAAACTAAGCAAGCCTACACAAGTCTACTAGTGAAAGTAATGCGAAGAGGCTAGAATACAATACCACTTGCGGAGTGTGTAGAGGTGGAAGCCAATCACCGTGATCACCGAGAAATCTCCAACGAGCAAGAACAAGTGACACGATGATTTTTCACCGAGGTTCACGTGCTTGCTTAAGACGCTTAGTCCCCGTTGTGGCGACACACTCACTTGACGGATGCTAAGCTTAATGGCCAATGCCAAATCCCCCGATGGGAGCTCAAGCAACCGATCACAGAGAGGGTCCAACAAGCCACGAGCAATCCACTAGTGCTCCTTTTCGCGAATCTCCGCGGGGTAAGGAACGACCCCTCACAATCACCACCGGTGTGGCCTCAAACAAGCTCCACTTGAGCTCAACATCGCTTCTTGCTCCAAGCCGCTAGGGAACCAAGCAAATTCCCAAGAGTAACAAGATCCCGCGGCTTCTCCAAGGATGAAGTGCCTCTAGATGCAAGACTAATCAAGCAATGCACTTCTATCACTCTCAAACTCACTCAAGATTCGAAGATAGAGTGAGGGGATGAGTGGAGAGGAGTCTCACAAGCTCACTAACAAGTTGGAAGCTTCAAATGTGCAAGAGAGAGTCCAAATGGCCGGCCAAAGCAATATATATAGACCCCAAGTCGAAATAGAGCCGTTGGCCAAAACTCCCTTCTCTGTCACTGCGCCGGGCGCGCGGGTGACCTGCGCCCGACGCGCCGGGCGCCCCTGTCACAGACTGCGCCGGGACGCACCGCGCCGGACGCGCCCAGCGCCGAGTCCGGTGGAGGGGTCCCGAGACACCTCTACGATCGCGTCGGGACGCACCGCCGGACGCGCCAGCGCGGGCATCAAGCCGCGCGACGCGAGCCGGGCCGCCAGCGCCGCGTCCGTCCGTCGGAGGTCCCGAGACACCCTCTCTGGATCGCGCCGACGGCGCCGCCGGCGCGCAGCGCCGGCGCGCGGCGTCGCGTCGGCGCGTTCAAACTTCTTCGAAGCGTCATCTTCCACGGCCTGGGGCCTTACGGATCCAAAATGACCGCGTCGGCGTTCGTCGCCGGGGCGTCGGGCGCCCGAATTTGAATATTTGCACTGCGCCTGGCGCGCCCCGCCCGGACCCGGCGTCGGCGCGGTACAAAATATTACGCTTCTTCGTTGCGACGTCGTCTTTCCATCTTTCCAAGTTTCGCTTCTTGTCTTGAGTTGCCAACACGTCGAATGTGTCCCATGAGCACTTGTGTTAGCATGTCACGATCGGTTAGACAAGAACGGTTAGTGCTCTCAATCCTAAATGCACATGCAAGTCAATTGGACCTAGAAGCACTTCATGCAAGGATTGTCGCGGCATCCCCTCTTGATAGTCGGCCATCTATCCTATAATGTGATCACACGCTCTATCGTGTCTTGATCACCGAAAAGAAAAACCCTATCAAGTATACCTTTGCGTTGATCTCCCGGGTTCCTCTCAAGCCGATCACCGAGCTTGACGATCCATCATGTCCACCATCATTGTCCATGTTCATGATCATCATGCTCCTTGTCATCCACCTAATCCTTTCTCAAAACATACACTTAGAGCAAAGGATTAGTCCACAAGCGTCGTCATCAATTTCCAAAACCAAACATGAGATTTCACCTCGGCGTCACCACACGGGTGACGCCGCCTCCGTCTTGCGCCGGAGGACGGCCTCCTCTCTTCGACGGCCGCTTCTACCTTAGGCCTCCTCTCCCTCTACGCCGGACTTGCGGAGGCTTTGCTTCGGGGCGGAGGGTTCGCGGGGCGAACACCCGCTCGCCTTGGGAGCCTACACGGCGGCGAGCCAACTTCAGTTGCACCGACCGCCATCCTCTTGGGCGGCATTTGGCCACGGCGCCACCATGTCGGTCCTGCCAGGGTCGTCTTCCTCGACGGCATGGATCGCCTCTTCCTCACAGTCGACAACGTCCACATCAACTCACGATCGAGAAGGGCCACGCACCGCCTATCACCTTCCCTCTTCGACGTCGGCTCCTTCATGTACCTGCACGATGTTAAACTTGGTCGCTACTCCTCCTACTCGCGGGACATCACTATCGGCGTCTACTTCGCGCTCTTCGCCCACGCTCCACCCAATGAGCGTTTCTTGTTCCCTAGAGAGCCCCCTCGCGACGTGGTGCAACAGGACATCAATGTGGGCGTTCAAAGGGATCTCCTGGCGGCCCGTCGCCGACAGCCTTCAGCGGAGAGGCCGCACGATTCATCGCTACATCTACCACGGCTACATCGGCAACCTTCACTACCTTCTTGAGTTCGACCCCAGCGAACCGGGGAGAACATGGTCCTCGGGGAACCCGGTGCGTGGTCGTCTTATGTTGCGTGTCGAGCCGATCCTTCTAGGGGCGCCCAATCCCCCTCCGGCGTCATTGAATGGACCTTTATCCAGGCGCGAGGACGCCTTGGCGGAGAAGGGGAGATGTCATGATCCAGAAATAGGGCCAGGGAGGACCGGGCCCGACGGGCTCGAGGCTCGGGCGCGCCCCGGCTTCAAGGCCAGGCGCAGCCGTGCCGTCTCCTCCCTTCCACGGATTCTTCTAAGAACTAATCCGGAGAAAAAGGAGGAAATTATCTATCTAGGATTATCTTTAGGTGTTTTGGTGTGCAAGGGGCTATCTCATCTATAAGGGAGACCCTTATTAGGAAATAAATAAATAGGACTTTGTAAAAGGTATTCCAATCTATAAGGAAACCTTTAGAGAGATTGCTTGAAATACAAGTCCCAATAGCCGGGCTATATAAGTAAGGGGTGCAGAATCTTTCGTGGTAACAAGCAAATAAAGAAATTTATCCCAATCTCTTGCTCCTCCTCTCCCCACGCGCCGCCCCTCCCTCCTCCTCCAAATAAGCGCCGCCGGCCGCCACCACTTGCGGCGCCCGCTCACAAGGCCGCCACAAGGCCCGCGGGGAGGCAAGCCGGCCGCCGCCGACCGCCACCACCACCACCACCTCGTCGCAATCCCCCTTCTTCCTCCCCCAATCCTCCAATCGACGTGTCAATTTCGGCCCAATCTAGCCGAATCGACAAATACACCATAGAAAATCTTATCAATGCTTAGTGAACAATTGGCATTACATCGTGTCCCAAAGCTACTACGTCGATAAATCAAAATACCATATGGAACATCTCGTGCATATCATCGAAAGTAAAATGAAAATACACCATGTAATAATACATAGATGCTATGTGAAACAATTTGTTTTCATAAGAAAAGGATTCATCTCACAAATATTATAGAATATAATCACTTGAACTTAGAATCTCGCTCTATACCTAGAATGCTAGTCTCCATAAGATGACTTGAAAAGGGTAGCTCTATCTTATGACACAAATGTTTTTCAATATTTTTTTTATCTATGTCCAAGTGAGGTCTTATTTTGAAAAATATTCATTGTAAATTCCATGATGGGACAATCAAAGTTTAGTTTGGATACTTTGGTTCGTAATCCTTAACTTTCATAAGTTTCACATGCAAAAGGTGTGCAAGCAAATTTTACTTTTTCTTAATTTTTGTTTGAGAAAACATTTGTGCATTTCTTTTTTTTTAGCAGATGTTTTCCTTACATTTTTTTAGGGTTAGAATATTTTTCTTAGATGTCAATCTCTTATTGGCCCATACGAAAGGCCCACTAGAAAGAATCTGCCATCAGCAGCCCACACGGAGGGCGTCCTGCTTAATTTGGGTCTGGGCTGGGTGGTTGGGCTTAGTTTGGCCCAGCTTGGCCTATCTGAGGCCTGTCCATATTCCCGCACTGGTGGAGTATGAGTTGTTACAACCAAATGATATCGTCACCATAAACTAATCGCTTTACCTCCCGTAATCTTCTGCCCCGTAATATATCACGGAGTTTTACCCCGCCCGCCGGCTCTCCTCCGCCAAACTGCCCACCTCCACCTCGGCAGCTCCACGTCCGCGAAACCGCCGCCTGCCTCCCGCCCGAGCAACGCCGCCCCTTCCGCGTCGCTTGCTGCACGAGCACACATCGCCGAGCACTACGCCACGCTGCCCCCCTCCTCTCTCTTGGCGGATCCCCATCTTCTCTCCGTCTACTACTTTGGGGCTGAGATCCGGTGATTATCCTTCCTCGCCGGCGGAGATCCCGTCTTCCCGGCTCCTTTCCGTATAGATACAGTGCTTGATTTTTTCTGTCATTCGGCTCGGCGAAATGGACGGAGATTTGATTTGATTTTTTTTTGCTGATTCAGCCACTTGTGATGTATAATTGGACCTTCAAGCACCACAGAAACCATCGATGCAATTGAATATGGCTAAGCTGTAGCATAGCCTTCTTTGGATTTGCCCACATGAGTTCAGTTTAATTTTAGTTCAGTTCAGTTCAGTTGAAGAACATACCACGGATGGTGGTTTGAAAACCATTTCCTTCTTCAGCATAAAGCTCAAATTGGCAGATGCATTAGTCAACCGTGGGCTTTGGTTTTGCTCTCAGTGAATCCCAAATCTCGCCATTCTTTATCTCCATTCAGATCCAGTTACTTGAGGGTTGGTTGATGCTGATGCCTTGTGTTACCATTCTGATGTAGTTCAATCCATGATCTTCCATAAAAAAAAATATCCATGATCCATTTAGTGCCTAGTCCTACTGGACTTGAAATGCTGCGTTAAAATGTTCTCTGTTTTTTTAATCATGTCATGTTAAACTGCAAGCAAATTACTAGATCAAGGCTGTCTGTTTACCCTCCTGTTATTTGCTTGCAGGGACTAACTCGAGTAGTGCTGCTCAATGAATTTCCTCTACCGAACTACACAGCCTGCAGCACCGGAGCTGCCAAGAATTCCAGAGCAAGATCAACAACACAAGGATGCCTCACAAAAGCCGACTACAACACTTGAGGGTCTCATCGCGGACGATTCATACCAGCCCTCCTCCGCTCGCAGCGAAGATGGAGCTGCTAATAATGGATCTAGGGATGTCAGTGGGGACTCTTCATCTCTAGATTCGAAAAAAGCCTTGTCTCACTGGGGACACATGCCGATGTTCGGCGGAGGATGAAGGATGGATCACAATTCCATGCAGTTCGGTGCCTTTGAGTTGCTCATTTCGTTTTTTGTTATATATCATAAAGGCATAAAAACACCTATGCTTTTTATTAATTGTACTTAACTTATCTTTCATCAGCCAAGTGATCACTCCTTAGTCCTTACCTCCATCCTTGATCTGCATTGCATAAGGTTATATAGCCTTTTTTTACTTTACTACTAACTAATTGACCATTACTTGTTATCACTACGAAAGTGTAACCCTACCAGTTACCTGCTAAACACTTTAAGACCAATAATTTGTTTTCCTTGTGACATGCTACCGGTAGATTCCTCACACTAGCAAAACCATCTTAACATCTCTTCTAGTTAGTAACATCTACAATTTGCTTACAGAGGCACTTCCTGAGAGTTGGGATGATGTATCAGAAATGGTTCAGTTGCAGACTCTAGACCGTTCCTTCCTTTTTCCTGGTAAATGCGTTTACCTTGTGGCTTTATTAAAAGTTTCTGGTTCTATTGCACCTTGGTTATTATCGATTTTCTGGAATTGACTTGGTTCAGTTATCAGGTGAGCAGGTTCATATACTTGCATGCCTGTCAGCTTCTAAGCAAGATGTACAAGTTATATCCCCCTTTAGAATTGCTGCAGTGATGTCTAAGAATGGAAATTCTTTGCAAAACTCTACAAATAAATCTGGCTCTGTCAGTGCAAATGGTTATGAGAATGGAGCAGCTGGAGAAAGTGGCTATCAGGATGTTGAACTCAATGGTGAAGCCTCTTCTCCAGAGCATGATGTTTTGGAGACTCAGTCTCTCCTTCAGATGGAGGATCGTAAGCAGCAGATCGAACATGTGTTGCGAAGATTTAGAGGATCCAATTTTTTTGTCCGGATTGCAGAGTCAGATGAACCTCTCTGGTCCAAGAAAAGAGTAACTTCAGCTACAATGGCAGACGAACGATCAGATAACCAGGGAAATAGTAAGAGCTCAAAGAGTAATATTTACAATACCATTTCTGATAAAGGGATTTTTGATGGTAGCACATCTGGGGGAGTCGCTCGAGATGTTGTCAAGTGTTATTCTCTGCAGAATGGAGACATAGTGGTATGTTTTGAAAGGTTCTTTTTTAATTACCGTGTGACATACTGCAACTTCTTGTACTGCATAACCACTGGCCCCAGGACTTTGACGGGCATTGCATAAGTAACTGCAAGTTTCGTGCTCCAACGTAGGCTTAACCAACCAAGCAGCAGGCACCTACTGGAAATTGACTCAGATCTGTTACTAACTCAAATTCAATGTCAATTACTCAATTATCAATTACCTAAGTTAATTTGGATTTTTACACTTGTCCTTTTGATTTCTTTTGGCAAACATTTCTTCTAAATAGCTTTACTAAATAGTGGGAAGTATAAATAGCCCCACTTAATAAGGGCAAGCATGTAAAGAACTTGGCACCTAATGCTATTGTAGACTAGAAGTAGAACATTTAATCAGTTTTAGCAATTTAGAAGCACTTATCAGTCTTACTAATGTGTTCTGGAAACTTTTAAATACCACATTGCCTTCTATAAAAGAGTAAAATGCACCTAGGTTCATGAACTTTGAAAGTGCAGTTTTGAGTCCTTGAACTGTTTAAGTGTTTCACCAGTGGTCCATACCCCTTCATTTGGTGTTTATATCCGAAGTGGCACATACAATCAGCAGCCAGCTGCTTGCCTGTCCTGCTTCTGTGCCTGTGCTTGCCACCCCCTGCCACCGCTTAGGGAAGGGATCAGGGAAGGAGAAAGGAAGGGAGGAGAGGAGCTGGAAGTGTTGCTTGGTGGCAGAGGAAGCACCTGCGCTCGCACAGCTTGCTCGCGTCTGCGCTTGCTGGCCCAAGCGATGCAGAGTGCTGCTCGGGGAAGGGAGCAGGGCCAGCCAGCAAGCGTGAGCATGGAATGCTGCGGTGGTGGCATAGGAGGTCAGAGTAGAGAGGGAGATGGTGGTGAGGATGGGCTAATTGCAATTTACACGCCACATTGGCTATTGACTGTACGTTTCATGTTGGATCTAAATGCCAAACAAAGGGTTATGGACTTCTGATGAACCACTTTAAAAGTTCATGGACCTAGGTGATACACAGGCAAAAGTTAATGGACCTATGATGCAGTTAACTATTCTATAAACTAATCAGAGTAAATTTTAGAAAACTACACTATAGGTAGAATAAATTTTACAAAACTACACTTCTTGGAACCAATTTTGCAATATTCTCATGCATCATAAAACTACACTTAGAATTATTTCAAAGCAGTGTACTTTTTTTCACTTCATATTGCGGAACTACACATTTATTGGTATTCCATATCGTGAAATTGCATTTTTGTTTGGGCTTAAAACATTAAGTGTGTAGTTCTGTGATTTATGAAATAACATGAAATGTGTAGTTTAGGAGTATGCAATACAAGATCTTGCAATAGAAGATTAGTTTGCAACTTTTATTATTTAAAAGGCTAGCAATATAGAATGCCAATAGAGGTGTACTTTTTGTTAAATTAATTCTTGGTAGTTCTGTGATTTTTTTTTTTTTTGGAAACTTAGACTTTAGTTTAGTTTTCTCAAATTTACTCAATTAATAATTAATTCATTTTCGTAGAGTGTATGTGAATCCTTCTACATATGGATGAGAAAAGCATGATTTTTTAAAGAAATAAATGTGTATAAGAAATTAATGGTTACTAGTATTTGGTTATTCACCCATGTATTTTTGTTATAATTCTTGTTGGTTTTAAATGCATGCTGATTCAGCAATGATGTTATCTGGTGGAAGGATGCAGGTTGTTTTGCAAGTGAATGTTGGCGTTAACAAATTGGAAGATCCTGTGCTTGAAGTCCTTCAATTTGAGAAAAGTATATCAAACAATTGTATGCCTGAGAATCTTGTGGATGGACATTCTGACAGTAATGATGATCCATGTCAGGAGCTGCTTAGTTGGTTGCTCCCTTTAGATCGCACATTACCGCCTCGTTCTTTGGCACCCCTACTCTCAATCCAAGTGTATCACACAAGCAACCTTATTCTGCTTCTGGTTCTCAAATATTTAACTTCAGAAGTTACTCCATGCCTTCAGCCTCCTCTGTTCAGACACCAAATATAAGACCACCACCAATATCTGAAAGTCAAGAATTTATGCCTGAAAAACCTGCAAAAACCCCAGATATTATAAATGATGGGCAGCTTTCGTTTAGAGGAGTTCCTTTAGAACCTGAACGGTATTCTGTACGTTGTGGTTTAGAAGGCGTGTATCTACCAGGGAAAAGATGGCGGAGAAAAGTTGAAATCATTCAACCAATTGAAGTTCATTCTTTTGCTGCAAAATGTACTGTGGAAAATCTTTCTGTGTCACAGTAAAAAGGTGCGTGGGATATATCAAAGCATCCATTCAGTTTTCACTGTGTGAACTAATGTTCCAAAGATAATGTTTATATCATGAATTTCTGTTGCAGAATATCGCTCCTACTCATACGAAAGATATAGTTGTATTCATTGATGCAATTACTATTGTATTTGAGGAGGCATCCAAAGGAGGTGCTCCTTTGTCTTTACCAATTGCTAGTATTGAGGTTGGGGATGGTCACGCCTTACCAAATTTAGCACTCAGGTATATGCAGCTTTTTTCTCATTGATTCTGCTCACGATCTACCTCCTATTGCAGCTTTATGTAAAATTCAAACACAACATGATTATGAGCAGAAGGAATTTTATTCCCCTTTGAAAATGCCCGTACTTGGCGTAAGATACAAAATAAGTACATAAAATATACCAACATGTTTCGGGATCATAATTGATACCCCCCAACCCCGACACGCACACACTTTATTCCTAAATTTCCACTTTTCCAGTTTCATGTTTTCAAGAACTCAGAAATTGACTAAGTATGGTGGTGAAGAATTGTGATTCAAGCAATGGTGGAATGAACAAATTCCATAAATGTTGTTTCCATATCCACGATTCACTTCAGTGTTTTGTCATGTGTGCTCGTAATAAAGTGTGACAATTGTTTTAAGAATTCTACATTATATTTGTTATCTTTCTAGGAGGGGCGAGGAGCACTCTTTTTATTCTCAAGCCAGCAACTATGTCCTCAAGGGAACGGAAGACCAACAGTTATGCACCTCCAACCTTGTCACTCCCCAACGATGACCGGTGCTACTTCAAATACTCATACACCAAAGGTTGGTGAGCAATATTCTGATTCAAGCGACCAATATGCTGTACTGGTATCTTATCGCTGCAATTACACAGGTAAGCTATTGATAAACAAATAGATTCTTCTAAACATGAATGGAGTTGACTTTTCTGATTAGCCCTTTTATCTTTGTAGAATCAAAACTTTTTTTTCAAGCAAGCAACAAGCTGGCGACCCTCTGCAGCCAGCGATCTTATGATCTCTGTATCATCTGAACTGTCTTTACGAAATCCTAGTCTTGGCGCCGAGTTCCTCAACTCCCGTGCAGGTTATTGCAGTATCTCCTCACTTTTTTTTTTTATGGAAATTCTCCAATTTATACTATGAAAATGATTTATCATTTCCTGCAGATACTAACACTTGAAGCTACTAATATGACATCCGAAAACCTTACATTAAATGTCCTTGCTCCTGAAGCATCTGGTTCTTCTTCAGTTGTATCCTTAAACTCAGCTCCAACCACCCCAAATGGTTCTTTTGATGGTGTTAATGAGTCAGCAAAAAGATCTGGGTTGGGAAAACATGGAATTGGTTTTCGAAGATTGAATTCTGTCCTAGCTACATCTCCAAAAGAAGGTGATAATGGAGGAAATAGAATGAGTAATGCTTCAGGCTGCACTCATCTGTGGTTGCAAAGTGCAGTGCCCCTAGGGTATTGGCCCTTACCTGTTTTCACTTACTTAAAAGAGTCAACTCACAACTGAGCTATTCCAAAACATTGTAGAATGACATTTGGTTGTGGTGAATGTTTCTAACAGGTGTGTTCCTCCCCGTTCAAGCACCACTGTCAAACTTGAGCTGCTTCCATTAACAGATGGAATAATCACACTTGATACGCTGCAAATAACCGCAAGGGAGAAAGGTAATATTTTCAGTAAAAAACAATTTGCAAAAGAAGTGCTGATTTGGCAGCTATTTGTAGACTGTTACCAGCACAGGAGGTGGTATTTTAGCAGCTAGACATTGAGTAGACATGGATGTCAATTTTTAAGAAAGGAGTTTGTTATTTGCATCATCCTAGCTTGAAGTGACTTTGGAATATTAATGCAGTGGATTTAGTGAACTACCAAATGTCTTAAATACATTCAGTGCTTTGGCTGGTTCATATCTTATATATCTTTTATCCTTTTAAGACTTCAGAAGTGATTGTTGCCCTGCAGGCCTTGCTTACATACCGGAGCACTCCTTGCAGATACATGCCACCTCTGGCATGTCCAGGAAGGTCATAGGATAGGAGAGCATCGAGAAGTATACTGTTCTGTATATTGGGGGCCTGGGACAACCAGGCCAATATGTGGGAGACAACCAGGCCAAGCATGTTTTCGCTCATTTGTATTGGATGGACATAAGCGCTCACCTTGGAGCAAAACTACCACAGATATAACCAAAGGATGGTTGCTGCCTACATGGAGAAACGAGCTCAATAGCATTCCATGTATCATAGTTGTGTAACAAATCCATTCATTTCATAGTGAGGCCGCCAGAGATACAGGTGTTGGTCTTCACAAAGGCTTATGAAATTTGTATTTTGTGTTGCTTAGTTTTGATGCCATTATTGTTGTTGTGGTGTTCATTTTGTCATGTTGCTGGCTATGGCTCTGATCATAATATACTGGAGAATTAGAAACATGTGTATCCATTGCACCTATAAACTGATATATATACTTTTGAGTTAGTGAGCACTTTAGTGTAGCGTCTTCTATATGATGGAAAAACTATCATGGATAAGTACAACTGAACCGAGGCTATTTCTCTTAGGGATGGAACTATCGGAACTTCCTAAAAAAAAGAAAGAAGAGAAAAGAAAAGTAAATGGAACTACCGGAACCGAAGGGACTGGTTAGTTGTACCCAAAAAAGCATAAAGGGATGGAACTACCGGAACTTCCTAAAAAAAAGAAAGAAAAGTAAATGGAACTAACGGAACCGGAGGGACTGGTTAGTTGTACCAATAACTTAAAAATCGCCCAAATATCAGTGGTTTTGGCGGTGGAGATCGTGGTTTGTTGTGCCTCTATAGCAAGGTTGTCGTCGTCCAGGATTGGACTGTGGTGACGGTGGGGTGGACTTCCTTGATGGCTATGACACCGATGATGACGTCGGACGTAGCTGTCGTGGCGTTGTGATGACATGGTTGGCCATCTCTTCGCTGCGGTCGTCAACGGGCAGTGAGGATTTGACGCCGTCTTAATTGGCGTGTCGTTGCTCATGGGTGCGGAGGCGCTCATCCAGATCGGCGACCTCCTGGTTCCGTTGCATCTTGTTGGTGATGTCCATGAATGTCGTTTTCTAAGCGTCGACGATGGTTTTGAATTGCTTGGTGTTGTCGTTCATGGTGGTGGCGTCCATTGCAAAGGCGCGGAAGGATCGAAAGTGGTCTCCGGATACCAGATGTAAGGGGCGTGCCCAAGCGAAGACTGGTGTTGGCAGCGGCGCTTAGCGTTTTTAGGGAGAGGGGAGCGATAGCCTCAGTATATAACCTCGAGGAGATTCATTATAAGATTGGATTCTCATTTTCGTATCTTAGCAGACTCTTTTCTAAACTGACTTGGGCTCATTATGGTAACTAGATAATGAGATGACGGACACGGGAATGATGGCGCCGGTGGTGGCGACCTGGGGTGTGGCTTCCCTAGGACGCCTCCCCTTTTGGACCCTTGCTGGCCTATTTATCTCGTCGTAGGCCTTCGTTGTACGCGTGTTAGAAGACCTAAGTATAAATTAAATAATAAAAATGTTAATTTACTTAATGGGATTCTACGAGATTGTGTGGTTTTTAGAAAGAGTAAAGGATCAGTCCTAAAAAAAGATTGATATACGTGAATTTAAAAGAATAGCTAAGATGAAATGACATTAGGAACCATACAGCCGCTGAAATCCAGAAAAACAAACTTTTTTTTTTTTTCTGTTTTTCAATTGCTTCGAGTTGGTACCTAGAACTGACTGTCCCACTGGCATTTTGACATTAGTACCCTTTTTTTTTTTATAAATGTTCAGTATATTATATTAGGTCAATATGATAAGAAAACACTTTTCCTAGAATGAGCCCTTCATATTTTGTATACGTCATGTGTGTCCTACGTATGTAGGACATTTGTTTTATGAATTTACCATGAAATAATAATAATAATAATCAATTGAGTTCTATCAATACTCGATGCGTATTTTGTGATAGTTGTTTTATCTTATAATTTTAATATAGTATATGCCATGTAACCGAACACTAGTTATAGGGAAACAAACAAAGGTGACACATTATACAAGATGTAACTACTATGATGCACATTGATGTGATGTGATGGCTAAGCACAATGTGTGTGGTCATCAGTAGGATGGTTCAAGTGACATAAGAAGCTAACGAGTTGAGCATGGTTTTAGGAAATGGACAATACATTGTCTTATGTGGTGCAAAGGAACTTAGGATAAATGCATGTATTATGGAACCTAGTGAAAGGTCCTAATGGCTAGAGGGGGGGGGGGGTGAATAGCCTATTAAATTTCTACAAACACCACTAAACAAGGCGGTTAGTAAATAAGACGGCGTAGCACAAATGCAAATGCTTCGAGCTAACTATGCAAGCCTCCTAACAATTCTTAGCAAGACTAATATCTCTAGTCACACACCAAGGCTAGGTTGCTAAGTTACTCCTAGGTGGACAAGTAATTCTAACTAGTTCTACCACTAGGAGCTAACAAGGCTAAGCAACTACTCAACTAAGCACCCTAACAAGAATACTACCAAAGTAATGCAAAGGAGTGCTAGAATACAATACCACCGCGGAGTGTAGAGGATGAACCCAATCACCGTGTGCAATGAGAAATCTCCAACGAGCTCAAGACAATAGACACGATGATTTTTTACCGAGGTTCACGTGCTTGCCCAAGACGCTAAGTCCTCGTTGTGGCGTAATACACTCACTTGATGTTGCTAAGTTTAATGACCGGTGTCAAATCCCCAATGGGAGCTCAAGCAACAAACACAAGAGAGGGTCCAACAAGCCACGAGCAATCCACTAGTGCTCCTTTCGTGAATCTCCCGGGGTAAGGAGCGACCCCACAATCACCACCGGTGTGGCCTCAAACAAGCTCCACTTGAGCTCAACACCGCCTCTTGCTCCAAGCCGCTAGGGAACCAAGCAAATTCCCAAGAAAACAAGAATCCAGCGGCTTCTCCAAGGATGAAGTGCCTCTAGATGCAAGACTAATCAAGCAATGCACTTCTATCACTCTCAAACTCACTCAAGATTCGAAGTTAGAGTGAAGAGATGAGTGGAGAGGAGTCTCACAAGCTCACAAGTGTGTAGGAGTGTTCAAATGTGCAAGAGAGAGCTCCAAATACCGGCCAAACAAGTATATATAGAGACCCCCTCGAGAAAGAGCCGTTGGAGTTCAAAATGGGCTTTCTAGCAGGTGCACTTAGGGCGCACCCACCGGAACCGCCTTAGCGTCGGTCTTTGAGTCCGATGCGTTCCTCGGCCACAAACGACAACCTTCGGGCCCACGGCCGACTCCTTCCTTCGCGGCGTCCGGTGTGTGCTTCCGGTGCCGTCCGGTGCAAAAACCGACCCGAGCCCAAAACATGCTTATTGGAACCGCCGCAGGACCCGACCACGGTGCACCGCCGTGCGCAAGGCCCGTCGGTCCGCGGTGTCCGGCGTCGGTCTGCGGCGTCGGTCTTGGTTTTTCTGCGTGTTCTTCGTTTTGTTGTCGTCCTTTGCTTCAACCTTGCTTCGCCTCTTGCCATAAGATGCCAACACGTCCAAGATGATCACAATATCATGCATGTTAGCTCGTCGATAAGTTAGGCAAGATCGAAGTTAGTGCTCTCATTGTCCTAAATGCAATATGCAAGTCAATTGGACCTAGAAGCACTTCACCAAAGGATTGTCGCGGCATCCCCTCTTGATAGTCGGCTATCTATCCTATAATGTGATCACACGCTCTATCGTGTCTTGATCACCGAAAGGAAAACCCTATCAAGTATACCTTTGCCTTGATCTCCCGGGTTCCTCTCCAACCGATCACCGAGCTTGACGATCCATCATGTCCACCATCTTTGTCCATGTTCATGATCATCATGCTCCTTGTCATTCACTTAATCCTTTCTTAAGATACATACTTAAAGCAAAGGATTAGTCCACAAGTGTCGTCATCAATTTCCAAAACCAAACATGAGATTTCACCTAGGATAAGTGATAGGTAACATTTTGTGCTTGTAACACCCCTATCGTTAAAAGTCTCTAGTGGTTGTGAAGTTGGCCTATGTAGCCCATGTGGCTTATGTGTGGTTGTCGTTGGTGGGTTTAGTACCACCTTGGTAGTCTAGGAGGGTGATGGACAACTTATAAGCCTTGTTGTTCCGAACATAACACCTTCCGGTTAAACTTTTTACACAAAGCAAGGATAAAAGTGTAAGTGAGGTGCTACGTGTGTGCAGGCCCTTTCCACGTGCTGAGTGGGCCATATGAGTAGTTTTTGGACGTGTGATGTTACAAATGGTATCAGAGCATCACCCCTTGCTACACGTTGAGGCGTGTGCCGAGGGGTGATCCTATACATCTGCCACATATTTGTGGTGAGCTGCCGAGTGCGTCTCTCCTTAAGGGGGGTGAGTGTAAGACCCCTTCCCATTAGAAGCCTGTAGTGATTGTGAAGTTCTTATAAGCCTTATTGTTTCAAATGTAGCACCTTCGGGTTAACCCTTTTACACGAAGCAAGGACAAAAATGTGGCGAGGTGCCCACACATGCGAGGCCCTTTCCACGTGCGGAGGCGGTTTTTGGGCGTGGGGTGTTATAGTCTTTGGTGATCAACAATACACCATCCACTACCTTAGCGACTACACGTCGATGAGACTAATACATGGAATTTATTCTCTATACACTTTGTGACTCTTTTATCTTTCCTCTCCATACATTTATTGTCTCTACATGTTATTAGCCCTTTATTATTGTCTATAATGTTGTAAAGCAACTACTATGCAAAAAGTTGATAGTTACGACATTCTATAATTTTCCTTTTCACACGTCCTTCGAGGAGGGGTAGAAGGGGAGGTTGGTATTCTTCCCCATGCCATTAGATTTATTGGTTAAGAATATACACACAAAAGCCTCATAGGTGTATTTTGTGATAGTTCATTAGTTCTAATTTCTAGATATTAATGTAATTTTTAATGAATCCTATAATTGTAATGTAGTGTGCCTTATAAGCAAGCACTTATTATAAGGAAAATGACAGAGGTGACACATACAAAGGAATTAAGGAGACACAAGGAGCATGAGTTCAACACGGTTTAAGGGAGCACATAAGTTTAAGGGAATAGACAACATCTTATGTGGTGTAAAGGAACTTAGGATAAATGTCTATGTTATGGAACTTAGGATAAGGACTCGTACTAAGATAGGTAACATTTTGTCCTGGTGATCAACAATACACCATCAACTACATTAGCAAATTTGCCTATCGAAAGTGGATACGATGCCCCCCGCATTGTTGCTCATTTTCACCGTGTACATGTACATAGACCTCTAAGATTAATACATGGAATGTATTGTTTCTACATTGTGTGTCTCGTCTCTCCTCTCGGTACATTTACTATCTCTACATGTTATTAGCCCTAAAAAAGAAGTTTTGGTGTGGTGTTGTTGTATTGTATACATAAAAACCAATAAACCAAAATTTATAAACTAAAAATTTCATAAAGTGCTTTTAACAATTACTTCCATATGTTGTTTGTCATTTTCGTGCCATGGTATATTGATGGACTTGAAAGGGTTGTTGTTAAATAAATAAACTCTCCTCTCTTTTGTAGTAGCACCGCACTAACACAACACTAGCACCGGGTCAGCATTTACCTTCAAGTAGGGCTATCACATATCTAGACTTCAGCCCTACCATTTTGTGTTTCAAGTAGGGCTATCTCATATTTAGACTTCAGCCCTACTATTTTTATGTTTCAAATGCATTGCTCTACGCTACATAATAATAAGAAAAGAATATTAGGACAATAATTTTTTTTTTATATCTTGCTAGAATTATTGGCTCCGTCAATGTATCTCGAGCATATGACCCAAATAATGAGATGACGTGTGGGACTACCATGTGTTGGCCTGCTCAAAAATTTTAATCTTTATTTACCTCGCTTCGTTAGATTTGCTAATCTAGGCCTTGTTTAGATTGCTAAAAATTTAGCACCGCATGTCACGTCGCATTAATTGAAGACGTTTCGTTTTGTTAGTGGTAAATATCATCTTACTATGAAGTAACTAGGCTCAAAAGAATCGCCATGAATGTACATCTAAAACTATGTAATTAGTTATTTTTTTACCTATATTTAATACTTCAAAATATATATTTTGATGTATTTAATGTGATGTGATGGAGAGGAGGTGGGAAAAAAGGTTAGAATTTTTAGCAATCTACAAGGCACCCAGCCTCTCGACTCGAAGTGTTTCTACCATAATAACTGATAAAGCAATTGAATTTTAGCATATTGATTATTTGAATTTGAATCCAGGAGCAGTTCCATTAGCAACACACTAATGCGCGACGGTAGCAGCGCGGTGCCGCCGCCGCCGCCTAGCGCCCGGCAGCACGCCGGCGCGCTCCCCGCGCTCCTGGCCAGCATCGCCCGCCGCGCGACAACCCCGTCGGCGGCGAGGAAACTCCAAGCGCAGCTCCTCGTCAGGGGCCTCCCCTCTCCCCGCCCGCGCCGCCGTCTCCCTTATAGCTTCGTCCCATTCTCCGCGCCACGCCCGCGCCGTCTTCGACAGCGCCGTCCCCACCGCCTCTGAGAACGTCTACCTCTGGACGGCCACCATCGCTGCCTACGCCAGGCACGCCTCGTCCTCGCCGTCGGCGGCCGAGGGGGCGCTCGCGATGTTCCGGCTCATGCTTCGGCGCGGCGTCCCTCGCCCGAACGCCTTCACGGCGAGCTCCGTCGTCAGGTGCTGCTCGGCGCTGCGGGCTGTTGAGTGGGGATCCAGGTGCACGGGTTCGTGGTGAATGCCGGACTCGGACGCGCTGCGCACGTGGGCGCCGCGTTGGTTGACATGTACGGCAACCTTGGCCGGGTAGCGGATGCAAGGAGGATGTTCGACGAAATGCCTAACACAAGCGTGGTGCTGGGGAATACTATGGTGGCGTGCTACGTCAGGGCAGGGGATGTGGAGGCTGGGCGGGTTGTGTTTGACAGGATGGCGGAAAGGGACCCAATCTCTTGGAACACGCTGATGATGGGGTACTTGCGGCAGGGGCAAGCAGGTGTGGCTAGGGACTTGTTTGAAGAGATGCCCGACAGGAATGTGAACAGCTGGAACATGGTGATTGCTGCATGCTCGCAGGAGGGGTCGTGGGCTGATGCAGTTGCAGTGTTCAATCGGATGCGCCTCACAAGGTTCCAACCTGATCCCGCGACAATGGCTGTGCTGATGTCCGCTTGTGCACAGCTTGGCTCTTTGTCAGTTGCGAGTCAGGTGCATGGGATTTTGATGAAAGGCTGTGTCAAAATGAACTCCCATGTGCTGAATTCATTGATCGACATGTACGCTAAATGTGGTAGTGTCAGCCAAGCTTATTTGTTGTTTGTTGAAACACATCTAAAGGACACAGTGTCTTACAATGTGATGATCTGTGCCCTTGCACACCATGGACATGGTAGGGATGCACTTCAGATCTTTGATGAGATGACTGAGGAAGGGTTGCAGCCAGATGCAGTCACTTTTCTTGGCGTTTTGTCAGCTTGTGCTCATGCTGGACTAGTTCAGGATGGAAAGTTCTACTTTGAATCTATGAGAACAAATTATGCAATTGAGCAATCCCCGGATCACTATGCATGCATGGTGGATCTCTATGGCCGAGCTGGACTCATTGAGGAAGCATACCAATTAGCACGGTCAATGCCAATGAAACCACATGCAGGTGTCTGGGGAGCCTTGATCAATGCCTGCAGGAAGCATTGCAATGTTGAAGTTGGTAAGGTTGCAGCGAGAGAGCTCATTGCTATTGAACCTGGGAATCCTGGAACCTATGTACTCCTTGCCAACACCTTGGCTCGTGGTCAGCAATGGGACTTTGTTGAAACTGTGTGGCAATCAATGAGGCGAAAGGGTATTGAGAAAACAGCAGGGTGCAGTTGGCTTGAAGTGGAAAATGTTGTTCATGAGTTCTTGATGGGAGAGTCCAGCCATCCTAATTCGGTGAGATTTACAGTATCCTTGAGCATCTGTATCTGCAACTAACTTAAGTTTGGTCTTTTGCTGTAAATGAGTTGGAGCAGCTGCATCAAGGATGGTTTCATTTCATAATAACTGAAGACATAATGCAATATACGTGAGAATGTGGCAAATCGTGGTATTCTGCAGAATCCATGCCACCGAAGGACAAAACCAAGTCAAGGTATGGTGCTATGATATAATTGTGATTATGGGGTGTTTAGTTGGTGAAATATTTTGGGTTGGGCTACTGTAGCACTTTTTCGTTTGTATTATTTGTTATCCCGTCATGGACTAACTAGGCTCAAAAGATTCATCTCGCACTTTACAGCCAAATTGTGTAATTAGTTTTTTTTACCTACATTTAATACTCTATGCATGCGTCAAGAGATTCGATGTGACGGGTATTCTAGCACTTTTTGGGTTCACTTTTTGTGAACTAAACGGGCTATTATTGTTCCTAATTTATGTCAGAACTGCACATTCTTACTAAGTTTCCAAAATAAAGCTGCATTGCAGAAAGTATTTTATCATTTGAGTGAGCAGATCAGCAGAAAGGCTTCTTGCTCTTCCAGTAAAACATTGTATACAAATTGATAAATAGAGAGTAGCAGATATTAATAACCTGTTTGTTTCATCTATTTTGTGATATACAGGCTTCCATTCATCTTTAACTGCTCTCGCGAGGTGGAGATTTAGATCCCGAGTCTCCAACGGAGCTGACATTTAGAACTGGTGGCTCTTAAAGCAGGATTAATGCAGATGAATTCAGTGCATCAGATTTCTTGATTTCATCTTGGCACAACTATGCAAACCTAAATAGAAGAAAACTTGGCACAAGAAGCATGATTATTTCTTGAATTCTGCTTCTGATAGATGCATTCAAACTTCAGAGTTTTTCTGGTAATTTTGCTTTACCTTTTTTTCCTCGCTATCTTTTGTTTGCAGTATTACATTTGTGGCGTGGCTAGTGGAATATTGTTTTCTGTTGCAGTAAGCAGATGCTTTGCAACAAAACGTTACATAGCAAGAGCATGGTATTATTTTCAGGATATCATGGTTCTCTTTAAAGTCTATAAATTTTAACATTTGGAGATTACAGAGTGATGCCTCTCTTTCCAGGTACTCCATTACTAGTATGATTCAAGGCGTTGGAAGAATGGTTCAAGTTCAGTTTGTGCTCACTGGTATGCTCATCTATCTAATTGATTTTCCACCTTGGGCTATAAAAGCAGTGGATAAAATTCGGCATGGGTTCCTTTGGAGAGGCCGTGGAGATGCAAAAAGGAGGGCACTGTCTTGCTGCTTTGGGTAAAGTTTGTATTCCTAAAGAACTTGGAGCCTTGGAGGTTTAGGAATTTTAGACCTTAAATCCCTTGGCTGGGCACTGCGAATGAGATGGGTCTGGTTACAAAAAAACAGAACCGCGACGCCTATGATCTTCCAATTCATGTGCCAGAGCAAATTAGAGCCTTCTTCGCAGTGGCTGTTTACTCGAAGTTGGGAATAGAGCGAACACCCTTTTTCTGGACAGTTGTTGGCTCCATTGGCAAAAATGTATCGCAGACCTTGGACCTCGTCTTTTCGCCGTCATCCCGAAAAGGAGGACCAAACAACGAACTGGCCACCTGGATTTCTGATGTAAAAAGGGGCTCGCATGGTTGGTGTAATTTTTGGTTACGTCCTATGGGACTACCTATCTGATTTCTTTTTGCAAGCGAATATTGAAGATAGACATATTTGGCGGTTTTCCTCAGATGGACAGTACTCAGCCAAGACTGCATACAAGGGATTTTTGTGGGGTCAACATCTTTTTGAGCCTTGTGAAAGAATTTGGAAGGCGTGGGCACCTCCCAAATGTCGCTTCTTTGTTTGATTAGTTGCTCACAACCGATGTTGGACAGCGGATTGCCTTGCACATTGTGGACTCCCTCACCCTGAGCACACGCAGAAACTATTGATCACCTGTTAGTCCAGTGTGTCTTCGCAAGATAATTTTGGTTCCGCTTCTGTTCTTGGATTGGACTCGATGCCCTTTAGCCGCAGTCCACAGAAACATCCTTTCACTCGTGGTGGGAGAGAGTGAGCAATGCTGCTAGTGACAGGGTAAGAAAAGGATCAACTCTCTCATAATCTTGGGAGCCTGGATCTTATGGACACAGCAGATGTGTTTTTTATGGTGCAACCCTAAGTGTTGTAGGCGCTCTTGTTGTAGCGGAGGATGACAGAAGGTCGTGGCCTTTGGCGGGGGCTTGAGGATTATGCCTCGTGGATGCCCTCGCTCCGGGTGTTTAGCACCCTGTCTGTTTTGGTCGTGTTTACTGGTGTAGAGTGTGTTGTGTTGTATGGGTTCTTACCCCTTTTTATTTTCTTCTTAATATAATGATGAAGCGCAGTTCTGCGTTTTCGAGAAAAGTATGATTCAAGTCCAAGTTTGATATCAGCGAGGACAGTGGACATGGCAAAAGAACATTTCTTTTCCTTTTTGCAATTTATTATTTCGAGAAGAACACTTACGTAGGACTCTGTATTTTGTGCTCACAATGTCTTTCTGCCTTTTCAAGTTTCAAATTCAAACACAGCTTGGACAACTTCGAGCATTTCGCCTTTTTTCTCATCTGAGGTTTTTTTTTTTTTCATCATATAACTGCTGTCAGTTATATCGACACTTAATAATGTGATTTTTTTTTAGCAGAACTTTTTTTAGGCGATTTTTAGCAGAACTTAATAGTGTGATTAGCACACGTTCGTGTGCCACAAGCGTAGAGGCCATCTGGGCTGTTAAATCAGGCTTGCGCTACCGATTGGGCCCGGCCCATAGAGCCCACAGTGCCATCTAACTCGCTCGGCCCGCTAGGGTTTTGAGGTGGCATATAAAACGGCTGCGCTCGCGACCTAGCACCACTCCCAGCGATTCCCCCCACAGAAGCGGCGGCGGCGGCGGAGCAAGAGGAGGCGAGGGCGCGGGCGCGAGGTGAAGGACAGGAGCACCAGCCATGGTGCACGTGAGCTTCTACCGCAACTGTAAGCCCGCACCGAAGATCCTCCCTCCCTCCTCTCTGTTCGTTGCGCTCCGTTACCTTTTTCATTTTCGTTGCGGGGGGCGCCGTGATCTGGTGCCGAACGGGGGCGCCGGCCTAGGTCTAGTTCGTCGAGTTCTTGGCTAGTCGGCCTTGTTGAAGGTTGCCGTTGGGAGCAAAGGTTTTCTCTTCGTCTGAGTTCCTAGTTTGCGAGGCGAGGTGAATGGTTTTGACGGCGCGACATGGAGCTCGGTGGATTTAGCGTGTCCGCTGCTCTTGGTGTCGGTCGATCTGACGTTTATAGGGTGGATGCTCTGGATCTGATTCATGTGAGTGAATATAAGTGGTGGCTAGCTTTTTCTTTGATGAGCGAGTCCAATTCCCTTTACACTATGTGGAGTTAATCTGTCTGAGGTGAGCGAGTCTAATCTTCTTGTTTGCATACCCATCAGAAACATGTTATATGAACAGTTTGGTTTGTATACATTGCTAGGGTTCCTGTAAGGCTTGTGTAAACCCATCAGAAGTTTCTATCACTATTTTCTATTGGTTTTTTTGGAACCAGTTGGTGTTTGTTTAACAAACAATTGAATTATTGGGGTTGTACCTGATTCTTTAGCGTGGCCCATGCTGCTGTCATATGTGAGCACCAGAATTAAGCATTCTGTGTTAGTTCACCATGGAATTTGGTATTTATTCAATATATATGTTGTTCCATTTTGTAATAGAAATTGCTTATTAGTTCATTTTGTAGCTTGTTTGCTCAAATGGTTACTAATCTGTTCATTGTGGTTCAAAAGGATATCTGGCAACTAGCTGCCTGTTTAGTTTCAAGTTTTTCGCCCTTAAACTTTTTCATATGTTTCATAAATCCATAGTTTTATTTATGGTGAATGACTTCTTTATGCAGATGGTAAAACATTCAAGAAACCAAGGCGTCCTTATGAGAAGGAGCGTCTTGATGCTGAACTGAAGCTGGTTGGTGAGTATGGACTGAGGTGCAAGCGTGAGCTCTGGAGGGTCCAGTATGCACTGAGCAGGATCCGTAATGCTGCAAGGCACTTGCTCACCCTTGATGAGAAGAACCCCGCCCGTATCTTTGAGGGTGAGGCGCTTCTCCGCCGCATGAACCGCTATGGGCTGCTCGCTGAGGGTCAGAACAAGCTTGATTATGTCCTTGCCCTCACTGCTGAGAACTTCCTTGCAAGGCGTCTTCAAACACTTGTCTTCAAGGCTGGCATGGCTAAGTCCATTCACCATGCTCGTGTCTTGATCAAGCAGCGTCACATCAGGTATGCATATTTGGCTGCTTGTAATAAAATTCATTTTGGTAGTGTTTATCTGAAACCTGGTTTTCAGTGGAAGGGTGTGATGATAAGAATATGCAAGTTATCTTACAGCACTCTTTTGATGCAAAAAATCTCTGATGCCCATTTGCCCTTTTAATAAATAGGAGTAGGGACTAGCAATGTTGCTGGGTTAATAAAGGGGTTGCCAGTGATTACTCATATATTGCTTGTCCTTTCTTGTTTTCTTTGTGCTTTAAATGCTTGTTCCAATTCAGTACTGGATTATTGCCTCTGATCATCTTTCCCAATACAGCGCATAGTTTCAGGGTTTATCTTTTAAGTCTGTTGCATCATTGGCCGTCCCATGAATGCTTCTTGTGTTTGTAATGATTTTGTACACATTTCATGCAGTGATTAGAACAGTAGTTTTGAACCTATACTCTGTTTCACTTAAGCTGTTTCTGAATCTTTGAATGACTAGTGATATGACTCTTTTAATGTATTTATCTTGTTTAGTATTTATTAGCATGGTAGCTGTCCTGAATGTATTATCTTGCTTAAAATATTTCTGAATTGTGATGTTAAAGTGTATATCATTGTATTTATCTTGTTTAGTTTATATTAGCATGGCAGCTGTCCTGAATGTGTTATCTTGCTTAAAATATTTCTAAACTGTGATGTTAAAGTGGATATCAATGGTTACATTTCTGTTTGTGGAACCTTGCAGGGTTGGCAGGCAAATTGTCAATGTCCCATCATTCATGGTGAGGGTGGAGTCTGAGAAGCACATTGACTTCTCGCTGTCAAGCCCGTTCGGTGGAGGCCCCCCAGGCAGGGTGAAGAGAAAGAACCAGAAGAAGGCAACTGGTGGTGGCGGCGATGGTGGTGATGAGGATGAGGAGTGAGGATGAACGAGTAGCATCACCCAATATAATATTATCTACATTTCATAAACATGTTCGAACCATGAGTACTTAGCTGCGTGACCTGATGCTCAGTCCTCTGTGCTGACTCTGCGTCATGGATGGTTATCATTTTATCTTCTTGTGTTATTAGCCTATACTTAGCTGCTATGTTTGGAGATGTTTAATCCTGTGGTTGGTTTTTGACTTATGCTCTGTTGCTATTAAAGCTGTTCCTGTTTCCTATCGGTTGATGATTTGCTGAAATATCGTTCATAATCTGCCTCAGTTGCCTTTGGTTGTATTGAACGGGGTATATAGGGTGCTGGAAATTTTGTTGCTCTGTATTTAACTACTGGTTTGTTAACATTGGATGTCTGCATACTGTACTTGCGCTAGGTTGTAGCATGCTGTGGTTTGATGTGGTTTTTGTGTTGGGCAATCGAAGTTAGCTTTTTTTGCAAGGTCTTCCATGAAGTTTCAAAAATTTGGGACAATGCTAACTGGATATAGGAGGTTCTTTTCTTTGGAGTCGCCTGAAATTTTGCAATGTCATCGATCACCTGGACTCCCCGAGATTTTCTTCGATGTTGCTGTCGACCCGGTCGATGACGCGTGTTTCAAGTTTCGCCGTCTCATCAGCACCGACCCCTCATTCTCTTGCAAGGTTGCAGCGGTGTCCCTGTCCCTCGCCGCTTCATGAGCACCTTCGAGCGTGGCAAGGTTGCCACGACACTCGCTAGTTTATGAGCACCGACCTCTCCGTGTCCGTCGAGCGTGGTAAGGTTGCCGCGGCGCCCCCATATCATGGCGACAAAGCTTTTTACCTCAAGCTGCGCCATATTGTGGACGAGGACGGCTGCAGCGGTGAGGGACCTCGGTTACACACAGCCGCTGGTCGGCGTCGTTGCTGCGCTCTGGTCTCTAGACATAAGGGACAGCACTTTGTGACCTTCTCGCCCGCTCCTGCCTTGAGGTTGAAGATGACTGATGTTAACCATTAGTCAACCTGCCATGGAGACACACCAAATAAAAAAGGAGATAAAGGAGTTACTAGAAACCTACTACTATTATACTAACTCCGTCTTGAAATTAGATTTTTGTTTGCCTGTTCGCCTTTTTAGGGAACTGGTGGTGCGCACTCCGGTTGGGAGGCCACCGTCATGGGTTCGAGTCCGCCGGACGCGTGATTTCCCACAAAAAATCCGCCGGCCCCCCCCCGTGCCAAAAGCGTGGTGTGAAGCTCGACCCCTTCTCGCGCGGGCATGTGGGCTCCCATGTCGGGGCGGGGGGGGGTTCGGGGGTTTTCCAGGGATGCGGTGAGAAGATCTTCTTCTTAGTGAAATACCGGTGGGGACGTCGCCCCCAGGTGTCCCAGCTTTTTTTTATTCATTTTTTTACAAATATTATTTACTTTGTTATAACTTATTCTATCATTAGAGGTCTAAAAGTTATGAATATAAAATTTGAATAAGACTAACGGTCAAATTAGAAGTCTAAAAGTTATGACACTCTCTATGAGGAAGGAGTATGACTATACGTCGACAAATTATCAGTGTGTTGACTGTGTACTACTTGCCAGTGTCATGGTGAGCAAACTCATTCTTGATCTAGCGTGACACACGTGCGCTCTAGATCCTCGGTAAGCACAGAGCTAAAGAATTTAACGCGTAACTTAAATTATACACACGATACATGGTCTCCAAAATGGTACTGTCTTATTTCTAACTGTGCATCCGTTTGTTCTATTGACTGCACGCTCCATCCACCGTGCGTTCAGTAGGTGCCCGTTCACAGCGCCGTTCACATTCCTATCCGCTCAACCCTTCTTCCAGCAAGGACCGGTACCCGACTCAATCCTCGCCACCGGCTGCCCCTCCCGCCCGGGCATCTGACCCTCCCCTGTCCTCCTTCCCCCGCAGCCAGATCTCGTTGCGCCGGCCGCCGCGCCATTAACCCTAGCCGCGACGAGCTCCGCCGCCCCCAGCCCGGAGCCTACTGTTGTGTTTCGTCGCTACTATGCAGTCCACCGCGGCCGTCTCCGTCTCCGTGCTCGGCGACCGCGTCCCGCGGCGGCGAGGGCGCCGCTGAGCCTGTCCCTGACGACGCGCCCCTCTTCGCCCTCCTCGCCTTCCGTCGTTCCGGTGCGCTCACCCCTCGATGACTGCCTTCTCCGCCTCCTCCGCAGCGAGATTAGTCACCTACCTTGCCGAGCGCCGCCCTCCATACCCGGTAATTCCTCCCTTCCCCTTCCCTTCCCCGTGCACGATTCACGTCTCACGTCCGCAGCAGGACGCTCACGGATTCCTCCTCTTCGTGCAGCCGCTGAGTAGCTTCAAGTCGTTCGCGGTGGAGGACCACCCGGGGGAGCAGTGGGTGCGCCTGCACGCTAGCGCAGGAGCCGGATCCGAGGAGGTGAAGGTCGAAGCCGGCATGTTCGTGTCGCCGCTGAGCCTGCCCCGACAACGCGCCCCTCTTCCGCCGCGTCGAGTCGCTGGAGCGCGGGCCCCGCCTCTACTCCTTCGTCTCTTCTCTGTGAGCCTGTCCGATCTCTCTCCTCTACTGTGTCGCCGTGATCTGAGGATTTGTGCGTGGGTGGGTGCGTCCTGCTGGTGAATCTGATTCATTTTTTTTTCTGTTGTATGATCTGAATTCAGGAGGGAAGGGCAGTAGAGAAGGGAAGAGGTGGTGGTGGGTGGATGAAGTGGGGCAGGATGAGCGCGGAGAGGCTGGTGCCGCGGCGGGAGAGCCTGTGGGTCTGCCAGAGGGCGATACGCAGCAGCCCAAAGCGCACCGCTGCAACGACCACGTCGTCCAGGTCCGCTCGCCCAAGGCTCATAAGCATCTGAAGTACGTTATTACCACCGTCTATCGATTTTGATTGTGCCCAACTTAGAGTCGCTTCAAATTGGGGGTCAGGCTGGCCACTGACATTGTGTTGTTTCGTCCCCAATGTTTTCTCTGCCATCAGGGCTTATAACTCGACTCTGCCCACTTGAAATGTCTTCCTAATATGTTTGTGGCATATTGTTGCCACCTAAGGCTCCTACCAATAAATTAACCCTAGTAGAAACAACGATTCAACAACCTTTAATCAGGACTGTTCCTTCTTTGCGCTGCTGTTAATGCTTTCAGGCTACTATTTGAAGATCCAATACAAATCTGGAAAGCAAAGATTGGAATGAGCAAATAGCCGACCTGACTGATGTGCAATCTTTCATGATAGAATTAATCCCATATTTTTTGCCTAAGAACACAATTAGGAATGCTGAAGAAACCATCCCTGAAGCTTTCATGTTTCTGTTATAGCCTTGAAACAAATACTAATAACGTCATAGGTGTAGTGTTTTCAGTAGAGGACAGCATGAAAACCATCACCGTTCACTAGTCAGTTGGAGTTGTCCACTATCATGACATGGTAGCCGTGCTATGTGTTAACACTGAGCTGCCAGCGTCCACAGTCTTACCCAAGTATAATTACCCATGAATAATGGCACATGGTCACAAGTAAGGCCTGAATGTTGAGGGAGGGGAGAAACAAACAATCCATCCATTAGGTAGGGAATCATTTCAAAATTCATAGTATTGTGGGGTATTCTCGCTTACTCTGGGTGGGGAAATGATGATGTTGAGCTAGCAGCTGTCTGACAGTCGCTTCAACGATTTTCTTGTAATTCATGCAATTCAGTTCTGTATTCCTGTTATTATTTACTATGTTTGGAAAGAACTGCAAAGCTGGTAGGTAATATATTGCTCGATGATTATTTTCACAAAGATAATGATGCAAAGGATAATGATGCAAAGGATTTGAAACGCAAGCTCAATCCGGAAATTTAAATAGTTATTTCATCTTTTTCAAAACATGTTTTTGCTGCTACTATAGCATGTTCTTGTGTGTTTGAGACAAGCAGATATGAAGACTGAAGCTACAAAGGTATTAATTGGCAGCTGGTCATGCCTTATTTTGTTTTTAGGATTAATAGACAATAAGTTTGATGACATTTCATTGCAGGAATTTGATTAGCAAACTATTTAGGTGTTCGTGGCAGCAATTCGGTAAGCAAATTAGTACCCATAGTCAGGCAAGTTATTAGTATCATGGTAGCAATTATGTGTATCAACATCAAATTTTGTGCCTATAACCTGCTGTATATTTAGGTGCTCAATTCTGTGGTGCCACCTGCTGCATATTTTCCCTTGGCGCTGAGATCAGTATGTCTCTGTCCTCACAAGCTTTGAGCTTATTGTATATATGCATAGTATGATAGTAGTAAATTGTGAAATAAAGGCCAACTCGTTTACCTTAATTGTGCATTTTAATTCTTTTGGCCAGTCTCATCTTGTAAAATCCGACTATTGTTCTGTTACTACCTATTGAAAATTGATGCTTCCCTTCCTTGTGTAGAAGTAAGATGCTGGCACCAGCTATTGTGCTTTATGAGTTCTTATATGTGCTTGCTGCCTTAATTGGTCAATTCTCACCATACCTCTCGCAGCTCATTGTCACCGACATGACATTCTTTTCATTGTTGATTTGTTTCAAGTT
Organism: Hyparrhenia diplandra; assembly: GCA_015847255.1. NCBI lineage: Eukaryota > Viridiplantae > Streptophyta > Magnoliopsida > Poales > Poaceae > Hyparrhenia > Hyparrhenia diplandra. The sequence goes on from JADLZK010011667.1 coordinate 231,189, forward strand.
TGCATAGAAACATCAAGTTGTACTTGTGATTTTTACAAATCTTATTATGTCAAAGCTTTCTGCGTCACATATGCGCATTAAGCTTACTCTGTTTTGGTCTTTAGTTTTTCCTATAAAAGTATCAATTGCTTTTTGTTCAATGAAACTACTCAATCTGAACTTGAATCACGATGAACAAACATGATTGCAAGTGTACTATTACTGCAGTCCTAGAAAAATTGTTCCATCTTAGTATGCATTTCACCTCACTGCCACATCTGAGCTTCCGGCCTTCATTTATTTTAGGCAAATTAATGTAAGATCCTAGGTAATTTTTTCACAGCCATTGGGCAAATTTATTCATTGAACAAAGCAAACATATAATCACTTTTTTTTTTTATGCATGTACTCTGTCCTAAACTATATTGTCCTTATTTTATCTGTGTTTCTATGGGTGCGGTGGACGCCAGGTGCCGCCCCTGCTTTGCTTTTTGACAATTTTTGCTAATATGCTATCTGCTACTCTGCTCCTACAGTGAGCAGTCAAGGCTCAAGTCTCCAATTGCAGTCCAGAACATGCCACTTTGCTCCGCATCCAGTTTTTTTGCAGATGGTGGCACTCTGCTTGGTACTCCTATAGCGACTACTCCATCATCGAAATGCTTCTCCGCTGATCCCGCCCATGGTGCATGGTCATATCCACATCAGGTTGGTCTTGGCAGAGCTAGATACTGACCTCTGACCTTATTTGCTGCCTCCATCCCAATTTGATTTATGAGACAACACTAAATGGTACATTTTGGTGATGGATTTTGCTTCGGTCAGTAGGATTGCAACATTTTTTTTGATACAAATTCACATCTACTTAGTATATGCTTAGAGAGTATGAGATTACAACTATTTACTTTTTGTCAACTGAAATGATTATGCAAAATAACTTGAATTGCTTGTGCAAAAGAACTAAATTGGTTATCAGTTATATCAAATCTGTAATGCAATAGGAACTGCAGTACTATCTAATATCAGGTGATGCAGAACAATTGAATCGGTTCTAGTAGCAAAATCTATTTGTTAGTGCAGTTGAAATTTGAGGCTTGCTCATTTTTTTTCCTAGTTCCTCACTATCATCTATGTACTTATCAAGTCTATTTAATTGTAGGTGCGAGGCAATCAAGCATCAAAATGGATATGTTATGATATCAGATATGGAGTAACCATGTCCAACAGCTAACACAAGAACAACTTAAGATGTATATATATACAGTAGGCATTAGGAAAATATTAGGAATCAGATCTTATGCAGTAAGAAGCGGGATTTGCAGTACATTTTTTTAAGTGAATTGATTATGCAAAAGAACTGAATTTCTTATGCACAATTGTTGAATTGCTTTATCAATTTGTAAGATTTGCTTCTATTAACAGATCTGATATCAGATGATGCAAAACAACTAAATTTGCTTTAAGGAACAGATCTGTTTGGTTCTTCTTCTTTTTATCATTGTGTAATTATAGTCTAATGAAGAAGCTAACTTGGCTGCGGATGAGTAGTTTTTTTTTTTTTTGGCAAATTCGTATGTAGCCGCTACGTGTTTTTTTATATGAATGTTGGCGGGAAAAGCAAAAAAAAAAAAAAAAAAAGGACAAAGGGGGAAGAAGCTTTCCAGGTGGGTGGGTGGCAAGTGGGCCTGGCATCTGCCAGGCCTTTGCTCAGGAAGCGCGCAGGCGCCAAGCTTTCTTCTGTTTCCATGCAACCTAGGATAGAAAATGCAGTTTGGTGTTTTTTTCCCTATATTTGGACTGTGTAGGCCATAAGGCTAAATCCTGCACGTGCAGGCGTTAGCCGTCTCCCTCTAAAATTACCTTTTGCTCATCTATTTATTTTATTTTGTGTTATATTATATTATTTATACTTATATATTTGTGATAATTGCACAGTAGATCTAATTTATAAGTCTAATCATATCAAATTTGAGTTGTAACAAATAAAAAAATTATTGGTCAAAGATTTTAACGCTTGAATTTTTGATATGCATGTGCATGTGCGCCTTATAAAAAGATAATGGAAGTAGTAGATTTATTTTTAACTTCTCTGCTTAATATAAACAAAGACACGTAAGACTAAAGTACTTGACATTTAACAGAGGCTTATGTTGGTTGTGGATGGTGATGATTATCGTCTATTGGCGTTGAGTTGCTTGATTACAAAGATTAAGCTAGTTGCTTCACATGCTACTTACATATTTAAAGTATGTACTCGTATATGTATCGTTTAGCGCATGAATTTGCTGTCATTGGTTGTAATTTGCCCAAAGGCGCACAAACCGTTTGGGATGATGTGTCTCTTGAGCTTGAGGCTCTGGTGTCCAGCGATTTGGCCGAGTAATGCAAAGTGACCCGTTTCAAAAAAAAAAACTTATGTTGACTCCACAAAAGCGAACCACATCAAAATATCGTTTTCACCACCTGACAAAGACCTCATTGCGCCAAAAATACCAGGTATGTTTTTTTCAAGCGGATATGGTCACACCAAAACTGAAAAACAAATGGTTTTGCGGATGTTTTCTTTTTTGAAATGCATGTTGCATAAATGCTACTAGCCACTAGAGAAGGGAGGCGAGGAATTACTTGATCTCAATAAGGAACGTTCTGAACATGAAGAAGAAAACGACATGAAGAAGAAAATGACGATGCAAATTGTAGATGCAAATGACATGCTTCAAACATGTTTAAAAATAATTAGTTTAATTCTGAATATAACAATCAATTTACTCATAGCATAGCAATAAATAAATGTACATACATGCCCAAGATCATTTAAAGAACTTGTATAAAAGACATACATCCTTGAGATCATTTCAGTATCTATAATGGTAAGTACATGAAAATGGTGGATTAATATATGTAATAAATATTGTTTGCTCTCAAATTAGAGGGCTGCTGCTCTCTAAATGAGCAAAGTTTTTTAGATGCACATACGGCTTATGAGCAAATTTGGGACAAACTATGCAGTGCAAAACCTATGTGTAGATGGAAACATATGGACTCATTTCAAAATATACTTTGGGCCCTTCAAAAAATTTAAGACGATGAACATCCAAAGTATATCCATGTACGTACTTTGGTGGAAAACTTGGAATTCAAATTTGATCTAAGACATATTTCGAAAATAAAAAAATAGGAAACCCCTACACTAGAAGTTTGAAACTCCTAGAAATTTGTTTAGGGAACATGCACTTGAATTTTATACTAGTTAAATGCCCGTGCGTTGCTACGGGATAATTTAAATTTTATATAAAATCATGGATCGCACGATACGATAACAATACTATGAAAATAAACAATAATATTAAAGTAACATTTTTTCTTCCACGTGATTATTAAACGGAAATCTTATGATTGTCTTATGTTCTTAAAAACAAAACCAAGTAAATAGATATGCACCATGCACAAGCGTCGGGATATACGCCACATAGAAGTAGTCGATAAACATACCGATACACCATGCATCAAGCGTTGAAAATATAACATGTACATATGATTTTACATTCATGTATTATATATATAACGTCTCCACGTAGTGTCTGATAGACCATTTAGAAGTACCTAAGAATATCAACGAATATTGGCGTTAGTTAAATAATATTTCACAATATAGAATGAAATACAAATACATTGTATGTGTTACTAATCTTCAATTACCTTGCTTATTGTGTTAGAACCTCCTTCCATACAATATTCTTCGTGAAAATTCCATCAACTGGCCGGGCGTCTTTTTATCCTTACCTTTTTTACTTGATGCATTCTTTTTATTTTTCCCGACGCTATTCTTTCTAATATTTTTCTTCTCCAACTTTTTGGCCTCCTCCCTCCCGTGCCTGCGCATCGGGAGTGCAAGGATCTTGATATTCGCTCTTGACGTGGCTCTAGACATCGCCACATACAACCGACCGTGAGAGAACACCTAGGTCGGGCGATACATACCCACGCTCGGGATCGTTTGGCCTGTGACTTGTTGACCGTCATGGCGAAGCTTCCGATAGGGCTGCTTCCTCTTAAAACTCGAACGGGAACATCTCATCGGACGGGCACGGGGGTATTCGAGGAAGGAATACCCGCTTCCCAAAGATCTTTGCCCAACCACGATTTCGCGTCAATTGTATTTCTTGAGAACCCCCGCACCAGAGCCTTGTACCATTGCATAGCCCATTGGCGTGGTCAATATTCGAAGCAAGATGACAGGGACACCCGAGCTTGAGCTTCAAGACGTGTGGAGGCAAGCCATTTGGGGTTGAGAGGCTGATAAGGAACTCTACTTGGATAGTAGTTATGTGGATCATCGACGCAGAGTCAAAACGTGATACACCATCGCCGCCACCGAACATATCAATCATTTTCATATTGATCATGTCCACCCAATCGTTACGATGTAGATAAAATCTCTTCGGAACTGTACATCGTCATCACCGTAAATCTCTTCCGTTCCATTACCCCGTCAAGAATGATAATCCGCAAACCACTGGTCACTCGAGCCCTCATGTTGCGGACGAGCTTTAGGTGGCGCATGGATTCCCAAAGATGAGCTTCAGAGAGAAGCTCCGACTATTTGAGCCCCTGGATCCTTTCGGCACAACAGGGAGGACCCGCCTGAAATCCCCGCCAAAAGACAACCGTCTTCCCACCAAACGAAGGTCCGGTAGGCTCATTGTATCTCGTAGGCTCTTGTCTAGTGCTTCCACGTTTTGCCTCCTTGTCATAGATGCCTCGTCCCATATTATGAGAGTCGCTTGTCGTAGCAACTTGGACGCATACCATCTGTTTTTGTGAATTTGCATCCATCGCCATCTTTAGCATTGAGAGGTAACACGAAGCGCGAATGGCTCGTCCTCCCACCTGGCAATATGGATGCTGCGACTCGGATGTGGTCGTAGCCACGACAATCTTGCCCCGGCTACGTAGTTTTCGATAAGTGCCCTATACAAGAAGGTCTTTCTGCATCGCCAGTCCATCCACAAAGAACATCCCGCCCTTTTTGGCCGTGGATAGCGGCCATTATCTCATCGTAGGTAGACCTCTCGCCGATGTTGAGTGAGTCGCACAATAACTCATCTTTGGGGTCCAGCTCAACTCTACTCTCCTCAAGTATCTCTCGAGGAATACCTGGCGGCAATCGTCATATGTGTCATCAATTTTTGGAAGAGGCAATTCATCAAACTGCTTCCCCATCGATAGCACCATGTTTCTAATATCTATCAAAACCATTTCTTCGCACTAGTTCCGGACATGGATTATTACGGTCGTAGTCCCCGACATTGCATCGTAGTGCTTTTCCCACAAACCAAACACATCATGTGGCTCACGTATACTATTATTGTTGCAAATAGCCTTCAGAGAGAGGAAGGCATCTCGAATAAAGTAGCTTCCGGTTAGACACTCATCCAAAGGTATTGTCCTCTTCGATTAGACCCCTCCCTTTGCTAGCCTTCACGGAATGAAGGTAGCGACTCTCCATCGACGGTCCTAAGGTGTTCGTATGAGGTAGCACCAAAGAACATTATTTAGGAGGACACGAAGAAAGTAGCGTTCTCCTCTGCGGGATGAGCCGATACGACTCTACCAACTTGGAAAACAGAAGTTCTTTCTAGCTGCCCGAATTTGCCATTAGACCGCCAAGTGAAATGCTCCGGAAGTCCCGATACAAGATTCCACGGGATGCCTCATGCTGCCTGTTATAATCAAAATACGCAAATCAACATTGAATCTTCGCGCCCGGCTTATTAACAATCCTATCGACCTTGTCCTTTTTATGGAATGACACCATGTGCATGCCCGCGATGAAGCCGCAATTTCTTTGCATCTTGGTGGATAGTTCTTGCTCAAGTCAAAGCCATATATCCGCCATAGCGCCTCGAGGCGTCACCCAACGGGCCTCTCTATATTGCTTGATCTCATCAACGCCGCCCTTCTTATCGGCTTTGTCGGCCTCCCTCATCACCACCGATGCCCCTGTCATGTCCCTTTGTATATGTACTTGAAAATGTACTTTACCGATTTGATGCTTCCACATGCTTCAACATTTATATGGCGCTTGAAGGTACGCAGCGGCAGACAGGGTTGTAAGGCACGACCCATCGGTTGTCCAAGAAATGCCTCGCATTTTTTCCATGCGTCCATCATTGCGTCGCCGATAGACGGGTATGAATCCTTTCCTTGTGATGTTGACTCACGTAATGCTTTAGGTAATGGTTCTTGCATTCTCCTTTAACCACCGTGCACGGACAAAATGGATTAAGCTTCCCACGGGGACCATGCATCATATGCTTTGTTACCATCTTGTAGAGCTCGGGGTATTTCTTCTTGTTTGGTAGCTCAAGACCGATAATCATGTCATATTGCTCGGGACATGTGAGCTTGTACTGTTCCATTATTAGTAACGATTAGCACTGCGGCAAACCCCTCTTCCTCGGAACTCTACCACATATACGTAGGCCTTCACCTTCCCAAGGATGTCTTTCTCCATCAACATTTTCTTCATTGCATCTAACTTTGCTCTAAAGACTCGTGTGACGAGATTTGGGACGGTCCTGCAGTGTGTCCGGCTTTGGATAAAGTTCTTTCTTGATCTCGCCCCGCTTAGGGTTGCACGCGTCATTGTGAGGAAGATATCAGGTTTACCATACTTTTCGCCGAGAGCCATTGCATCCATGTACGGGCGCCTCATATCACGGGGTCCTCCTATGAATGAAGAAGACAACACAAGACGCCTTCCGACATTCTCGGCACTCCCTTCACCGCATGCATCGTCCACCTGTGCCTTGATATAGGTCAGCTCTTAAAGAGTCCCGATTGTTCCGTATGTAGTCCAAACGCGAGCTCTCAATCTTGATGTACGTGTCGACAACAAATCGTTGGAAAAGTCGGCCGCCATAGAGTATTGGATTAAATACATTTGGCCGCATCTGGAACTTGTAGCGATAGTACTCACGGACAGATACACATACATTTCCAAGAGGTTCGCAAGGAGACAATGGTCGAATTAGTATTATGATACAAAGTTTATATTGAATTAATGAAAAGGATTCAAGGTACCTCCATCGCCATCGCCATCGTATCGTACCATCTTTCTCAGCACGCCTTTTGCGGATCTCTCGAGCTCTCTCAACTTCTTCCATAGTAACATTTTTTTTCGGAATGCAATTGTGCCACCCAAGCTCACCCTTTGGGGCGAAAAGCGGGTATGAAAGCGGGTCATAGCACGCCATATATGAGCGGATGCCATGTATGGACGGTCCTTCCCTTGCGGGACCACGCTATCTTTGGAATTGGCCTAGACGCTCACTCCCCTCAACCCAGACGGCGGCCACCTCTTTTGCGATAGGCGCGTTATATGTTCTCTGGTCAAGCCGCTGGTCAAGGTTGAACTCAATACGATAATCCTCGATGTTCTCAACGTGTCCCATACGCCGTAGTTGCTGAGAGTAGGGATTCCCATTAAGAATGCCAACCAATTTCTCAATAACTTCTTTGTCTTTTTTCGCAAGATCGCTACGACACTTGCTCATTCGATGCTCAAGGGACGGATCGCCGTCGTAAAAATAAAGCTCAAGGTGTCTCTTTTCAACACCATCCTCTTTACCAAAAGACCGTATGTTATGGTAAATCGTCCATGAGCACGGAACGTGTAGATACCACAGTGTTCTCATGTTTGTGGTAACACGATCTAGGTGGCGCATGAGAGAAGTGAAAGAGAAGTGGCCATTAAAATATCCGATGTTTGCACGAAAGTGCCTAGCATCAAAGATCCGAGCTTGACCACAATCTCCTAAGCTCCGGTGGTGTATCGGGAGTTTCAAGACTAATCTGGCCCACTCCGACGCCAGTAAAAAACCGTGTGGTTCACCTCGATCCTCTTTGCGGTCGCGATTTTTACTTGGTCAAAGCACCGACTTTAGCATGTGCGACTCGATGGGAGATTAGCATAAACCCCGGTCGTATGGATCCAGGGACATCGTGCTCACTATTATCACGGACATCCTCGCCGTCATTGTGCTCGTCTCCATCCTCGTCGTGATACGCCAAAAATATTGATGTTTTACACGTGTTTTACAATTGCGAAAAATTGTTTTCTTTATTAAGCGTGGTACCTTGTCCGCGAAAAAGTAAGCCTCCTCCTCTTCCACGTCTTCCTCAAATATGACATCTGCGTCATAGTCTGCGTACAAAGCACAAGCACATATATTCATGACTTACTCTCACATAATAATGGCATATAAGGTAAGCAAAATTGGCAAAATTTAGTAAAGAAAATACCATCCTCGACAACATCGTCACGGCATATCAGGTTGTGCACCATTTGGAGGCATTGGAGAGGTACCATCAATTACGATGGTTGTGTCTCGTGTGCCTTTGCAATTATTAGGCGGTGGAGGCATCGGAGAGGTACCATCAACTACTGACGGTTGTGTTTTGCGTGCATGTGAAATTATTAGGCGGTGGAACTCCCGATTCTGTGTGACACCATCCGCAAGAACCAAATGGTATGAGTTTTTGGAATAAAGAGTGAATTTGAAAATGACGATGTATAAATAATATATATACCGTTATGAACCACACTCGATTGTGTATCGTCGTTCGCATCACAACTATTTCCATTTGCACAAACTCTAGTCATTCTTCCAACATTTGCTTCAAAAGCTTTATTGCGACGGGACATAAGGGCATTTCTCTCTCCACAGGTCACTCGATGCCTATGTATGGTATGTGCCGCATCGAATTCGGGGGTCTCAACTTCTGGATCTTCAACTATAGCCGGCGTGATGTAGACGGGTGTGCCACCAAATTCAGGTATCTCCATATCAAGTGAAGCCGCTTTAGGCGTTTGAGGTGAAGGGAAAATAGGTTTAGGGTTGCAAAGTGAGGGGCTCTCCATAGCGATCGAGTCCGGATGCAAGGTGTTGGCTCGGTGTTTTCTCACCGGACGTATTGTAATTTTTGTTGATCTCCTTTCGTTTCAACTTTTTTTTCTCTTCTTGAGTCATTTCTATCATTCTTGCAACATTGTTGTTTGCATTTTTACCTTTCGCAACTCACGCCGCCTCTTGTTCATTTGTTCCCTTGTCTCGGGAGACATTGCGCCCTTCGTGCTCTATCTAGCTCACGCTTACGCTCCTTTGGACACGTGACAGTATTTTCCATAGAACTGGATACATTTACAACACCTATTTATAATAAAGAGAGTGATCTCAAATAAAATACATAAGGTGTCAAATTGCAAGAATATTAATTCTTTATTACACTGTCATAAACCACAATGGGGTTGCCGACTACACTTTTTCTCCCCAAATACATAACACTAATGAAAAGAAATAATGTACCTGGATTTAGATCAGGTGATGCATCAGTCAAGTCAAGCAAGCCGCTTGGGTCTTCTACACATCTATCGAAGTTGTTACATTCATTGTCTTTATCGATCTGCATGGGTTCGTATGAGTTGTTTCGATGTAGCCAGTCACTATCTTCATAGCCATCAATGCTTTCCGTGGTTGATTCAACTCCGACTGGTATAACTTGTAGAATTAGGACATATATATCACTATATATTAAATAAACTAAAGAAAGGTAATACGAATTCAAAAAAGCAAAATCAAGTTTACCTATTTTTTTTCGATGATATCTTTCGACGCTTTCTATTTTTTTCATTTCTTTCTTCCTGAGTCATTGCTGCCAATCGTGCCTTTTCCTTTTCCCATTTTAGCTTGTTGGCATCTGTGTTTTCCTTGTTTGATTCAACCCTAACACCTGTTTAGATAATAATTAATGACATTGCATCTATATGAGAACAATTTAGATAATAATTAATGATCATGCATCTATATGAGAACAATATCAGTTCTATGTTTGATTTGATTGTAAAAACTTTTGTGGTGGACCCCTCGACCCACCAGCCTGTGTAGCTTCCCACCGTGTTTGATGATACTTTTCCCTAAGTTTTTTATTTTTTTCATCCCTTTCTTCTTGACTCATTGCTGCATATCGTGCTTTTTCTCTTTCCCTTTTACGCTGTGCACGTTCATCAACTTGACCTTGTGAGTTTAATGTTTGGTCACCTGTTTGAAACCAAGTTGATAGAAATTTACTTAATTACCATAAATAATACAAGTGAAAGCGTCTATGGACATGAGTATAAAGAATTACCTCCATTGATGGTGTTTGTCAAGTCTTCAAATGGTGTACGATGCTCATTATTTTGCGTTGGTTCCATTGTGATTAAACTGGAAACAAAAATTAATCCCTAGTTTTAATCAGAAATTAATATCTCAATGTGGTTGAAGTTAGGAGGCATAGATGTACACAAAAGTAATTAGATCAGATCTAAATACAAATAACCAATTAGCTTAAGTTAGGTTGGGTCATCGATTTAAAAACTCCCACCAATGGTGTCAGTTGTAACCAAATACAAATAACCAATTGATAGATCTTCATAATCATTGCAACATGAATTTGGAACCATAACAATTCATCAGAATGTTTGGGGAGATTCACAACTTCAAGAAGTGTCTGTTGAAGATGTTTGCACAGCAGGACATAATTGCTACTGAACGCTCTTAAGAAGAGAATATAGCTACATGTACCATGATCTAAATGTGAAATAGGTTACTGCAACATGATATTTAAGCCCCATCTCATTTTTGCAAACAAAAAAAAAAAAAAAAAAAGGTGGGACATGAGATCAATTCAATTAGCATGAACCTGTAGTGACAAGGTACAATAACCTATAGTGACCTCTTATGATCAATCAGAGGATCACAAATATCAATCATCAATGACCAATTAGATTTTTGCTACAGGGAACACACCTTGCTTAGTGACAGGGAGAAGAAGCTCACCGTCTCGGCCTGGGTGTGTGCTGCTTGGATGAGTTGCTGCTGCAAAAATCTAACATGAAAAAATAACTCATTACACATAGTCATTCTGCTCACAAATGTAGGAAGGTAATTCTCAACCGTCGAAACATTGAGTCAGTCACTTCAGTATCTACAATGTACATGTGTAGTAGATTACCAGAGCTTGGTTGAGCAGTGGCCCTCTACCTTGCAGACCTTCCTCGGGCAATGGTCTGAGTGCTTAAAAATCACCGTGACTGGTGATCACCTAATGCCAAATACGATACAAAAGACATCAGTTTCAGTAGTTTCAAAAGCATATGATGAGTAGCGTAGCTAGAAAGCATTCTGTGACCAAACAGTGTTAAAAGCCTATTATTAGCAGATAATACTTGTGGCAAGGTAAGATTTGGAGATCCTCTAAACTACTACTGTAGAAAACAGTGAACAATAAAAAAAGTGGACCTGAGAGAAGTTTATAAGGTATCACCAAGACTCTGGAAGCATAATCGTAACTCCAAGGCTAGTTGCAGCATGCTTTTGTTTATCACGGGGAACATGTTTTGAACCTTCAGATAAGGTGTGCTGAAAATATGTCATGATAAGTTATCAACAAACACAATATTCCATTGCTTCTTAAAACTGAAGCCGGATAAAGAAAGACAATAATTAAGTGAGCTACTTGATGCTGAAACAAAAGAAAATAGATCCTTCAAGGCATGATTTCTCCAAATAGCCAATTCCTACAAAATGACTTTTTTCACTTCTCCCTACACTGAATGTAGCATATTACTATTGAGTGCTGATAAATGCTATTTGCAGTCATGGTCTACTTAGTTATTCATTTCAGTTGTTAATCCCCACAATCTTGACTGTGCTTAAAACACTACGCGTTGATTTCCATCAAGGTTAGCTTATGTACTTCAATGCAAAAGTTTCTGTAATGCAGTGTAGGACTCGGACTTGGCAGCACATGAACCAAACACATGTTTTGCTGACTACAACCTTAACTGACGAAAGTCATTACATATGAATATGCCAATGCAGTCCACAGGTTATTTCTATAAGATTTTTTTGTGGATATGCAGTGCACTAAAAATTCTATACAGTAAAAAAGAGGGCTCATCAGGGATCAAAGAAAATTAAGTGGAACAGTACGATCTCTTTACAATTGTTCTATAAAGAAAAAATAGAGATACGAATAGCATCTGTTTTCAGTTTTTTCTTGCAAACAAGTAGCACCTGCATTGCTGCATATAGGTTACTGGCAGGAAGTTTCAGTTCAGGCTCATAGTTGTTACGCTGAAATGACTGAAAGTAAATTTGCTTACATGTAGCCATTTCGGGTTTTAAAATTCTCAAGGAATTGAACATGATACAGGCATATAATTTGGTAGCTGGGGCGTGTTTATCAATCAGCATGGGATTCAAATTGCCAGGGAGTTTTTTTGCCTAAATCATCAATAATATTTGCTACTCTATCATAAAACTGAGGTGTTGAGATAAAAAAACCCTGAGGTGTTCAGACTTGAGCTTAAGCTATTACTAATGATGAAAGGCATTCAACCTAAAGACTGAAGGTCTATAACATCTAGTATATCCCATGTTGCAGATATCAAAGAATGAATGTCCATTGACACACAGGGCAGAGCTTAACAAAAATAATGGAAAAATAAGTTCCCAGACATGGCATCTGCATTTTGGACAATAAATCAAGTCCCCAATATATCAATCTAAACTCATATCAATACAAACTTCAGATTTCTCTGCACATGCATATATTTTACCGTAGATGCTTAATTTATGTTTTAAGCAACATAGGAAAACTATGTGTGATACCTTCCGTAGCTGAATCATTTGCATATATTTTTATATTATCTCGAAATTTTAGCCTAAACCATTTGTCATAATGACAAAATCATAGAGGCCAGAATCAAAAAGCACGGCCGCATGTATTCCCAAAGGTGAGAGCTTCGTAGAGAAGCAAAATGTGTAATTACCAGAGCTTGGTCTGGAATAGTGGACCTGGCCGCTGCCTTGCAGACCTTCCTTAGGCTGAGTGCTTAAAAATCACTGTGACAGTGGATCACCTAATGCCAAATACGATACAGAAGACATCAGTTTCATCAGTAGTTTAGAAAGCATAGAGTGAGTAGCGAGCTAGAAAGCATACTGTGATCAAACGTTGTTAAAAAGCCAATTAGCAGATAATACTTGTGGCAAGATCAGATTTGGAGATCCTCAACTACGACTGCAGATAACAGTGAACAATAAAAATCGGATCTTAGCGACTACGTTGCTGGAGTATCAAGGCTGAATCAAGACAGAAATCTACCATAATAACAAAATGTCTACTTATTTACATGGCAACTGTAGCATAGTAAAGGGACATTCAGTATAGGAACTAAAATCTCCGGAAATCCCCATCATATTATACGAAGAGTGTTTCCTCAGTTACAGAGCACACACCTTGGCATTGATCTGAATGTTCCTGGCCCAGCAAGAGATGGAGAAACTCTCCTGTAAACAAAGTCAACTTTAAGCAAGGGATGCATATATGTGTCATGGTGGTAAATTGAGAAAAAAACACCCAACACTTGATCACCATGACCATGTATTGCAGCTGCCGCAATTGAGCCAGGAACCTAACTGAAACATGGATGGTTTTTAGTTTTAAAATGTTTGCACACTGCTGGAAAGAAATAAAAAGGTCATTCAAACTACCGTACTGAACCAGGCATTGTCTAGAGTGCTGGGAGCTGTCCAAGTACTGTCCTCATTTTGCTCAATGGTGGATCACGACATTTTTTTTCTTGACAATGGTGTCTGAGTGAATACCAAACTGGAAGTATATTCATCCAGAAACGACTAAGCAGAAATAGTGGACAAGTGCAGTTGGAGGATTAAATGATTTAGTGGAAACTGAATGAATGGTTCACTGGAAACTTACATACACCAATGGTTCAGGCGTTCTATCGAGCAGGTTACCAACATAAAAGGAGATCCTTTTCTTTGTAAATAGGAACAACAACAGGCAAAGGCAGCCATTCTACCAAGCAGGTTATGAGCACAAGCAGTCATTGTTGAAGGTTATAGCTGCTCTGTTCCGCACAGCCATAAAGGGAAGAGAAAGGGGTTGAGTCACCTGGTGGTTCTCCTTGCAGCGGAGAGGAGGAGCCCAGATGCCGGGGTTAGCGCCGTGGCAGTAGCAGTTGTCGTCGAAGCGGCCTTTTGGCGGACGTCACGGCGGCACAGTGCTTCAACGACTTCCTGCTGGAGCACGACCTGTGTTGGGCGACCACGAAGCACCTGCGATCGATCCCTAGCAGTAGAGGTTGTGCGGACAGGAGGGATGGAGCGCTGGGCTTCGAGTTATGGACGACGGCGAGAACGACGGCGAGGACGGCGGCACGGCGTTGGGCGGTCGCACGAGGGTGAGGACGACGACAATCTCTCTCTTCCTAAAACTCGAGCGTGTAAATAGGGAGAGGGAGGCCGGGAAACCCACGGAATGATGGAAGCGTGATTTTCTCTTTCCTAAAAGAAAGCGTGATTTTTCTACTTCCTAAAAATAGCCAGGCACGGTGGGAGGGGAACGTGATTTTCTACTTCCTTAAAATAGCCACGCACGGTGGGGGGGTTACGGAGATGGGTAAGGTATCGCATGGGAGGGTAGATGGGAGTACCAAACGATTGTCGCACCGTAAAAAGTCTTACTTTTTATTCTTTTTTATGTCGTAGAGATAGAGATTTTTTTATATAAGTTTGTATAAAATGAGTTTGAATTCAACTTTTACAACAAAACACATACTTTGAAACTACTAAAAAGACAAACATGAATTACACTATATAGCTGTATAGATGTATATACCATTTAAAAATCTAAGTATATACCATATAGATATATAGATGTCTTTAAAATAAGTTTACATCATGTGTTTCCACCTTTGCACTGTGTCCAAATTTGACGATGCTTGCGTCAGAAGTGAAGTCAGCATCCAAACCCGAACCCAAACTCCGCCGATTCGCTCCGTATCCTTTGCACACCCGCATTTTGTCTACCCTGTTTCGTTTCTCTCCTCACCGCTTCGAACGCCGCCGCCGCCGTTCACCTCACGGAACCCTAAACCCTAGCCACCGTGCCCCCGAGGTCCGCCGCTCCGGGCGGGACCCCTAGGCGTCGCCGGAGGCCCCCGCGGCCGGGGCGCGCGGCGGAGAAAACCCGGAAAGCTACTTCCCCCCCTCCCTTACCCGGGGAGGGAGAAAACTAGCAGAGGCGGCGAATCAGGTCAGAGGGGGGCAAGATGAGGATCATGATCAAGGGAGGCGTGTGGAAGAACACGGAGGATGAGATCCTCAAGGCGGCTGTGATGAAGTACGGCAAGAACCAGTGGGCGCGCATCTCGTCGCTGCTCGTCCGCAAGTCCGCCAAGCAGTGCAAGGCCCGCTGGTACGAGTGGCTCGACCCGTCCATCAAGAAGGTAGGTAACCGATTACTCACCCGCTGGTACGACTAGCCTTATTACTGATTTTTGCCGGTGTTTGGAGTGTCATTCTGCTAAGGATCTAGTGGTACAAGCGCTGTGAGATGTGAACTGCTCATTTGTGTTAAGTGAGATGCCAATCTAACGATTTTGTGCTATCTGAAACCACTATATGCACTGTTCTAAAAACCAGTAGCTGGGTTTTGTTGGGATTGGCTGGGTTACCCTTCTGATAGCAATTATATGCGGCAATTAGGTAGCACACTTTCCTTTAAAATGGGTCTAGCAGCCACATTTAGAGCACTGTCTTTATGTTTTCCTGAATCCTGCTGCATTGGCAAGCCAGCAATTGACAATGAGAGGGTAACTGTCACTGGGTGGTGCCTGGTTCACCTAAATCTGTAGAGATGCGATTATTAAGTATTCTGGACTGTTGTGATGACACGAGTCTATTTGTTTTAATTTAAACTTTTCAGCAGCCCAGCATGTTGCCTGCCGAGCAAGTAAAAACATTAGAAGTGAATAAATGATTTCTTTTCCTCTGAAATCTTGCGTGATTTAGTGTCATGATGCAAAGTAGCCAGTGGCTCTTCCTTTTATCTAGCCTTTCCCATATGCCTTTGTAGCAATGACCCCTGCATGTTAAAAGAGAGAAAAAAAGATGGTTTTTGTATGCATTTATGCAATGGATTAACAACAAGATTTATGTTCTATGAACTTGATTAGTATGCTGGTTATGGATTGCGACAATCTCTACCATTGGATGACTTAGTGTTATCCTTTCGCAAGCATCTGAACTGGCGAACTTTAGAATCAGATAAAAGAATATCTGCTTTTGTTTTGAACATCTTGAGCTTCAAGTTGGTTGTAATACCAAATATTGGCATCCTTATTTTAGTAGGTTATTGATTCTAATGTCTTTTGGAGCCAGATAGCAAATTGTTATCTTTTTGGTTGTCTTATCAAGCACACTTGTTTCCATGCTATTGATTGAGCATCAGCTTATAACATCTATTATTTCTACTAGCTAGACAATATCGATGTTAACTAAATGAAAAGTTTTAGTCAATTAATCTAGTGTTCACTATATGTAACTGCACTAAGCACCTGAATAATTTTTTTCTTGAGAAATTTTACACAGTTTTAAGTAAAATTTGATATTTTGGTTCGAGAAATATCTCTAGCAGATGTAAACTACTAAAAGGTTTGGTTCACTGGGTAGATACTTTATTGTATCTGAAATTATGCTGAAGGACAGCTCTTTTAATTGGATTTGGTTATTCAATGTGATCCACTGTTGCGATCAGTGGCATGCCACTTCTACAGTTAGGTTCTCAGTGACCAAATAGTTTTACCAGCAGCAGTGGTTCCATGCTGACTACCTATTGTAATTTAACTAAACTTTATCATGTTGTGAAATGCATTGAGATAGTTTATTAAGTTTGTTTGAATAATGAACTAATTGGAAAATTTTATCATGTTGTTAAAATACATTGAGATAGTTTATTAAGTTTGAATAATAAGCTAATTGGGCTAATTCAATGCTTAATTGGTAAAATGATTTCTAATTTTACTTTCTCTGGTCTTATTGTATTTAATTGCAAGAACAGGTTAATTAATAGACCATCAACATACTGTAGTTAATAAAGAATCTACTTATCTTGTTCTGGAACTGATTTGCTTCTGGAATTTTTTTAGTGTTTATAGATGATATTTTATTATTTGTTGCTGTGCAAATGATTTGTTATTACTGGCTGCTGGTTTGCAGCTATTTTGGCAAATGTCAGTTTTTAATTGACAAGTGTTCCTCTCTGCATATTTTTTTGGGGAAGGCTTGCCTCAGTTTTTCCCTTCCCCAGACCCCACTCATGTGGGAGCATTCGGCAGTGGGCCTACCCTTTTTTTTAATATTTATAAGATGAGATGAATGCCTTCTGTAAGTTTATCATTCAATATTATTTTTTTCTGATATATAAAATCAATACAACCTATGTTAGCATTTTCACTGTTGTATTGATAATTTGATATAACTTGGAATGCTGCTAGCAACTATGCTTCGTATTTATAAGCATTGCATTGATGATGTTTATAAGAAGCGCTGTCTCTATATATTTTTTCTCCCTGTGACTATTCATGTTGTGCTGCTTAAAATAGAAGACAAAGCCTTTCATTTTTTCTCTTAGGATATTCTGTTATCCGTCCAGAAGATTGCTATATTTGATGCAGCTTTTGTTTTCTTGCTGTGTTGAGTGTTAATACTTAATACTTTTTCCATGTAACATACTTTACACTGTTTAGTGTTTTTTTTAAAAGAAATTGGGTCCACATGTGAAAGAACCTCATGAATGTTGAAGACTGCTACAGAGTTGAAACCATTCCAATATTTGAATTCTGCAGACCAGGACTTGTATTGTTACCAGGATAAACACCTTTCTTCATTTCTTGAAATGTGGCCCATGTTGCTAAAAGTATAATACACCCATTAATGCTTTTCTCTTAATAATAGGCTCTAAAATCTAAATCAATGTAGTATTTGTAATTTGTAAATATGGTGTTGGATTACAGTCATGTAACTTTTAACTTTTACTGAAATTTTCTGAGTTCACATTGTCTGCAACGTATTGAAGTGAATGATTTTAATAACCCATAACCTTCAAAATAATTCTTTCATTGGTCATGTCTGGTTTACTTTTGTTTGTCATGAAGATGATTCTTTTATCGTTTGCTCACTGTGCTAACTCATCTATGTTAATTTCAGACTGAGTGGACAAGGGAAGAGGATGAGAAGCTACTTCATCTTGCTAAACTCATGCCTACTCAGTGGAGGACAATTGCACCTATTGTAGGCCGAACACCATCTCAGTGTCTTGAACGTTATGAAAAATTGCTTGATGCTGCATGTGCAAAGGATGAAAACTACGAGGCTAATGATGACCCTAGGAAGCTGCGGCCTGGTGAGATTGACCCAAACCCTGAGTCAAAGCCCTGCACGTCCTGATCCTGTTGATATGGATGAAGATGAAAAGAAATGCTTTCTGAGGCTAGGGCTCGCTTAGCTAACACTAGGGGTAAAAAGGCAAAACGGAAGGCTAGAGAGAAACAACTTGAAGAGGCAAGGCGGCTTGCCTCACTACAAAAACGAGAGAATTGAAGGCGGCTGGTATTGATACACGCCACAGAAAAAAAAAAAAAAAAGAAAGGGATTGACTACAATTCTGAGATTCCATTTGAAAAGCAACCACCTCCAGGTTTTATGACACTGTTGGTGAAGACAGGCCACTTGAACATGTACAGTTTCCAACAACCATTGAGGAGCTTGAAGGGAAGAGAAGAGCAGATATAGAGGCACAGTTAAGAAAACAAGATATAGCCAGGAACAAGATCCTGCAGCGACAGGATGCCCCTGCTGCTATAATGCAAGCGAATAAACTAAATGACCCAGAAGCTGTCACAAAGAGGTCAAAGCTAATGCTGCCACCTCCCCAAATTTCTGACCATGAGTTAGAGGAGATAGCAAAGATGGGCAATGCTGGTGATCCTGCTTTAGCTGATGAGCTTGGTGAAGGAAGTACTGCCACAAGAACTTTGCTTGCCAGCTATTCTCAGACTCCAAGGCTTGGTATGACACCATTGCGAACTCAGAACGAACTCCAGCTGGGAAGGGTGATGCAATTATGATGGAGGCAGAAAATCTTGCACGTCTTAGAGAATCACAAACACCTCTATTAGGAGGTGACAACCCTGATCTTCATCCATCAGATTTCTCTGGTGTTACACCACGTAAGAAGGAGATACAGACGCCGAATCCAATGGCAACACCTTTGGCAAGCCCTGGACCTGGTATTACTCCAAGGATTGGTATGACACCATCTAGAGAGGGGCACAGCTTTGGTTTAACACCAAGAGCAACTCCTTTTCGTGATGAACTGCGCATAAATGAAGAGGTGGAAATGCAGGACAGCACTAAACTTGAGCTTCGTAGGCAAGCTGAGCTGAAAAAAAGCCTGCGGTCTGGTTTTGCTTCTATTCCACAGCCAAGGAATGAGTACCAGATCGTCATGCCACCTATTACAGAGGATGAGACAGAAGAAGCTGAAGAGAAAATTGAAGAGGACATGTCAGACAGACTGGCCCGAGAAAGGGCTGAGGAACAGGCTAGGCAGGAGGCATTGCTCAGAAAGAGATCCAAAGTGTTGCAGAGGAGTCTGCCTAGGCCACCTGCTGCTTCAGTAGAAATTATCCGGCAATCTCTTATTAGAAGTGGAGAAAGCAGGAGCAGAAGCACCTTTGTGCCTCCTACCTCACTTGAACAAGCTGATGAACTAATAAATGAGGAGCTCCTTAGGCTTCTTGAGCATGATAATGCAAAATATCCTCTTGATGAAAAAAAACTCAAAAAGAGAAGAAGAAAGGGAGCAAGCGTCAGCAAAATGGGGAGCTCTTGTCCCTGAAATTGATGATTTTGATGAAGATGAACTAAAAGAGGTGCTATTCTTTTTCTCTGCCCTCCTATATTGACATTCAACTATTCTTATGCCTTTGCCATTATCTTTTAGACCCACCACACATACAGTTTCATGGTAGTACGGTACTTACCATATTAGGTGGACATGCAGTAACTTGAGAACCTATGTGCACATCTGCCTGTATCTCACTGACATCATAATGTTCGTTATTTGCATCGCTTAATTACCAATCACACTGAGCTAGTTGACTGTTGAACTGAGGTCAAGTAGCATGCACAATGAATTATGAAAACATGCTTTTCAAGTTCTCATTTTGATTTAATAGCAAATGCATGGATTTATGCAGATGACTTAAATAACACAAATTATAAGAAATTTCGGGTACACAAAATTTTAGCATATTCTAAGAGTTAAGACAAATTATAAGAAATTTCAGGTACACAATATTTGAGCATACGCTTTTAAGAGTTACGGCATTAATTTTACAATTAGAATCTTCTCTTGAGTACACCCTGAAACAGGGAAGGTGTGGAGGTTTGTTTGTGTTTGGGTCTATGTATGGCTCCTGTTCTTCTACTAATAAATTGACACAGCTCTCCTGCGTGTTCCAGAAAAAAAATCTTCTCTTTGAGTGCAGATGATTAGAAATTGTCATCTGCAAATGATGTGTGAATTAGAACTGTCATTACTATGGCATTCAACTTTGCACACTACTCTATATGCACTGCAATGTTAACTATAGTTTGAGCTTTGCATTATAGTTTTCATGAAATTGATATGACATACGTACATCTATTTGTGTTGAAATTCATACGAATAACACTAAATTGTACATTTCAAGCATGTTGGTTATCAAACCATTTATAAGTTTGTATGCTCCTTCATTTTGATTATTGTTCTCTTGTTCTATGGGATGATGGAATAAGTTGTTTAAGTGACCTTATTTTTTTATTTTTTAAATTGACAGGCTAGTTCTATGGTTGAAGAGGAGATTCAATATCTTCAGTGGCCATGGGTCATGAAAATGAATCTTTTGAGGACTTCGTGAAAGCACATGATGCATGCCAAGAGGACCTTATGTTTTTTTTCCTACCAACAATAGCTATGGTTTAGCTAGTGTTGCTGGAAATGCTGATAAGATTTCTGCTTTGCAAAATGAGTTTGAAACAGTGAAGAAGCGAATGGATGATGAAGCTAAGAAGGCTTCTCGTCTTGAGCAGAAGATTAAGCTTCTGACACAAGGATATCAGGTAAACTTGGCATGTACATCATCACAATCTAGGTCATCTATATTAATTGGATTTAAGCAATGTGTCATATAGCATGGCTTATTTTGAGTTCTCTTTATTTGGTTTACTGGAAATTTTTTTAAGTGTGCTTTTGCGTGCGCTACCAGCCCATACTGTGGAGTATATATTTTAAGCAAGTGGTGGGTGAGTCTCAGACCATCAACTTATCTACAGCTTAGAAAGCTCAATACGACAGTACACAATGCACTGAAGTTTGCCATTTCTAGCAACTGTGTTGGATCCCAAATATTTCGCTATTGCTTCCATAGACCGTAGGACATCACTTAAAACAATTAAATGATTGGTTGCGGGCACAAACTGAAGAAGGTGAAGTGCTTTTTGCCCACTTGATTGGCGCTGGAGTTAAGTGATACATGGCAGCAGTAGGGGAGGACCTGTGATAGACCAGTATTACAGTATAGTACATAAAGACACAAACTTCTACTGGTAGGCTCCAACAGACAACGGTTTGTGCCACCATGATGCCTTCCAAACACTGCAAAAAATAATCTTTTGCCTTAGACGTAACATAGCTAGAACATTGCAAATGATGTGCGCAAGTTAGAATCAAGAGAGATTAAATTTTAACCCCTGTTCACATTATAGTCATTTATCTCTTAAAAAACACTCAATCAGTCAAATCCACTATTATTTTACATTAACCATTTACCAAGGCAGCGTCAGGAATGCACACTTTCCTTATACTGAAACAAAGAACAATGTTTGCCTTCAAATACTGAACTAAGAACCTAATGCTTAAAAGCCTTAGATTTATAGAATCAACATATAACTGCAGAAGTGCAGGTACATAGTTGTCGAACCAGACATAACATTTGGTGACTGTTACACAGTATGCATAGCGCATAATTCATAACACATATCAGCATACTACAGTAAATGAATAGTCAATTTTATGGTCAATGTATTTTTTTTAGACACTGGGCTGCTGCAAACTAGTTTTATTAGCTCTTGCTTTTTGCCTGACTGAATTTGCTCCCTCCATAAATACAAAATTGCTGACCATGCAATTGTCTCACTGCGTATCCTATTTGAGTGCTGATGTTTTGCTAACATGCTGTTTGCTTTTTTTATTAGGTACGGGCTGGAAAACTGTGGTCACAAGTCCAAGATACATTCAAGCATATGAACACTGCTGCAACAGAACTAGAATGCTTCCAAGAGCTGCAGAAGCAGGAACATCTTGCTGCTTCTTATCGGATCCAAAATTTGACTGAAGAAGTGAATAAACAGAAAGCACTAGAAAGGACCCTCCAGAGTCGCTATGGTGAGCTGCTTTCTGATTTCCAGAGAATCCAAGAACAGCTCGAGGAGCACAAGAAGCAACTCAAGGCTCAGGAGGCAATAGAAGCCGAAAATCGTGCTCGGGAAGAGGAAGTTGTGGCACCGAATCATGTTTCTGAGGAAGAGGATGAAAGGAAGCCTCTCAGCTCTGAAGAGAAATCTAGAGCTACTGATGATGGAGCTGCAGGAAGCAAAGGGAACCACCGAGGATCAGATGGATGTGGATAGTGGGAATGTAGATGGTGATTTTGTAGGCCCTATCCCACCAGCACCAGATACTGAAGGGGACAAGGCTGAAGTATCTATTCAAGAGAACACTTCTAGCACCCAGAGTTGTGACTGTGCCTCCACGAATGATGGGGCTGACAAGCTGGATCAAGACAAGCTAGAAGGTCAGGATAAAGCAGATGGCAGTGTGGCTGTTGATGCGGGTCCTCAGGAAGAGGGTAAGGATGAACTTGCACCTGTTGGCGCCATTAGAAGCGAAGAAAACACCACTGTATCTTTGGATCAAGCTGTCTCTAAGGAGGATGAAGGCAGGGCTCCTGAATGAAATATTGTTTGATGGCTAATTGACTATACCTCCAGCAGCAGCAACAGTCTACTTGAGGGGGGTAACAGAGAGTCAGTCATATGGGGGGACACCAAATGTGTTTGCTTTTAGCCGCTTGATACATCCCTTATTCTCCAACGTGTTTTCAGTCGCTATGTTCTTTTGGTCCTCTGGGGATACTAATTTTATCTTGATGTTGATTTTCAACTTTGGCTGTTAAAGGCCTCCTATGTTCGATTTTCTGTCGACAATTTCATCTTGAGGAGAGAAGGAAAAAAAACATTCAAATATCTGAAGTGACATTGTACGTGTCATGAAGCCATCCTTACAAGATCTGTTTTCAACTGATAACTTGATGTGATGCGCACAACTTGTGTAGGAAAAAGTGCAGGTGCCCTGGTCCATGCCCAAGCATGAGGTTCATGGCATTCTAGCGTCCGGATAACCTCAGGTTTATCCACAACTTCTTGGTCGCGTCCAAATGCCTGCCCATCCTTTGAAATCCGACCTGCATCCCAAGCACAACACAAAATATCTCTTCTCCTTCCTGAGTTGGCATCAAGCCAAGAAATATCCTGCACATGAGATATTTTTAGCTGCTGAAAAAGGTTGAGGCAATGTGTCGCTGACAGCAAGGCCAAAAGCGCACCGGGTGGATCCCAAGCCATGTCCTCTTCTGAAAGTATCAGCAAGGCACATTTGGGCAACACTGGACCACAGGAATGGTCAGGGCGAAGGAGTGGGCCACATCGTTGTGCAACCGTTAACCTCAAAATAGATTTGCTCTGAATGGGCAGATATTCAGTGTCTCAGGTCTTTACAATATATAGGAGTATTATATATAAAAAATCACAGGTTTATTTTTTGAGAGTGAAAATATACCAGGGCACACGACTTGGGTTACAAATCCCCTGTTTTGCAAATGCATGCTAGTCATTCATATATCTTCATCTGAATATCTCAAAGAAGATGAACAAAAATATCATGCAAAAGGACTTTTTTTTTTCATGATCAGCATTCACCCGTGTTTCATTAAGAGGGCCATGCAAACGACTTTTTGAGAACTATGCAAACGACTTTGAGAACTATGAAAGAGATCCGATTATACACACAACACACAAGTTTTTTCTAAGTATATTTCACACATATTTTTCTGTCATCGAAAGCTCAACTGGAACATGGTTTTCTCCTATTAATTATGTTATAAAAGGATAGTTAAAATTTATATTACAGCATACGAAATATGCAAAATAAATAAATAAATAAATGAGGGTGAAAAAATGGGGTCAGGGAAGGGCAATGCCCAAATAAAGACATGGGACTCGGTAAGAAGACCCTGAACAGTAGGCACTCTCCTCACCTCACTCACTCACTACTTTCCCGCTCTATCCATCCAATATATAAACCGTCTCACTCTCCTCCTCTGCATGCCTCAACAACCCGTCTCCAAGAAACCACCTCCCCTCGCTCCAATCCCAATCCAAATCCTTCACCACGAACCGAGAGAACCCAATCCGATCGATCCGTCCCCCCACGTTGCAATTTCCCATCTCTCTCTTTTTTTGATTTGTTCTTTCTTTCCCGATAATAAAGATCCGATCGGCGGAGTCCGGCACCGGCGGGATTAATTGGAGATGAAGGTCGACAGGGAAATGGAGATTCTGCTCAACGAGATCCCCCTCCTCCACCACGGTGGCCTCCTCGGCGGCAGCGAGGCCGGAGCGGACGACGACGCCGACCTCTCTTTCCTCATCCACGAACTCGCCGCGATGGGCGTCGTCGACGGCGATGACGAGCCGCCGTTGGTGGCGCCGGGCGCTGCCAACGGCTTCGGCTTCGGCTTCTCCGGCATGATTTACCCCAAGAAAGGCGGCGAGAATCTGGTCGCCCTGCACTACCCGTTCTCCATGGCCAGCCACTGCGCGTACATGCCGTCTCTGTTTGATCCCGTCACCTTCGACGCCGCCGCCGCCGTCGACGGCTGGGACATCCGGTGCTCCCCGCCGCGTTCTGTTTCTGTGCCGACGCCGCCCGCCACGCCGAGGGCCCGGTGCAAGAACGTGAGGAGGAAGAACGGCGGCTGCGCCGCGGTGACCACGAGCCCCAAGAAGTCGCCGTCGGCGGCGGCCAACAAGTCGCACGGCGACAGCCTGGCCGGCCTGCACGGGGTCATGTCCCACATCGCGCGCGACCAGCACGGCTGCCGGTTGCTGCAGCAGAGGCTCGACGACGGGAAGCGCGAGGTCGACCACATCTTCGCCGGCGTGTCGCGCCACGCCGCGCAGCTGATGGTGGACCCCTTCGGGAACTACCTCATGCAGAAGCTGCTCGCCGTCTGCGACGCCGGGCAGAGGATGGCGCTTGTGCACACCCTCACCGCTGACGCCTTCGTGCTCGTCAGGATATCCCTCAACGTCCATGGGTATAACTGTCAATTTTCACTCGTTGATTTTTTTACTGCTAACGTGTTGATTTTTTTTACTGCTATAACTAATTTGCACACTTTTGTTCTCTTGTTGATCTGCGGTTTTGATTGAATCCGGTGATGGCCGTTTCAGGACACGGGCAGTGCAGAAGCTGATTGAGAGCCTCAGGACAAGGGAAGAGATTAGTCTTGTCATCGATGCTCTGCGCCCTGGGTTCTTGGAGCTCATCAAGGATCCCAATGGCAATCATGTTGTGCAAAAGTGTTTGCAGTCGTTTGAAGCCGACGATAATAAGGTATGTATGTATGTGTGTGTCCATCAGAATCTTATTATGCCGCCATTCATCTACAGAAGATGTAACCATTGGAACAGAAAATTTAACCATCTTCTGTAGATGAATTCTTTGTTATAAGATTTAGATGAAACATTTCAATCCAGAAAAGTGATGATGGGTAATGAAGGCAGATATAAGTAATTCTGTATCTGTTTATGCTATTGACATTCTTTTGATACTGATTGGTGGCAGATTTTGTCTTGGACTGCTTCACATGTCTGAACTTTTCAGCTTCAGTTTTGGTTTAAGATCAGATACTAACTGACAAATTACAATCTTTTAGGCGATCTTTGATGCTGCTGCAGTCCACTGTCTCGATATCGGGATGCAATGCCACGGTTGCTGTGTCCTACAGCGTTGCATTGCACGATCGCGTGGTGAGCACAGGGACAAGCTGGTTGCTGCCATTGCTTGCAATGGATTTAAACTTGCCCAAGATGCATATGGGTAATAGCCTGTCCAAAAACCTTCAAGATCCGTTATTGCATTTTCGTACTTGCATCTCTGGAACCAACTTGCAGCATTTTTATGTACTTTTATCAGTTTTATTCAAGGCTTCTGTGCTATGGTTGCAGGAACTATGTTGTCAGTATGTAATAGACTTGAAGATTCCAAATGCAAATTCAAGTCTTGCACAACAGTTTGAAGGCAAGTATATCCACCTGTCCATGCAGAAGTTCAGTAGCAATGTGGTTGAGAAATGCCTGAAAGTCTTCAAGGAGGTTGACAAGGCCAAGATCATACTAGAAATCCTCGCCACGCCACACTTGGAGCAATTGCTTCAGCACCCCTATGCAAACTATGTCATCTACTCTGCTCTCCAAAATTCCAAGGTAAACCTGATGAAAGGATAGAATCGTCAGTATTTTTATTTTTATAGTAACTAATTTGTTGAAATTTATCGCTGCGACTCCTTCGAGAAAATTTATTATTGTGATGGGAATTCCAGGGTTCACTTCATTCTGCACTGACAAATGCAATCCGACCTCATGTGGAACTACTTAGGACCAGTCCATACTGCAAGAGGATATACTCTCGAGCTTTGCTGAAGAAATGATGAATTGATAACAGGTTTTCAGCTTGTAACAAGATCGATTGCTCTCTTGTGCTATTTTTTTTCAGTTTCAAAAGGCATAAAGATGATCACAAAATAGATCTGTAGAAATTAGTATTCTTTTGCTCATGTACTTCTACTGTACCTGTATTGATGCACGGCTTATGCCTGGTGCTGCATAATCGTCTGGGACGGAATAAGTTCAATTGAAAGTATATTCTACAAACTATTTTATATATATGTAATGTTTTATGTTGTTGATGCATGCAAAGATATTGCTCTTGTTACCTAGTGATGCAACCCATCATTAATTCCATTGCAACTGCGGTTGGAAATGAGTAAATGACACCCAACAAGACAGAAAATGTGTTGCAATCATGGATAAATTATTTGGTTGCAATTTGGTGTCAAATCCCATTTTGCACGAGGACAAGCAAGAGGCCCTTTCGCAACTTTCCTTGAGATCAATATCCACGTCCTTTTTTACTTCGAGTACTCTTTTGCCTCTTTTAACCTTATGTTGCCATTCGTCGCTTGATCCAACGACCAAGGATGGTGTCCTAACCTTGTTAGCCGATCTAAAGGCAACGTCCTTGCCCCCACAGGTCCCTCGGTGAGGGCTTTTGACTCCTTTCCTTTGCTTAGAAACTAGTTGTTCTTTATCACACAAGCACGATTGGTTACCCTTTGGTGGTTTCCTCAAACATACCGTGCTTCACCAACATAAGTGTGATATCCTAGCTTCGTTCTTCACTCTGGCGGCCGAGCAATCTAGCCATAGCTGGTCACCATGTTGGGTGTCAAAAACTAAACCGAAATAAAGCAGTGTTGTTGGATTACTCCTTGATGTTTGCATCAGCTTGTTCACTCGATTAAATTGACTTTATGGCTATGTTGCAATAAAGCTCGATATGAGTAAATCATACGAGGGTGGAGTGGAGCTTTCTGAAGGAGATGATGACTTTTGCACAATGAAGGGTGGATCTGATCATGATCTGTCTCCTCTGTAAGATACTGAATTCTGCCTGTAACAATGATGGACTAGTACTTTTATAAAGCCAACCACACTATCTCTATCATACATTACGATAATTATAGTTTTATGCAAAATATCTCATGAACAACTCATAACGATAAAAAAAAGTAACCAGTTATCGCCATTAGCAGTCCACATCATCCACTGATTCATTTATGATTGTCTCTCTTTATACAAGCTACAAGTTATCCACACTAACAAGTCAAATACCATCAATTTCCAGCCAAACCATATCCATCCTTCAACATTATCATCTGTGATACCCGCAGCAAAGTAGGGCATCTGTCCAATAATTAGGTAATGGAAGGAACCTCCGACGCACAATGTAGGAACAAGATACAAGCAACGAACAATTATCCTAGTTCACACTACACCATTAATAGTCTAATCGAGTTTTATTTCAAAGGATTCTACTCCTAGCATATGCTTCAGTTATACCTAGTTCCACCCCCAAAAATAATTTTAGTACAGTTTTACTCTCGTGTCAATGGGCCTTCGACAGATGGGGCAATCTTCAACTTGCGGTCCACATTCTGAACATGTCTGCATGAAAAGAGAAACAAAAAAATCAATAAATCAGTAAAAAAAAGAATTATTCATGAAGCAGTGAATATAAAGTGAAGAGTTGCACGTTTCACCTGGTGACCACAACCAAATGCCATGTCCGGGGTTTGGAAAGGCAAACTGGGCACATCTACAGAGAGTAAGACCAAGTATTTGTAATATTTTTTTGACAGAAAAAAACATATTTCATTAATTGCAGTAAACAGCTGCTAGGGTAGTACAGCTCAAAAGAGACATTATGCAGTGCCTGTCTGAACTGTCAAATGCTTGCATGACAAGAATTTGTAATTAGATACTGTATTAGTTAAATAACAATAAGTCCACCCATGCACCTGTAATGTTGCAGAAAATCTACACAGTTCCTTATTACAGCTCATTATATTACCAACATGTGGGCCCTAAAGATAATGGGTTAAACAAATTCCAGTGGCAATTGAGGAATTTATCGAAGAATAAAACATTGGAAGTGCCCAGCAGACACCATATTTTTGATGGCTCAATTAGCAAGGTCCCTGTCCCGCCCCAGAACCAAACGCATCCTAACTCTGAATGCAGAGTCTACTGTTTGGAGCTTCATACATTTTGTTGTGTCAAGTCAAAGTGATATTTAGATGGAGGTGGCTTATATTAGTCTGGTGATCTGGATTTTTCAGTGCTCGTAGCAATGCACAGGCATAGACCAAGTTAATTTAATAATTTGCAGCAATAAAGAAAACATGTTACTGCTCCAAAAATCACAACTAAGTTTCTTCCACTAGGCTACATTCCACTGTAGCCCAAGGTTTAAATTCTACATTATCAGACAAAAATTGTTCTATTTTTTCTATACTAACAGAAAGTTCAAATATTACAGAACAATTTTCTCATATTTTACCAGAAAAAATGGGCAATTTTCCTTTTTGTGATTTGTGATTTAACAAAACTATCCTATAAGGTTGAAGGAATTTGTTGTACCTGGGGTTCTAAAACTCTACTTTTCGGCAGCTGATGGGGACGTAACTGATGCCGTGATAGTTGAATCTACAGTTGGCTCCTCTCTAGGATGTGAAGGCACAGTTCGATAGCTATTTGCCCGAGATGGTTCTGCTCTTGAAACTGTGCTATAACTTGCAAAAGGAGGAGGAAGTGGAATCCGCTCAGGTGACTCTCCAATTCGACGTCTGATTAGAGAAAAAAACAAAAATAAAAGAGTGAATTAGGCCCACAATAATGGAGAAACAAATATGAAATATGTGAATGTAAATGGTCATCCTCATGTTTCTCTGCATACCCTAGAATTCCAAGCTCTAATGTTGCCTTGTATTGCAATGGAATTTCCATCAGTGCCGACAGGGCAAACTCTGTCTCCTTTTGCTATGACTTATCTTTTTTTTGACATGATCGCAGTGAAGTTGACAAACTACAAGAACAAGTGTTGAAATACTATATTTATTTTACTTAACAAGCCAAAATTAATATTCATGCACTTCTAGGACCTACCTGGAAATTGTCAAAAGACCTTGCTGGTATGTTGTCATCAAATTCCTTCATCATATCCCATGGACCATCTCCAACTCCAACAAGAATTATAGACAATGGGAATTCGCTATAAAAAGGGGAACAAAAAAATTGAGGGGCCTGTTTGGAACACAGGAATACAAAACAAAGGGAAAAAAAAAAAACAGGAATAGGCTAGAGTGAAAAGTGAAAAACTACAGGATTCCAAAAACGCAGGAATAAATACTTTGAGGTGTTTGGATTGCAGGAATAGGCTTGAACGTCATGTGTCTCCCTAAGCACCAATTATATCGATTTATGCATCTCCCAACATGATATTTAGACGCTTTTAACTAGTCTAGTATATTACTTTTTAATTCATCTATATGCAGAGTAGTAGTCTCTTTCTCTGTCCGGCTAATCCGTTTCTCTGTCCATGCATCAGCAGTTCACTCTGCAACAATACGTTAGCACCACATCCTTATCCACTTTCTATCTTCCTCTTCCTGCTCATGTGTTCTTCCGTCCTCTCTCTCATGGTGTTTTCTCCCTCCCCCCTCTCCTCTCGATCTCACAAATCTAAGCACAAACAGGTTGAGAAGAGCAAATAGATCGAGCAAGCAACAATCAATCAAGGATAGGTGCCTGTCCTGGGTCGCCCATCGCTACCCTGCTAGTCCTCAGGGCGCAGTAAAAGGTAGAGGTCTTTTGGTCTATGGCGCCATCAGTGGAGCTAGAAAGTTTGAGAGCAAGATAGGTACGCGTGGTAAGCAAGAGTTCACGAAGCGCCAACGATTCCCTTGGGTCAGACTGGATGTTTTTCCCTGTGTTTTTGCAAAGGAGACCATTCCTTTCCTTTGGAGCGGGAAGCTGCTTCCTCCATTCCAAACGGCTGTGACATCAGCAAAACACAGGAATGCAGTTCCTTTGAAATTCCTTTGAGAATCCTCTATTCGAAACAGGGCCTGAGGTGTTTGAAAGAGAATAGAGTTGGTGGAATATACGTTGTGTTGGGCCTCATGGGCTGATTATATAGAGTACACATGACTAACACCCCACATGGGTAGGCGATGTGGTACTAATCCTATTACTCTAACAACCCCGCAGTCACAGCGGGAGCGCTACAGACGGTGAGACTGGAGAAGAAGCTGACTAACATCCCCCACAGTCTTTACAGTCGATGCATGCTTGGCTGGAGAAGAAAACCGACGAGTCCTCATGCAAGGCGGTAGCCCTTTTGTGCCGATTTCGAGGTAGCTGAGCGTGAGGGCGCAGTAGCCGTGGTTGAAGAAATCCCAATTATAAACAACTTGATTAGATTATAACAAGTTTCATGTAAACATGTGTTGCGTAAACATGCTCCAACATGTGTTGTGTAAACATGCTCGAAACTAAGATATCCCCAAACATGTTGATTAGATTATAATAACAAGTTTCATGTAAACATGTGTTGTGTAATATTCTAGTATTTAATCATATACTAATTAAGCAAGAAGCTATCCAATGTGGAAGAAACTG
Source organism: Hyparrhenia diplandra (assembly GCA_015847255.1). Classification (NCBI taxonomy): domain Eukaryota; kingdom Viridiplantae; phylum Streptophyta; class Magnoliopsida; order Poales; family Poaceae; genus Hyparrhenia; species Hyparrhenia diplandra. The sequence continues at coordinate 262,550 of JADLZK010011667.1, forward strand.
TTTTTCACTTGTTCTTTAGCTGCACCTTCAGTCTAGCTTGTTGGTAGCACCTAGGCATCCAATAGGATTTTCTGTGATCTTTTGAAGATGTTGATACAAGCCAAGCAACAATTTCCAAACCCTTGCTTTATGGAGATCTTCAACATTGCTGCTTAGCAGATATGGAAACAAAGAAATAACTTGATCTGTGATAAGGGCTGCCCTTCCTTGGATTCTTGGAAGTTCAACTTTTGTGAGGAAGCTCCACTTCAGGCCCATAGGATCTGTGATGCTAAGCGTCCTACTTTCTTATTCTGTATAGATTCCCTACCTAGTTTCCTTGCCTCTCTCAGGCTTCTAGTTTTTAAGCCTTTTGTTGTTTGCTTGTACAACTTTGTGTGCCTTTTACAGCTTCTTTTCTTTTTTATAAATAAAAGCTTACAGTGGGGGCTTCCCCTGCTGTACTACTTCTCAGAAAGAAAATTCTAGTATTTGGCAAAAATAAAAATGCAGCACTGCCATATAAATTCATGGCTTTTTATTGTCAAGCACTAATGAAACATAAAAACCAAGTACATATTCATTGCTAAATAACATAAATCATTATTACCTTGCTTGTACAATAGCATCAACTGTCATTTGCTCCTGGGTGCTTAACTGACCAAATTCAGTATCTACACTTCTTGTGACCTGTACAACGATAGCTTCAGAAAAAACCATAATAATAGACAAATACGTTTCATCTTTTCCTCATTTACAGTAAGAAAGGCATACCTGCCCGTCAGCAATAATTACTAAAACATGGTATTGGCCACCACTTTGCTCCACAATGGTTGTGGCCATTTCAATTATTGGGGCGAATGACGTAGGACCTTGAAAATGCCAACAATTACATGTTGGAAAGTTGGTATTAGTTACTATAAAAAATGTGGCGAGGATCCTATTTCCAAATTAAAAAAGAAACATACCAGAAAGGCGAAGGTGAGGTACAATCTCTCTGTATCGAGCTAAAGCTTCTTTGAAAACCATTGCATGGTCTTTTCGTCAGGATAGAAGGCAAATACATCTTGGTCATGAGTAGATGCTGCATTATTCAAACTGAAAACTATTAGACATGTATAAATTCACCTTGTACTAATAAAAGTAGCAGCTCATTACCATCTCCAAAACCAAAGCAAGGAATTAAATTATCCTCATCAAAAGCAGATAAGGTTTTCCCAATGATGGATATTGCCTGTTCATAAGGATTTGGGTTGTCACTGATATTGTGTAAGCTCATGCCATTGAAGGATTTCTTTCCTGTAAATGAAGATAGTCATGAATCAAGATTCAAGACCAAATGTTTTCTTTCTTTGCACACAAGTGCAGACAACTACCTGTCCATTCATTACTCTTGGTGAAATCAATTCCTATGATTAAATTAGAAGACTCAAGACCGGCTTGTGATAATGCTTCAATGACCTGCATTTTCAGCACATGTTAGGACTTAATGACCTTGTCTTTCACACATCACATATGGACTTATGTATACATGTGGTAAGTGGTTGACAGATGAGAACACATGAGCATGGATTGGGACATTTACATATATCGTCTACAAGTCATAAATAAGTTATGTTTTACACATCCATATGGTTAACACAGCACTGAATACAAATTGTTATAGTATATTCAAACATATTAATGTTATACAAGTAGAAACACAGCACTTCGAGTCGACAACTCCTGTACAACGCAAGACGAAGTCGTCTCTAAACATTGGAGCACGAGGCCAGGACGTCCTTTCACGAAGACGAGGTTGTTGTCTCTAAGCATTGGTAGGGGTTTTGTGAAAAAAACAACAACTTAGAGACGGGGCGAAATGACCTGTTGTACATGCCCTAACTGTTCATGTGCTAAGGTGGTAAGCACATTTTCAATGTTTTAAGAAATAATTCTTGCAGAAATGCTCAATCAAAACACAGGGAGCCTATCTACTATAGTAAGTTCAAATACAAACAGCCATATCCCAATATAACATTTCCTGCTTGGAAGTTTCTTCTCTAGATAACTCTGAGCTTGAACATACTCCAATCTTTATGTGTAATCAGACAGTTTACAAAAAATAAAGCTACGTATATGTATTGCATCAGCTATCTTATCTGAATAAGGTATCACTACAGCACCCAGAATCTTCCTACAGACTTTATGCTCAGTTAAACAGTAAACAGAATACAGATGTTGAAATTTATGACCCACTTAAAAACTAGAGCTACGCCAAAGGCGTGCACCAGCATCAGGGCTTTTGTTGGGACTTCTCCAACGGTTTACCAAACAAGTACACACAAGAATGGTTTCTAAAGCCAAAAACAGCGAAGCCAGAACCATTTTGGGTGGATTTGTTTGGCTTCTCTGTTTTTAGAAGCTAAGCCCGCCAAAGAGGGCCTCAATTATCCAAGAATTTATGATAGCTAGCTCTACATACGACATATCCACATCTCAACTGGAATGAAGTTCCAAATCAATGCTCATTTGAAGCAGTATGTAGTTAATCAAGCAATCCACATTTCAGCATTTGATCGTCACTGCATCTCGAAGGAAACATAACACAAGGGCATTATGCATACATACCTCATCCAAGGATCGGTACTGGTCAACAATCTTGGAGTACTTCCTCTCGAGCCTCGGCCGCTTACCGGCGGCTGTCGCCATCCTCGGTGGCACCGCCCGTGTCTGGATTGCCCTAATTGGTGCCGCTGACACAGAATTTGTATGAGCCACCGCCACCGTGGGGCGCGAGTAAGCGCTCGACGACACCACAACGTCTTCCTCCGCTCGGGGCAGCGCCGCGCTAGCTCGCCGCCGGAAGCTGGAGGACGAGCTCTCATCCGCAGCGGGAGCAAAAGCATGGTGCGGAAGCGGCGGCAGGTCCCACAGCTGCGCCGGCGGCGCAGACGCCGGCTCGTAAATTTCGCGATGTGGGGAGGCTGGCGGCGACCTGCGCCGTGCCGCCGCCGCCGACTCCTGATGGTGGTCCTCCTGCTGCTGCTCAGCTGGGCTGGCAAGGAGGCTGCCGACGATCCTTGTGGCGGTCTGCAAGACCAGGAACAGCACCCACAGCAGGAAGGTGCCGATCTTGCCGACCACCGCCTAGCGAATGGCGACAACAACAAGAAGCTCACACAATCAGAGTCAATCTGGAAATTTTCATCTGAAAACCAAAGGTCAGCTCGGCTTGGCAGCTCGCAGCAAAGAGCAAGAACCAATCGAAGCCCAGATTCCAAGTTCAAGAGCAAGTGTCTTGCGCCATGGGGAAGCAAGCCAAAAGCATAGCGATGCTTACCAACAAGCCGCTCATGCCGATGAGGAGAAAGAGGACCGCGATGAACTCAGATCGGATAGCTGACCGACGGGTCAGGGGAATTTTGGAACAAGCAGGTTGGTGGCTGTCTGCCTGTGCCTGTGCGGGGTTTGGACGACTAGAGCAGTGTTTTTTTTTTTTTTTCAGAGCGGTGGATTTGACAAGGCATTATTGGGTAGACAAGGATGTTTCATTTTTAATAATCTTTAATCTTTAATATCTAAAATTAACACAGTTGACTTGTTTAGTTGAGTCAATCTCCCTGGCGCAGCCAATCCTGTCTGCTCGCTCATAGTAACTCACTACGGATCCTCAACTGTTGTGTTGTTGCAGGGGCCTTGATATGGGTCTTCGTCGATCTAGCCATGTACTGTACCTATCGAAGTGTTGCTAATCATGTGGGAGCTTTCCGTGTGGGATTTGGATGCTCCTTATGGTCCCACAAATGTATCTTTTCCCATATCATTAAGTGTAATTGTTGAAACAATTGTTGTAAAAAAAAACGGCTAAGGAAATAGTTAACCCACTTAGGCCACCTATTTTTGGCAGCATCTACTCCACTATGCACCAAATCGGGCGCTTAAGGACGTCTCGTTCGTGGAGTACTTCATCGTGGGTTCGGTTCACGCAACACAAGGTAGGTGGAACTCAGCCACATGGAAGAAGATTACACATCTATATGTCATGTCTTTTGTCATGCTCACTCATATCACTGAGGTGGTAGTCGTCTATGTCGAAATATGCGGTTTGCAAGTTACATGACGTGATTGATTGTTTCCCAAGTTTCAGAAATATGTCTCCGTAGGATATTCCTAGTTTGTTGTTTCCATGTGTTGTAATCTAGATGTATCTGGTTGTCGTACAAGATGATGTGCCAAGTTGAAGGTTGTTCCCAACTATATTAACACGGAGTCGTGATCGTGAGAAGCGTCATGTTACAACCATTTTTACCGTCTAAATCCTCTCGTGACCAAGGCTCCCGACACCACACCAAAAGGGGGTAAGAACAACCAGGTTGGCATCGCTGAGTCTCAACAACAGGTTATACACAGTTGTCGATAGGTCCTTCTAGGACCGTGTTATTACACTTCCGGTGTTGCATAGCAGTTTAACATTGGTTTAAGGCCTAATAAAACCTGATAATAAGTTTTCCTATGCTTGGTGATGAACTCTTGCAAGAAATGATAATGTACTTGTTGAAATCACCTTCTTGAATAAATCAACATATGTGATCTTATTTAACCTTGTTTTTGTGCTTAAACATCTCTAAATACACTTTTGAACAAAAGTTGTTTCAGGGTTGTTTTGGAAAAATATGAAGAAAATGCTTAAAATGCCCAAAACCCAAAAGTTGCTTAATAGCTTGATAGCTTTTTGAGAACTGAATAAATAATTGATTTGTTAATATGCTTAAAATTTTGTCAATATGAAAACCGTAGTATAAGTTATGTTCTTCATGGTAGAGTGCTTGGTTGTGTATAGTTGATGTTTGATAGATTAATTAAAGTTTCCCAGACAGTTCTAAACACTGGCAGAGACATATATATTACTATCGATTGAAGCCAAGGAGGCTTCTCTCGAAGGCTCCTCCCCAACCCAGCGCCGAGATCCGGGTTCTCTCGGGCCCCCTCCCCGTCTCCAGCGACCTCGCCCTAGCGGGTAGGGAGAGGGGGCCCGCCGCAAATCCTCTGTAGTGTTAGGTAGGTAGATAGTCCTTTGTGCCTTTGTGCTCGGCCGTCATGGCGTCGTCCGTCTCCTCGTCGCCGCCGCCCGTCGGTTCTGGGTCGCCGTGGTTCTCCTTGGTGGCCTCCTCGGCCAAGGCGTCATCGTCGACTCACGAGATTCGTGGTAATAAAATAAATCCTCCCTCCCCTACATCTCGGGCGAATCTTTTCCCCGGCCCATCCGCCGCCCGTAGGGATTCGCCATTCCCCACCACCCAATCTCCATCTCCACCTCCGCCGTCCACCTCGGAGCGGCGGCCGCATCAAATTCGGCAAGTGGTCCACCGCGTCCTCGGCGTCCATTTGCGCGCGGTGCCCCAGAGTTCGTTGCGGCCACCATGGGGATCCCTCGAGCCACCTTTTCACCCTCCGGCGTTGGTCCATCAACATCCACCTTTAGGAGATATGCGTTGATGCTAGCCTCGAGACCCCTCCTCAACCTCAGCTCTCAAAAGTAGGAGGCCTTCCGCCCGATGTTTTCAACGTCGGTCAACGGCGGTGAGAGGCCTTCGCCCGATGTTTTCAACGTAAATCAACGGCGGTGAGAGGCCTTCCGCCCGATGTTTTCAACGTCGATCCATTCTAAGCGTTCTCACCGGGCGGCGTTTGCGTCGGCGATGTCGAGTTCATCGCGGCGACACGTCTCTGCCTTCCTCTGCCACTATGCAACGTTTTTTGTGTGCGTGGAGGATGTTTGTAATATACGTGTCCTATGGGACTCAACTTGTATTTTCACCCTTGGGTGATTATGTAATGCTGCTCTTCATATATATAAAGAGTTTGTTGTCAAAAAAAAAAAAAAAAAAAAAAATAATAAAGCTTCCAAGTTTGAATTAAATGCTGTTTAAATTACAGAAACTTCCGATGTCCATCGAAGCTGTAGTTTTGTCATGCCATGTTGACCACTTTATGCTATACAACAAGGTCGGTTAGACAAACAACCAAGCAAAGATTAAACCCTAACAACCTTACATCAATATACACATACGGGTCACTATGGACTAAATCCAAATTGGCGCAGATATCACATATTACTGCAAATTCGATTGTAAAATAGTCCAAAAGTTATGTGTTGATTAAAATTGCCTGAAGTCCATAACTGATACTCCATACATGGCTCTCGTCCAGTCAAGGGCGCGGCAAAGCCTACCATCCATGGACTAGCCCCCCAAGACACAACAAATTTGAACTAACCGCATTCCAAGACAAACTTTGTCCTAAAAATCAAAACTGAGACCTACGTTCCTTCCCACTAGTCCAACCCCAGCCGACACGAGGTTGACCGTGTCCAGGACCAAGAAATGGAGAAACACTATGCTTTGGCTTCTTGTTGCCACCATAATTTCGTCAAATGTTTAGAGAACATACACTAGTACTAGTATAGGGAGCTCTGATCCTACTAGTATAACATAGGGAAGAAGGGTAGTTAGTGCAGCCCTGGAGAACTATTCTGGCCAAAGATGTCCGGAATACCGTCCCAGTTCCCCTTCTCTCTTGCTTCCCAGTACCCACCAACATAGCGGTAACTGTCGTCATCATCCTTCTTAAACCACCTTGGTTTCCATCCTTTTTCTTGCAGTTGTCGAGCCTGCAAAATGTACCATGAAGGGTAAAGCACCACGATGAGCAAAAAGGATCCTGGTCAGGGACGAGCTTGAATACCAAACTAAGATTTTTGTTCACCACTAATGTGAATGTTTATGTAACCATCAGATTGTGCCTTGTAACATGCTGCAGCAGCAAACTCACATCTAGTTAGCAGCAAGTCAGTCCATACTAACAACAATTACTTAATTTGATCTTCTGTTTTACCTATTTCAGGCGATCACATCTAGTTGTACGACAATGAGCTCATTTTTTTTAACGATAACAAACTACAGTTGTGTTGTATCAACAGACCCAGTACTGCACCAATTTTCTATTTGCTTACATGTTCATCATCAGTCCACAACAATTCATGCTGACATAATTCAGATAGAAAAGCTTCACAACCAAGGGGGCATTAGACCCACATTGCATTTCCTAACAGATTGTTATCATTGGCTGACAACCTATGAAAGACACAAGACAAAAGGCCATGTCAAGTCATATATAATTGTTTGTTACCTGCCGTTGCAGTTGTTCAAGCCTAAGTTTCTCTGCATTTGCCATTTCATATTCACCATTTTCCAGATGCCTTTGGTCTGGTCTCAAACGAGAATCAGTAGGAGGCAACTTGTTCAGCAAAGGTGGAGTCAATTCATTTAGAGAAATTGCAAAAGGAGAAAGGTTGTAACGTGTCTGATTAAGAGACTTGTCTCTCTCCCATAAAAGAACTGCTTCTGACATTGGGTCATACCCTTGGGTTTAACACTTGGATCCCCAAGGACATAATACATAGCTTCATCCCATTTTCCAATTAACATAGCTACTTTTTGCCCTGTTCTATTATCTTGCACAAATCCATGCACCTGCACAAATAATTAGAACAATTTAAGTGTCAAAACCTATGCTTGATCAAATAGAGGTTTAAGTGCTTGTAATAATTAGAACAATTTAAGTGTCAAAACCTATGCTTGATCAAATAGAGGTTTAAGTGCTTGTACAGCTGCAAATAGACTGCTCCTAACTTGTAAGTTGACAGGAGTCTATTTGCAGCTGTAAAAGCACTTAAACAAGTTGAGCCCATGGAGGAGCAGCACATGGAGCCATATTTTCATATAAGTAGTTCAGGTGGGAGTTCTTTCTTGGTCTCAATTGTTTCCTGAACACACAGGAGAGGTATCATTTTTGGGGAATCTCAGTCAGAAACCATGAGGTTCCGTTGTGCAATATGGATCCTAAATTGGGACGATACTGAATTTTTCTTGGAAAATATTATTTTTTGGTTCCCCTTGCAACTGACCGGCAAAGACCTTGTAAAAAAATAAAGCAAAAACACATCTTTGGCACATGTCTTTATAAACTGTGGTATGATGCTATGTGAAGTACTTAGGTTAATAAAAGAATAGAAGACTTCGGACCAGAGAATGTAGAAATGAAGTGCTGCTCGATTATAACAACATATTAGCCCTTATTTTTCAAAGCAGAAGGTTTCCTTGGAACAGTTCCTATCACACATGTAGAAGTTTCAAGTTACTGGGTTACCTGGTGTGGACTGCGATCAATAATTGACTGTTCTTTAAATTTAAGCTTGCAGGAGTACTGGCCACTTCCATTGATGCGCATTGTGCCATAATGATCACAGTAAATTTTGCCAATTATGATATTGTAAATGGAAGTAGTCACTTTACTCCACCGAAATGTTTCTCCGTCATCAAATTGGAGGGTAAGAATGCCTATTGGGTCAAGCTGAATGGATCGACCCCAGAACTTCCCTTTCAGATTGGAATCACCCCAGAATCTCCAACCTCTACCATCACAGTGGCATGCAACAACCATTGGGTGATGACTGACCTGAAATAAATATTAGTTCTTGTCACAACCACGTTTTTTTAATCAATTCATGTGAATACCTTCTTAATCAAGTAACTTCAGTGAGCACTATAGGTTACTACCACTAGAAAACATGCAAGGTACAAACAAAATCAATGACAGGAACTAGGAATTAAATTATTAGTTCGCCTCTGTTTTCTAAAATACTTATCCATGGCCTTGGAAGAAATCATTTCATAATACTTGTCTGACAATGCTACCAAGTGTACAGTTATTTCTGTATTTCCACTCTACCCCTAATCAAATGTTCAGAAGACTGGGTGCTCTATAATTACCAAGCATTAAACTTGCATGCTCTATAATTACATTTAATAGCGATAATGGATAGTCATTTCACATTTTCTTTTTCCTGAAAGCATTACTTTCTCAGACTTTGTGCATGGTGTGCTATGGACAAGTATTGCAGAACGGTGTATAAAATAGTTCATAGTTCAAACAGCTGTGCAACCTTTTCAGAGAAAAAACGAAGTCCTTTATCCGGATAGTCAGCTTCATATGTTTCCCCCAGTAGGGGATTGAAGGGTTTGCATTGCCGACCTTCAGTTGAAGCATAACCTGATACTGCAAATGCAGCTACATGAAGTATCCTCATTAAGCTGTCACCCTACATTGTATTTCCCAAGAATCATTGCACTGCAAAACGCCAAAACATAAAACATTGATAGGAAGAGAAGCATAGCACTCAAATTAGGGTGAAGATTACAAAACTTGACCTGCAGGGGTAAGACAGCCCCTGGACAATTTGCTGAGAAGATCTTCTTACATAGGTCAAGAAAATCCCCAAACCCCTGCCCCACCCCTGTGCATTTGGCATGGGACAGATGAGGGGACTTTTTTAAAACCCTAGCCTAAAATTCGCTCCCAAACTAACTTATTTCCTAAAGGAAAGCATATTGCATAACAAAATTTGTAGCCAGAGAAGAACCAAAAGGAAATTGGATACGAGGTTCTCATTTTTAATCAGTGTACCGTTTTTTTTTTTCCTTTTTGGGTGGGTGGGTGGGTGGGGGGGCTTAGATTCTCCTATGGTTTACATGCTATATAGAGATTCTCGTCTCTAATGATATCAGAAATTTAAACAGCTTGCACAATGAGTTTGGATGATAGAGATAACCTAGATGACTAGACAGTTCAAATCAGTAAAGTTATTCATACTAAACATGGCCTTTTTCCAATTATTCAACACCTTTACATAACTTGTTTGGACGAACCAAAACTGGCAGGAATTTCAGCCAAATCCAGGCCTAAAAGTTCTCGGTTGGCCAGGAGACAGGATGGGGCAAACAAACAAGGCTTCAAATGAAGTTTTTTTTTTTTTTTTTTGATTGTTTTTTTACGTGGACCAAATTTAGTTACATGAACCATGTTTTCTGATCGTCTGATTAATCGCGATTAATCGTCCTGATCGGTTCCGAGCACTCAATTAGGCCCTCCGATCAGATCAGAGACACTGGGCTGCTTTAGTTACTCAGCTGCATTAGTTACTGTTCTGTCATCTCCTCTCCTCTACACTATGCTCAAATCTTGATGCTTTGTTTCTTTGGTTCTTTATTTACTATATAAATATATAATATATGGTATATATACCATGCATATATGATCTATATACTTATAGTCCTGCTATTTGGTGGATGATTATATGGACAATCAGAGGTTGATTAATCGTCCTGATCGACGATTAATCGTCCTGATCGGTACCTGATCGATCAGAAACGATCAGCCGATCAGAAAACATGGTACATGAAGTGTCAGACATAAAACATATAATGCAGTGCGATATTTCTGAATAAGAAAATTATAGTTACTAAAAAACCTTGGCCATGCACAACTAGACCAATATCAAATTTTCTCTAGACTCCCAAAAATGTTTGATTAAGCAGTTGAAAGATATGGAAGATCTTACAAAGAAAACTAAAATGGAACCATAAAGAAACACTAAACAGAATCTCACCTGTTTTCCCCAGTGTAGTGCATGGTCAACCAAGTAAGAGTACTCCAAATCTTCAAAACATTTTTGTAAAGAAGAAAGAGGCTCGTTGAAATAAACGGGTAGACAAACACCTGAGAGATCTTTCCCTATATTTTCTCTAATTATTGACCATAATCCTATATGCTTCTCTTTTTTCCTTAGGCTCCGGTAGCTTATCCCTACGTGGCACAAAGGGATATTTAGTAGTCTTGACAGTATTTGTAACAGAATCTCCAACATATTCTGATCCAAAAACTTGTGCAGTTAATTCCCTCCTTTGACATGAAGCACTCCGTAAAGACTCTGCAGATAAAAAGTCTCTTGTATCAAAGTATGTAACTTCATCTTCTTCAGTTTCAACTTCAGCCACGTGGCTTGCAGTGTCAGGGTCTGATTCAGTTGTACTTCCTCCTGATAAAACTGAATAGAAATCTGCACATTTGGCAAACAGCCACAAAAGAAAAACAAAAACATTTTAGGATGAGCTGGACATAAATCTAGTACACAAAATAATTTCAAGTTTCTTTTCTAAAAAAAAATGAAGTTACTATCTGACGAACAAATGTGCATGCTTCTTTGTGTAGGAATAAAGCCATACAAATATGTATCACTCCAAGCAAAATTTGTATCCATTAGCATTGTTATAACAACAAATATAGACGAAGCAAGTAATTTATAACATTTTTCTTTTGCCTATTTTAGTTTTAAATATTTATGGTCATAGGTTATGAGGCAAATAAAGGAAGTAAGCCAAATTATCAATTTGCTCACTGCTGCCTCGCAAATTAGTAAATAAAATAAGTAATAAATGGAGCATCTGAACAATTTTTTTCTGATGAAAACAGTATGAGAGCACCTTACATAAATACATAATTTTTTGCTATGTATATACCATAATTGAGCATATATAAAGGGAACCAAAACAACAAGCCACATGCCTATGTAAAGGCAAGAAAACATGGGGCTGAACCACTTCCTTGAAAGAGAAGTTTGCCAAGCTATATCTGACATCTGACATAAGCTTTATACAAGATTAAAGCTAATAATACAACAACAACATAGCCTTTAGTCCCAAGCTAGTTGGGGTAGGCTAGAGATGAAACCCATATGAAACAAGAGCTAATAATACAAACTTTGAAAAAATTTGAATAAAATAGTTAACCAATCATATTTTTTTAGTAGATTAAACTGTATCACCCACATGAAACTGTCAAAAACCATAATATTTGTTAGAAAGATAGATGAGTGCAATATTGGATGAGTGTAACAATATATTTATTTATAGAACCTTCATAAAGGCTTGCTAATTACCTCAAGCTGTATATCTGATTAATAAAAAGGACACATAGATAAGTTAAGCTAGTCAGTATAAATGCTTTGGTTCTTGAACGTCCATATTCAGAAAAACTCAATCCCTCCCCTGATGTATTGCATTAATAGAGAATCACAACACAGGCCCGGACCACCTTGGAACACACTGAAAGCAGCATAACTCAGCGATGTCCCTTTTTTTTGTAAAGCCGCTGAGCAGTTATTTACAAAAAGATATATGCACACCAGCTACAGGACTAGATCACTAAACAGAGATAACTATGTTCATACCTCACAGGCTCACAGTATTAGGACATATAGAGAAGAATAACTTGTATGTTTCACTAAACAGAGAAAACTATGTTCATATCTCACAGTATTAGTTCATGTAGAGAAGAATACACTTGTATGTTAATAGATTAGTACATTACTACAGTGGCATTTGGGATTCATAGCTTCCACTGGAAAAGGAAAGCAAATACTCTCTGGTCAAAATTGTAAGTCATTATAGGTACATAGCTTTGACTATGCGTCTAGATATACACAAATGTCTAGATACATATAATAAAAACTAATTTTAAAAAGCCAAAACAACTTACAATTTGGAATGGAGGGACCGAGGGAGTATCAAACATTTATAATGGGGCCAACATACAAGACTCTTCAGGTTCTAAATACATTATTATGATGCGTAGCCATTTATTATTCTTCATTCATTGCAACAGAATCCGAAGAAACATGTTGTCAATTGTAGTATGCCTGATGATAGGCCCAAGACCTGGGCTGATGTACCCGACTGGGCCCAAAGCAGACCCGGCGTGAAGAGTACCCGGCTGTAGCGTGCCCGCCGGAGGGAAATTAAAAATAGAATCTGCTTTGGAGATATAATTTAATAGGATTGGTTTGTTTAGAAAGAGTCCAGATCTATAAGGACTTATCCTTTAGTTTACTTAGAATACAAGTCTACTAGGGACTATAAATATAGGGACGATGTAACTATTGGCAGAAAGTACAGCCTTGGCTCTTTATCCCCTTCCCCTTCTCTCAGCCTCGGTCTCCTCTCTCCCTCTATTGCGCCTCCCCTCTTACCCACGCCCTAAACCCTAGCCGCAAGCCCCCTGCTCCATAGCCGTCACCCCCTCCCCCAGAATGATGCTTACACATGTGAAGGCGACATACTAAGAGTAACAAACCATCTTGAAAAATATTGAAAATGAGCATTTAGCAGCAGCTGTACAACAAGAACTGAAGTGGTGGGAGCAAACCAAGGCAAAATGGTTGCAATACAACCTGATTAGTATTTAACAAAGAGAGAATGACGTTTAACCATACTCAGCTGAACACTGGATAATTATGTAATTTGACTATTGAAACTATGACTGCATATCTGATCACTTATGTAAAAAATGTGGAGAGAAAAGTCAAGATGCACAGAATGAATCCTTCAATTTTGCCATATGAATAATAAAAAAAAAAAAAAAAAAAGAGGTGTCAAGTGTTTCACACCAAAATGGCATAACATTTATGTCAACCCTAAACATTTTGGCAGTCACCGAAAGATGATGTAAAACAGGTTGCAAACACAAAGGTAAGCAAAATCATAGGGAATAGTATTGTAGCATGAGTAATCAAACTACTAACCACTTTGTCTGCTGTTAGCATAGCCAAGTATTTCCCTCTCCTTAGTCTCATGGACAACTGTTCTCTCCAGCTCAACTTTCTCCGTCTGCACCAAGAAATGGACCATGCTGATGGTCAAATTCTTTCACTTTAAAATAAAAAATTGTTCGCATAAGTTGAACAAAAGAATCTTTAAGGAAGTTTGCAAGGATGAACTTATACAGTTGCAATGTGCTTTATAAGCAATCCAGATGTTAAAGAAATTGCATCATACTAAGACACAAATTCCACTTCGCTGGTTACCAAGTATTTTAGTAAACATAAATGTATCTGTCTGAGATGACTAGCTTGTTCCAATTAATGAAAAAGAAATGCAAATGGATTCTATTTATCGATAGTATTATTATAACCTTATATCACATAATGCTCATATTCATATCCTTATATCACATATAGCTCATATTTACAAAATGTTTGCAACTTTTAACACAAAACATGCAAAGCACGCGTTGCATGAATATCATCATGTGATACTCGCTGATGTCATTATTGTTGTCAGTTGTCAGCACCACATAATAACGAGAATGAACCAAGCAATTATGTAAATATATGCTTGCAGCAACATGACAGACAAGTTATGCAAGGCATTAATGCGGGTACTCTGCTAATTACAGGATAGCATGCAATGTGAAGCCCAAGCTCAGATTAAGCTCAGTGCTAAATCATTATTAATATTTTTGTGCTTTGCAAATAATGATATTTTTCGTTTGTTGAAAAGTATGGAGATATTTTCCCTGATGCTAGTATTTTTATTTCTAATAATCAATTCTAGAAAAGGCAATAACAATAACAAAAAATAAAATCAGATATTATTAAGTAATCAAACTAGAGATAGAAAGATGACCTCCAGTTGCCGGAGGCGGTCTATCAAAATAGAATGCTGCTGCTGCTGAGACTTTATCTGGTTGTGCAGTTCCAGCAGCTCACTCATCATAATAGACTCACACTCCCTGACCACTGCTTCACTCAGACCCTCCTGCAGCAGCCGTTCCCTAAGCTTCTCAGAGGACAACATAATGTCTGCCATGGAACCAAGATCATTGCCAGTCAGTGACCGTGGGAACTGATCCTTCGCTGCCAGCAATGCATCTATCCACGCATTCCTATCTTCCTCAGTTTCACACCTCAAGTGTAGCGTCTTCGTCCCACTGAATATGTACAGCCTCTTATCATCAGACTTGCTTGCACGAATAGATGAGACCTGAATACCACAGAAGGAAATTCCTACAAAATTGAGAAATCTATCCTGCTTCCTCAAGCATTGTGCTAAAGCATTCAGATAATTCCACAGTGACACTGCATTAAACTAAATCTTCTGCATCAATGCAAACATATACATATCCGCCCCACTTTTTTTTTACTCTAAGCACATTTACCCAAACAATATTCATGGTCCATTCATTACACGGAGAATGCAGCTTAAGAATTTTACTTCTCAGTGCCGGAGCAAGCACGCCTGAAGAAACGGAATCCAATGGCAGCAGCAGCATACCTTGAGGTGTATCTCGCCGAATGGCTTCCACAGCTTTCCTGCCCCCGCGGTCGTCACCTCCCGCACCTGCTGCAGCGCACTCCCATCCCCGATCACTCTGCCTGCAGCAGCAGGAGCGAGCGACGCGGCCACCTCCCCTCCACCTGCCCCTCCGCTGCCTCGGAGCTTGTAGTAGGATAGCACCCCATCCTCGAGCACGAACCACCGCGACCGCCACCCTTTGCCGTAGTTGACCCACTTGTGCAGCACCCCGGCGACCGCATCCTGCTGGGCCTGGGGTGCCGGCGCCGGCGGCGGGGCGCTGGCGAGGATGCGCCTCGGGTGCTCGTGGAGCTGGTCCGCAGCGTGCTCGAGCGAGACCGGCGCGATGCAGCATAACGGGTTCATCGCGACGCCGCCACCCGCCCTCTCGCGCGATGTGGATCAAGGGAGCCCGCTCCCCACTCAGGAGGCAGATGCCACCTTGCGGCCTCGCCCGCGCCCCCACCCGCACCCGCCGCCACCACCACCGCCGCCTAGGTTTCGCACAACCATGGAGATCGGCGCCGCATCGGCCGCGCAAAGACACAGCAGCAGCAGCAGTGGGAGGGAGTACTGGGCGGCGCAGTACTACCGTCGAGTAGTGGCGTTGGGGATGTTTTTTTTTTTTTTTTTTTTTTTTTTGAACATTTGGGGATGTGTTTTGATGGCGACAAAGGGTGGTGTTTGGTTTGGAAAACGTATTTCTGTTTTTTTTTTTTTGAGGAAAAAAAAACATATTTCTGTTGTTCAAAACGGTTGAAGCCTATTTTTGGCCCTCACCTCTTTGATTCCCAATAACAAAAGTCTACTCTCTCAGGGGACGGTATTAGAAGTCGTTTAGGGACAAATGACCCAATCTCCAAAACATAATTTTAACCTCTTATTATTATAAAAATATTAATAGAAATGTGATATATGTATACTTTTATTAAAGTATTTTTTAAGACAAATCTACTCATATACTTTTTACATTTACAAAATCAACAACTTAAAAGTTATTAATGATTTATATTCCCGATGTTTGACTCAAACCTTGTCCAAAACGACTTCTAATACCAGCCCGGAGGAGTAGATGTCATTCTCGTTTCTGAAAAACAACGTTTTTAAGCTAGCGACAATATATATTTAAATATATAAATATTTATATTAATTAATTAGTAAGATCGCTAATTCTAGTTTCTTAACAAATTTATTTGAAGATATAAATGTTGCACATTTTTTTGGATGGAGGGAATATTTAGCTTGTTAAATACTTATATAGAAGGGAATATATCTAGTGCAAACCATACAAACTTCTAATTTAGGCCACACGATGTAGATCCAAGGGGCACGAGGTGATAACCACAAAGGAGGTGAGAGGCGAGGCGGTTAGGTGTAAAATTACCTAATCTCCTCATGTCTCTTGAATCAGCATCCTATGATCCAGATTAGAAGTTTACACGGAGTGGTTGGTTTGCACCGATACGTTGCCTATATAGAATCGTTATATTTAGATTTACTTATTCATGAGTAGTGTATGCATTAAAATATTTTAATAAAAAACTAAGAAATGCCGTGTAGAATCATTATATTTAGAGTAACTATGTGTTGGTTACTCCTATATTGTTGGTGCTCAATAGTGCTATGCATGAGTTTAGTGGATATGAGCCATGATGTCATGTGGCTAGGTGGAAGATCAAGACATATGGCTTGGCTAATGTAACTAATGTATGTGTGTATATATGTTAGTTTTCTCCATTTGTTTTATCTTAGTTGGCAGTTGGATTTCGTCGATAGGATCGCCAACAATCAGTTGGTTTTGATTGTGATCCACGTGTACACCTCTATGTAAGCGCATTGCATCAAAACCAGACGCCTTTACATGCAAACAGTACCCTTACCGCTAGTGACACAACATTTCATCTTGGTGGGAGTGTGAGGGTTTTCCATATTTTTTTGGCGCCTTGGTGGGAGGCAAAAGCGTAGACAAAAGGACCCGCATCGACCTCTTGACTCAGAGTGTACAACACGGCGTATTCGCTTGTCTTGACTCGTCTTCTTTCAGCTTATTCTTTCTCATAGAATAATATTAAATCGGTCAAAATCAGCTATCACCAAAATCAACCGAATAGATTCACTGAATCTTGACATCGATGGTTGCTTTAGCTCCAACTCCTTGTAGTGGTCGTCACCGTCCCTAGGCACCATCACGAGAAGAAAAGTTATCGGCTTCCAGCGGAGGAGGCGGCTACAACATGAGGAGGCCACCCATCCCGTACCGTGACCACCCCAACGCATACCAGCCACCACTTTTGTGTCGCTGTGGCTTGAAGATGCTTCGGTGGATTTTGTGGAGTGATGAAAACCCGGAGATCGGTACCACAAATGATGAAAGGCAAATGTGACTCAATTTGTATCTTGTTCATTCTGTTTTTCGCAATGCAAATATAATTTCACAGTTCCATATAATGTATTACACAGGTACCATATTTTTCAGTGGACAGGATACAAATTTTTTCAGTTGTATCTGAACAAGATATAATGTATTACAAAGTTCCATATGTTTTAGTTGCACACCATGGTATATGCTTGTTGACCATTGATCTCGAGTACTGATAATTTCAGTCAGCAGCGACAGTGCCTTTACGTACCTACAGTTCTTTTTCCATCAACAAATTATGCTCGATCACTATGCAATACCACATGGTCCAGAAAATAAATCTATATCTAGAGGAAGATAATCAGAGGCTATCTGCATTGGTGGCACAAAGAATGTAATGAAATGGTAGGTTAATGACTGTATATAGCATACAACATGAAAAAGCTGCACAGTTGGAAGATGGATGTCTCTTATTTAACCTCTACAAGGCGGCTCGGGTTGCCCAGCTCGGCGGCATCCACGGTAGTAAAATTAATTTTACCGTTTGATCCTCGTAATCAACGTGTAGATCTTGATTTAGCTACTGTTTAGATGCCTAATCCTAAATATATATAACCGCCCCTCTTCTTAATTTTCTCGGCAAAAAAAAAAAAGAAAAAAACTCTCTCTTGTTCTCTCCGTCTCTCCCGACGCGGCGCCGTCGCTGGAGCGCTCAGGCGCCGCCGCCTCCGCCCCGCTCCCGCGCCTCCGCCCCCCCTTCCCCCCTCCCCTCTCCGCTTCCTCCCTCCTCCCCTCTCTCCTCTCGGGCGGGCGGCCGCGGCGTCGTCAGACGCCGGCACAGTGTCCGCCCTCGCCGCCGTCGTCCAGCCACGGCACGGCGGCAACGGGCGCCGCCGGTGCCGCCGGGCGCACCACCCCCCCCCCACGGCGTGTCCCGGGTTCTCGGGCGCTCGTTCTTTGTCGCGTCGCGCGACCTAGGTTTGGTCTCTTCCCCTTTCCACTCTCTCCTTTCTTACTCCTCCCTACGGGATCTCTCTCCCAGCGTTTGCGAGGCTTCCCCCCCCCTCCCTCATTTCACGCGATCTATCTGCAGATGGATTTGTTTGCCTATGCCGGGCGAAACCCTAGCCGCCTGTCCCCATTTTTGACACGATTTTTAAATTACAGTTGGGCTACCTTTGCCTACCTGCGGGGGCATCCACGGTAGCAAAATTAATTTTGGCCGTCCGATTTCATACCTGTTCGTTGGGACTGCATATGTGAGTTGGTTAGTTTATGCCCATGATGAAATTGTTCGGGCGCTTTTATTATGTGCAATCACCGATGATCAATATCTTGTGAGAGATTTGGCATTTTGATGCCTTCATACTCCAGGATCGTGATCAAATGACGATTGAATTATTTCGAGGCCTCTCGAATGAAATTTGTAGAGATTTCTCTATTTTTATGCCCATGATGAACGAATATCGTCGATGATCGGTGTCTTGTGAGAGACTTGGCATTTTTCTAGCTATTTGGATGCCTTGATACTCCAAGCTCATGATCAAATGGCGATTGACTTATTCTCGAGGCCTCTAAAATTTGTAAACGTTTCTCTATTCTTATGTCCATAATGAAATAGTTCGAGACACTTTTATATGATTTGTAATTTACAATACAATATCGGTAGATGATCGGCTACTTGTGAGTGCCTTGGCATTTTCCATCTTGATGTCTTCATACCCTAGGATTATCTTTGAAATGACAATTGACATATTTCGAGGCCGGGTTTCCTTTCTCGAGACTATCTGTTATGGTATACATCGAGGACATGACCATGCCAAAGATATTTGATTTAGTGCACTGCGGTGCTCATGATTTTATACAATATATTGAAGCGAGAACACCATGTCGGATGTATTTGTTTCCTTTGTTGGTGTCTTTGCAGTGCTTATGATCTTGGCCATGTCCGCCGGTGATGAGTACACACTCCTCTTTGCCGCTAGATTAGTTTGAGGGAATAGGGTCTTCTTGTGATGAATACACGATATAAATGTTTAATGTTTCATGTAGTGATCATGGGCCATCCTTCCTCATTTTACTCCTCTTTATTTTTCTACCGAGGCAATGCTTATGAGCTATGATGATTCTTCCTCTCACATCTGTCCAGTGTTCTTATAAATGAGGCGGTGATCATGAGAATGTTGATTTTATTTTTGCCGTCTTTGTAACCGAGGCACTAATTCAATTTTTGCAGTTCTTTAGTTGAGGCGTGATCAGTTGGTTGCTTCAGTTTTACGTTTCCTTCGTATCTGTTCTATTTTGTGTGCTTTGGAGCCTTTCTCGCTTCTTTTGTGATAAGCGAGGCAATGGCACACCATTAATCGATTATTGCCTTTGCTCTTGCACTTATACTTTTTATGATCATTGCCTATGGTATCAACGGTGCATTATTATGCAATCTGAGCTTTTGCTTATTGCCCATGAAGTGATACATATATTCTTCTTAATTCTAGGCCTCTAATCACTGTATGCCATCAATGCTTGTGCAGTCAGATTATATACTTTTGGTTCTGAGCACACACCCTATTCCCAGAGATAGTCAAAGTTCCAAAATAATTGAATTTTTTTGTTGTTGTATCGGTTTGTTTTGCGTTAACCAAATTTAGGTTTCATCTTTAAAATAAAAAGATGCCAGTTAAGAGTGTCCCAAAGGTGAAGTGAGATCATGAAATGCGAGGTATGTACTTCTCTCCAATTAATGCAGTGATATGTTGTGGACCGAAAATAGATGATCTTACTTCTCTCCATTTAATGCATTGATATGTTGTGAGCTAAAAAACGCTGATCTTCTCTATTTCTTCGTCCCTGAACTTGGCTTGCCTTGGTCCACTCACCTAAAAAAATAGTGTTAGTAAGTCCATGCTTTCCTATCAGTTTTTAAAAAACCTCAACATGCTTATAAAAAACACTTTATCACTTTGTGACCTTATTTACGTATGATTGTATAAATAATAAATATGAATAGTGGTACTCAAATGTATATTTCACCATTGTTTCCCTTTTTCGATTCGCCATTACAATTACTTGAGACAATAGTCAAGAGTCATCTAATATTGTTTGTTTCTACATTTCAGATTCGAGAGAACTCGATTTGCCGTCTTCCATCATGTCGACCTTGGAATTACGTTTCACAAAGGCGGTGTTCACAGCTTACGCTCTTCTTAGAGGTAAACAGATCATGCTTCTTATCATGTGCTCTGTCGTTTGCTAATAATTGCTACCTATTGCGAGATACTTTTGATTTGTTCAGCCTTGCTATGTGCAACGCCGACGCATAGACCGTTTGTCTAGGTAAGCTACCACCCTCTTGCTTCTGTTGTTTTCACACCCTATGTCATATTTGCTTAGTATATACATGCTTTTTCTTGCATCATGCCCTTCCAGTTATAGGGTCATGTGCAGTAAGGACATAGTCAACACCGGTGCTTATCCTGCTCCCATGTAATTCAGTACATGTTAGTCCTTCTATGGGTGCCATGGCCTTAGATGGGTTAAGTCTTGATTTTTCTTATATGTGTTTTTTTTTTGTTTGGAGCGCCCAAATGTCAAATCTCCATAGTCCTATGCTATTAATTTTTTTTTGTGTGTCCTATTGATAACAGCAGAATTAGTCTCAACCCAGAAAAATGAATCAGTTCCTATTGATATTACGGTGTTTTAAACCACATGCTTCAAACCACATGTTCGCTTGCGCACAGTGTTGTGTTGTCTATATTATAGATTATTTTTTTCTTTGTAAATATTGAAATGGTTGATTGTAACCATCGCTATTTCATAAAGTAGAATGCCATTCCATGTTGTGGGGTTTCGATGTTTCTTGGTGCAAACTGTGGCATAGTGATCGAACACATGTCATAATTCACTAGCGGTTCAGCTCTTTGTCTCACAGCCAGCTGTTCTAGCAACTCAGTGGTTGACCATTGTTAAAGCAAATTTCTTGTATTCAGTTCATCTTTGTGCTTATATCATCCTGAACTTTGAATTGATATATTTCGTAATAAAACTTCTAATGTTTTTCTGTTTTTTTTTTTTTCATGCAACATGCTCTCTCTTTTTTATTGATGGCTTCATGCACAATGCTCGGGACAGTGTACCAGTAAGGGAACTCATGCATGGTGAGAAATGTCGTGCAGAAGTGTTGCCTTTTACCTTACATATAGCTGAATTTGCTTAATAATAAAATTTGCATAATAAGTCATCCATGTTTTTCTCTATCGCTGCCTGTTCGAAGAATGAATTTGGCTACCGCTAAAATTATTGCAACCATGTCTGCAGTTAACGTGCCTTTAATTGGTATCTTAGTCTTCCGATCTCTTAGATTTTTTATTTACGCTTTTCACTAAATTTCATACTGTTAGAGGTGAACTTTGCTTACTACTTTAGAGGTTAAGACCTCCTATCCTATTCCCTTTTTTTGTCTTTGTGATTGTCTACTATAAACACATTTTGAGTCCAGGTCTCTTAGGCTGTCTCGCCATATTAGATCAGCTCATGAGAGTCAAGCATCTTTTGGTTGGACACATAGTTGCTTCGTATGCACTAAATCATGTGTTCAGTTTTCATAGTTGTTCTTTCAATTTGTTATAGGTTTGATTATTTCATTGTCCCCTGCCTTTTTCTATTCAGTTAACAAGTCAGGTTCATGGGTTAACCTTCATCATCGTTGAATTTGCCTTTCAAAAACATATTTCAATATGTAAAAAGGTTTCTTGGGGATGATATATCCTCACTAAATTAAATTTTGCAGGTTGGCATAATTTTGCGGGCCATGAGATTCGACAATACAACCTCCCTATATGTTGCTTTGGGTAAAATATACAGCTCAAAAAAAAAATATGCCTCCTCTTCGCTAGATGTTCCCTCTTTTAACGACGAAGGATTCTCTTCACGTGAAGAACTTGCTAGGTTCAAGGTATTATCTACACTAACACTTTCAAGTTTTGAGACGGTAGATTGTTTAGTCCACCTAAATGAACTAAGGCTTTTGGATTTATAGTGAAATGATGGTTCTTTTGTTGCTTCTTCAACTGCTTCCATAAATACCAACCATTGGTAAGAGCTCCCTCGCTTGTTGCAACCTCTCTATCCCCCTATCCTCTTCTTTGCCGATACACACGCATTATAAAATTGACGGAGATCTAAGATTTATCAGAGCCCAATTTCTTTGCATCATAGGCCGTCACGCATCCAACCTAGGACCAGATAGTGGAGAGATTTCATTTTCTGTTTTCCCCTATTTCCATTATCTTTGGTAGATGGTTAGAGGGGATAAAAGAGTAAGACATAGTGAAGGAAGCTAGGTGCTTTAAATTGATAGGTGGTTGGAGGACATAATGGAGGAAGCTATGTGCTTTGTACTAACAAAATGAACAGGCAATTTGTATTTTTGCTTTATCTTGACAAAATGAACAGAGCAATGCGTTTTCATACAAGTGGAATGAAAAGAGATTTATTCCTTTATGATATTTTTAGAACCAATAATAATATGGATTTCCTTGTTTTGGCATTATGTATTTTACACGATAGGTAATATTACTTTGATACTTGTAGGGCCTTCTTGAGCCATTATGGAAAGGTATTAGGCCTGAGTCCTAAAAAGGATTCAACAGAATTTGGGCAGCCACTCAATTTGCCGATGCACTTATAGGTCAATGCTTTTCTATGCAGCATGAGATATGTTGTTCATAATTTTTAGTTTTAGGATCCCATGTCTAATTGGCGCAATCTGTTATATCTTCCAGCCATTGGTTTTTCGGTATAGACTGCTGCCTTCTTAGAGCCTTCATGACTGATATCTTCTACATCGAATTTTTTCCAGGTATTTCGGGATCAAAGATCTCCCTTCTCTACAATGAACCCTAACTTTGTACACTTCCTTCCAGTACAAAGTCAGAGAGGAGCATCCATACATACACGTCATCGAGCAAATGGCATCAGGTATAAAAACTCTCACTCATGCATCTCCACGTTAGATAGCTATCTCAAGTTCTTGATGGTTTGCATTTACGATCTACATATCGCTCCCCACTCTTAATCGATAATGCCAGTATTAGGTCAACATCGAAACAAACACTCCTAGGTTCAGATTACTATAGAATTGACCCTCATCCCTGATTCAATTACCTCCTATGGCTTATGCCTCTCACCCCCTGCTCTTCAAATTCAGTTCCGATTAGCCCCACTACTTATGGATTGGATCAAAGCTCGCAAATAAAACGAATTCATCTACTGAAGACTTGAGACATAGATGCAGTACCACAGATGCTTGATTTTGAAAATCTGATAACCACCATGTTTTAGGTAGGTATATAAATGATTCATTATCGTTTATGCTTTCCTTTATACAACCCATTTAATAGATAGAACTAAAAAAATACTTACGCCTCACATCAGTTTCATACAGACACCAACAAATCCATAAGATTCTAGCATCTACAAATGTTCATTTAAATATTTATTTGATGCTGCAGAGAAAAAACAACATGTAAATAGGAACATATCTTTTTCCAAAACTTAGATAATCAGTTTTATACAGCTAACTTACAGAAGGCACCTAAATTAACGAAAATGAACCACATTGTTCAGCCCTGGACTGTCAGGAGTCTTGGACGCCCACGCATTCATCGTCAAAGAGGATGAGGCTGTGAGGACACATATTGATCAGTTACAAACTACAATAATCGCTATATATCCCAAACATGAGAGCAGAGCCATCTCCATTGATGACCTTCAAGCAATACACAACCAGTACAATAATTCCATCACCATTGGTGCCATATCTAAATACGGACCTGACTTCCTGCTACAAATCAACCCAGACAGAACACACAATCTCATGCTCTTTGTTGGATACCTAAGGATACCAACCATGTACAACTACTAGAATCAAAAATGAAATTGCATATCTGGCATGAACATTTTCCAGCTCTCTAAAGTGAACACAGAGGAATGTAATAAATAAAACTCACAGCTACCTAACTCCTACATATATGAACATTATGATTATAACTTTTAAAATAGCAGTACAGTTTAGCTTCCTGCTCTATTCACCTCCAATTATTGTACCAAGAATCATTCATACAGTAACATGCCTTGCTCTCTCATATTACAGGTACCATGGACAGGCCCCTGTTCTCGGACTTAAACCATCATCGACGAAGATGAAACCATCAAGACACGGACTGCACGGCGGCAGCACTACATACACATCCAAGTTCACCCGGTGACCGTTCAAGCTGGTTCCATAAACACCAACCTGTCGACCCGAGCCGCCGCGTCAGCGATAGCCTTAACAACTTCTTCCACGACGCACCATATCTATGTTTAACATGTCCACATGTCCCAGGCTCTGGACACGCTGGCACCTATCACGCTTGCAATGCAGTAGGTCGTATAATCTCGACAGGTGTGCTAGACTATTGTAGCCAAACTTAAGTATCGAGACAGTGATGTGAGAACATATCTATGTCCATGAACCATTTATGTAATATCATGACGTGGATTCGACTAGATCACTAACTTAAGTATCAATCACTGATGCGTTAACATTTCTATTTGTTTCAACTAAGTGTGTAACGTCTCTACTTATATGGACTATATGTGTAGTAGTACTGTCTAGATCACTCAAATATGTATTCCGCGGCATCCCTATTTATATGGACAATGTGTGTAATATTACTGGCCAGATCGCTCAAATATGTATTCCGCGCGCAAGGGCGCGCGCCTTCTACTAGTAAGCATGAAAGCTGATAGTAACTGGAGAGTAACTGGAGTCGAGGACAAAAACTAACATTTACAACTGGCAAAAAACACAATTTTTTTCTTATGTAGTACCAAACATTGTCATGAAGTGAGTTCTGGGTAAAGACACTGTCGAACATTGAAAAAGGTGCCTAGTTAAGCAATTTGCAGCTGATAAAGCTCCACACCTTTCCATTCTTAATTTTCTATGGACATACCATACGGATCAAGAACAAAACAAAAGTATGTGTCCTAACATTCTTGATATAGAACATTGCATCTTCCTTTAGACAACCCCATAGGTTGCCACCGCCCATGGACCAACAATGAAGTGTGCAAACATTAGAATGTGTTTGTCACAACTATTCAGTTATTTCCCTTTTCTAGATGTATGCCCAGATCTTGACTGAAACTTTATAACTCTTGAGATCATGGTAGTCAATAAAATGACATAATGATCTACTAATGTTGTTGCCTGTCACCCCACAAGGGAAAAACTTTCCTGCATATAGAGGATCCAAGCACAAGGACCAACAACAGAAAACAAAATTACCAAGCCTATAATCCCATAAATACATTTGTACTCTAGAAGGAATGATGTTTTGCATAAAATTTCTCATGGTGGCCAAAAGTAACATATTCTATTCTAATATAGGAGCGGAACTCTGATGGTGCTTACCCTAACAAGTTAGGAACGGAACTCTGATGGTGCTTGCCCCAACAAGTGAGAAGTTTATCAGTTCGACATTTCCCTTTCCTCACCTTTTGTCACAATGTTTACAATCAGTTGGTTTGAGGCACCTGTTGTACAACTACATGGCATCACATGCTAGAGCTACTGCCACTGTTAGAGAATATTTCTTGCCTTCAATGTAGCACCCTTCTTTCTTGCACCCTTGCACAGTGGCACTTCATGCTTTAGCGCAGTACTCTAGATCTGATCATGATAAATTCCAAGTCCTCACAACACATAAAATTCCTTGCTGCACATAATAAAAGTTGTTCATGTGCAGCACATTGATAATCAAATCAGAATGGTTGCTTTATCCTCAAACCAAAATGACTCTGCAATACTGGATCTATACCATCACAAATTCAATACCCAATTATCTCATAGCATATGCTCAGATATTCATCTTCATATTTTGAAGCAGCCATATCCTCAAGTAAATGATGAGCTAAAACCCATATCATCTGTTTCCTCAAGTATCGTGGTATGCACCCTTGGTAGAAGGCATGAGCTCTTCCCTTCACCTGAACCCAACTGCAACTAGGTGTCTTGACCATGCCAAGTTCTCTCATCCTTGATCTTATGCCTGCGACACTATTGGACTGACCAATTGCATCATATATGCCACAGAGAGTGACATAGTTGCTAGCATTGCCTTCTTCTAACTCAAATAACTTATAAGCTGCAACCTCTCCAACATCGACATTATTATGGATTGCGCAAGCAGAGAGCAGCGCTCCCCATAGACTGGCACCAGGCTCCATAGGCATCTTCCTTATGATTTCAATAGCTTCTTCAATTGCTCCAACATGCCCTAAGAGGTCAACCATACATGCATAGTGGTCAGCAATGGGCTCTATAACCATTTTTCTTATGATTCCAACAGCTTCTTCAATTGCTCTAGCACGCCCCAAGAGGTCAACCATACATGCATAGTGGTCAGCAGTGGGCTCTACAACATAGTGATCCTCCGGCCATCAGTCACCGGCCTAGAGTGGCTGCAACTTGACAGGATCGACATGAGCGTGACGCAATTTGGCTTCACCCCTCTGGACACCATCTCCTCATAAATCCTCAATACTTCTTTCCCCATGCCTTGGACACCATAGCAAGATATCAGCGTCGACCAGCTCACAACGTCCCTCACCTTCATGCTTGCAAACAATGCTTGCACTTCGTCAACTTGACCACATTTAGCATACATGTCTACCAATGCGTTCCCCACAACGATATCTGAATCAAAAGCAAAGCACCGCACCATCCTACCATGGATCTCTCTCCCTTTCATCAGCTGCCCTTCATTTGCACAGACATTCAACACATTTGGCACAACCCATTGCACTACTACAAAAGGCCACTAAGAGGGTGCCTGCCTTTTTGATTAGGGGCGGCTCATACTTTGAGCCACCCCTAATGTATGCAAAAATCCTGGCTGTTGACAAACCGCCCCTACTGACGACATATTAGGGGCGGCTCGTGTACCAGCCGCCCTACCGTTATCGGGGGGCGGTTCAATCACCAGCCGCCCTACTGTGGTCCATAATATGGGCGGCTCTATATTGAGTCGCCTCTACAGTGGGTTGCTAAATTTTAAAATGAGGCACTAAAAATTAAAATTTTGTAAACGACCTCGGATGGAAAAACTTCCTAAATATGAAATGTAGATCTCGAAAAGTTATGGAACTTTGTAGTTGACCACTTTTTAGTTTGAAATCATCTAGTCATGCAAAAGTTGTGTTCAAATGTCTCAAATTTGAAATTCAAATTTAGAACGACCTCGGACGGAAAAACTTCCTAAATATGAAATGTAGATCTCGAAAAGTTATGAAACTTTGTAGTTGACCACTTTTAGTTCGAAATCATCTAGTCATGCAAAAGTTGTGTTCAAATGTCTCAAATTTGAAATTCAAATTTAAGTAAATGACCTCGGACGGAAAAAGTTCCTAAATATGAAATGTAGATCTTGAAAAGTTATGAAACTTTGTAGTTGACCACTTTTTAGTTCGAATCCGTTTAGGGCCTCAAATAGTCAATTTACACTCGGATTTGTATAATATATGAGGACGCGGAATGAGATATAGACACATACAAGTGTGTAGCGCAGTGGAGGGGAGGGTCGCGCGAGCTCGAGGTCGCGGGTTCGAATCTTGGCGGCCGCAACATTTGCGAGAAAGCCTGAAAAATCACCATGTGTAGGGGATGTGGGTGGCTGGCCGGTGGGGTCCTCCCCGATTAAAAAAATCTTTTGTTATTTTTTGAATTTTAAAAATACGAAATCTGGGATTCACATTAGGGCGGCCCCTGATGTGTTCATATTAGGGGCGGCTCCTGTCAACCGCCCCTAATGTGGAACCACATTAGGGGTGTTTTATTAGGGGCGGCTGGAGGAGCCACCCCTAATGAGCATCTTCAGCCGCCCCTAATGTGATTGTCTGTAGTAGTGTTGGTCCCGTGCCATATCCACGCACTCAATCTGTGCCTTCCCAAAAAGTTTCAGGGTCTCTTCTGAGCTCCTAGCCCTCGCATACCCAGTAGCCATGCAGTTCCATACGACAGCGTCTCTCTCTGGCATCTCGTCAAACACTCTAGCCGCATCAGACAGCATCCCGGTCTTCGCATACATGTCCAGCAGTGCGCCAGAAACTACAACATTAGCTAGCAACCCGAGCCATAGAGCGAAGCCATGGAACACAGCGCCAACGACCGTGTCACGCAGCTCAGCACACGCGTGGAGCACGGCGGGGATGGAGTACCTGTCGGGACGTAGCCCCGAGGTGAGGAGTCGGGAGGCGAGCTCCACAGCCGCCCCTACCGGGGGGGCCGCGAGGAAGACGTTGTAAGCGTGCATGGATGAAGAGGGCATTCCATCGAAGACCTGGCGAGTGCGATGCAGCATCCCACAGCGGCTGTAGAGCAGGACCAAGTCGATGTTCAGTGTGGCATCCGGAAGGAGCCCGTCGACCAATCCCTGTGCGTGGAGCTGCCCGCTCGGGAAAAGCGCCCTGCTCACCGTGCACCGGCGGATTAAGGACCGAGACGGCCGTTGGCGGTGACATTTCAATGACCGCTATATAGGCAGTACTGGGTGCGATGACCACCGTACAGGCGGTACTGGATGGGTTGCTGGTGTTTAATGAGCGGAGCGGGCTACGAGCCATGCCAATGATCTAGTTGGCCGAGCTAAAGGACCAAGGTGGTAGGTGAGGTGCGGCCGGCGACGCCGACGCGGTGGCAGCAATTCGTCACCACATTGAGTTTGTGGCTCAGCCTGGGTGTTCGGTTTAAACCAAAAATTCGGTTCGGTTCGATTCGGTTTAGAAAAATGTTTTAAGATTTCAAAAGTTGATCAGTTTTCTAAAATACCAGAAACCAACTAATTCAGTTTAGATTTTAAGTTTTGTTTTTTGATTTTAAGTTTTTAACCAAAGAAACCGATCTGCAGCAATAGGGCAACAAGTACTAGCAGACAACAGATAAATATGTAATGATTTCAAACATTACAGATAAATCAATTGACAGCAAACAGTAGAGATGGCATCGGATTGGTTTCGGGGTGGTTATCCACGAGTTTCCTCGCTTTTCGGGTTTGGTTCTGGTTTTTCGCCCACGGTTTTCAAGTTCGGGTTCGGGTTTGGTTTTTACCCGTGGATATCCAATGGATATCCAAAATAAATCATTTGGAATTAAAACTCATGTTTTATAGTATGTTAATAATAATTTGTTTACTTAGATTATTGAATTTATTTAAATCTGACTCACGAAAAATATTTATTATTTGTTGCCTCTTGTTGATACGTGTAAATTTGTGTATATATATCCTCGGGTTTCGGGTATCCGTTCAGGTTTCGGGTATCCGCAGGTTTGGTTTTGGTGATGGATTTCCACCCAATTGATTTCGGGTTTGGGTTCGGTTTCAATTTTGGGTTTCGGTTTTGGGTGCACGGAGACTCCATCGAAACAAACCCAACCCATTGCCATCCTTAGCAAACAGCCAACCATTTTAGACAATCTAGTAGCAAAATCAATAGTCTACTAGCTGCCAGCAAAAAATAGATAAATCAATTGATAGCAATATGCTAATGAGTTCAAACATTACAAATTCACACAACAATTTACAATAGCAAAGATAATGAGTTCAAACATTACAAATCCATAGAACTTGACAAATGACAACTTATTCATTCCAGATTTTCAGATTCCACATAACAGCAGCAAAGGAGACACTTAAACAGCTTCCATTCGGCCATTCCTCCAGCAGGCATCAACAAAAACAACAAGAGAATAGGATCAAGATGCAGTATTGTTATCCTTAGAAATGGATAGTGCACCAATTTCTATATAAAAAGTGATTACATTTCAGGTAGTGTTCACTGTAGTCATTCTTTGCAATAAGTGATCATGATAAAGATAATAAATGATAACAACTAAGACTTCACAATTAAAATTACCTTCCTCAAACTTGGCCAATGCATTTGTGTCCTCTTCAACACCTTGGTAGTAGTGTCACAACCCGTTTTCCGGTCAACGCGAGAGGAAGAAGTAAGAGCGTGACGTGGCATAGACGAATAGCGGCGGCGGCGGCACGGCGTCGGCGTTAGCCGGGGCGAGGCGCGGGGAGGCGTCTTGGCGGCGGCGGCGAGCGCGGGCGCGCGAGGATGGCGGCGGCGGCGGAAGCCGGAGAGCAAGGTAAAAACCTAATTATTTTCTTCCCGATTGTCTCACGATAGTTGCCCCCATATTTATATGAGGGGTTTACAATTGCTAACGGGCCAGGCCCATTAGTCTTTTTTCTAACTCTCTTTAATTTAATCTAATAATAATAATAATAAAGCTAAATAATAATTAAATATTTGGCCACTCCGCTTATCTCGGGCGACTTCGACCGAGTCGACATCTCTCCCCGCCTGGAGATTCAGCTCGTCCTCGAGCTGGAAGTCCGGATAGATTTTGTTGAATAATTCAGCATCTTCCCATGAAGCATCTGCA
This sequence comes from Hyparrhenia diplandra, assembly GCA_015847255.1. NCBI lineage: Eukaryota > Viridiplantae > Streptophyta > Magnoliopsida > Poales > Poaceae > Hyparrhenia > Hyparrhenia diplandra. The sequence continues at coordinate 293,397 of JADLZK010011667.1, forward strand.
GCAGGTTTGTTCTTCCATTTGATGAGCACTTGAAGCTGACCCTGGCGGACTCTTGTTTTGAGCATTAATTCAGGTTCAGGGACCGGTGTGCCATCATGAATCCGAAGTTAATTCCGAATATCCGTAGGTATCTCCCCACGGTGTGGTTTGAGCATGCTGACATGAAAGGCATTGTGTATACGGGTTCCGTGGCGATTCAATGCATATGTTACTGGTGTAATAATCTTGCTCGATCTTTGAAGGGTCCAAAATATTTAGGAGAGAGCTTGCCTTTGTGTAAATCAGATATGGTTGCCCAGAACGGGATAAAAGTTTGAGCCAAACATAATCACCCACCTTAAATTCTCTGTGCGTATGTTTAGCGTCAAAATATTTTGCGATAATAATCCCGAGATAGCGCAAAACGAACCTTTGTCCGAAAGTGAGAAAAATATCCCTCCGAGTTAGTAAGTCATCCCACCGGTAATGTTGTCTCACCCGGATGATAACCACGGATTGTAGGGGGGTCACGCCCGTACACAAGTTTAAACGGTGTTGTTTTGGTCGAAGCATGATATGAAGTATTATAGCAATATTCAGCCCAAGGTAACCATCTTACCCAATCCTTTGGTTTGTCACCGATCAAGCAAATAGCAGATACATCGTAATAATTTTATTGACGACCTCGGCCGCGGCCATGCGCTTGAGGATGATAAGGCGATGTTGGTGACAAAATAATGTTGGATAGACTGAAAATTTCTTGCCGAATTGACTCATGAAGATGACATCTCGATCACTAACCACGATCTTGGCAAGCCATGTAGTCTAACAATCTCGAGAAAATTTTACGAGCTCTTTGAAGTTCTTTGTATACGGATGAGAAAGGGGTATAAAGTGAGCATACTTGGAGAGACGATCAACCACTGTTAAGATTACTGATTTAGATCCAACTTTTGGAAGAGCTTCAATGAAATCCATTGAGATATCCTCCCAGATCTGCTCTGGAATTGGTAAAGGCTGAAGAAGCCCAGCTGGATGAAGGTGTTCAGTTTTGTTGCGTTGGCAAACCAAACAATCATTCACAAAATCTGTGACAATGCGTTTATCATGTTTGACAAAGAAGGTCTGACGGAATCTATGCAATGTTTTTTTGTATACCCTCATGTCTTTGAATCATGGATTGCATGGAGAATGGTCGAAGATGTTTGGGACGATTTGGAAAGCCATACCTTTTGTTGAACAAGATCAATCCATTGCGAACTTCCCATGCAGCGTCCTTACCGTTGATTATAGAATCAATAAGGGCTATAGCTTCATCACTGAATGCAATTTCCTCCCGTAGCTGGTCAAATAACCCCAATTGAATTTCTGAAATAGCCATGAGTGAAGATTCATCTGTGTTCTGACGAGATAATGCGTCAGCCACCACATTTGATTTACCCGGTTTGTACTCCACAGTAAAATCATAGCCAAGTAATTTGCTAACCCATTGATGCTACGGAACAGTGGACAAGCGTTGATCTAAAATGTACTTAAGACTGTAATGATCTGACCTTATAATAAATGGGCGGCCCCAAAGATATGGTCGCCAATGCTTGACCGCTATTACCAATCCTATGAGTTCTCTTTCATAAGCAAGCTAACTTTTTGTACTTATCGGGCATACGTTTGCTAAAGTAAGCAATTGGACCATTACCCTGATGTAAAACAGCACCCATACCTATACCAGACGCATCACATTCCACCACAAATGATTTATTAAAGTCTGGAAGTTGGAGAACCGGTGTTGATGATAAAGTCCTCTTAAGGTGCTCAAAAAGTCGTTGTTGCCAAGGGTGTCCAACGTAATGAGTCCTTCTTAAGAAGATCAGTCAAGGGACGTGCAATTGTACCATAATCCATTATAAACTTTTCGTAGTAACCGGCGAGTCCCGTAAAAACCTCGCAATTCACGGAGAGTTGTGGGGAGCGGCCAAGTGGTGACGGCCTCAATTTTCTCTGGATCAACGACCACTCCAAAGATCCGATATAATATGTCCCAAATAACCCAATTGTGATTGACCAAAGAGGCATTTAGATTTCTTTAAGAAGATATTATGAGATGCTAGTACCTTGAAAACCTCTTCCACATGGTGGAGATACTCGCACCAGGATTTGCTAAATATCGAGGATATCATCAAAGAAAACCAAAGACAAACTTGCTTGCAGTAAACGGTCCCAATATATCATTCATCAAAGCTTGAAAAGTTGAAGGTGCATTGCATAATCCAAATGGCATGACCAAAAACTCAAAGTGCCCATGATGTGTCCCGAAAAGTTGTCTTTTCAATGTCAGGAGGATGCATTCGCACTGGTGATAGCCCGAGCGAAGATCTAATTTGGTGAAGAATTTAGCACCTTCTAGTTCATCCAAGAATTCAAAGAATAACCGGTATTGGAAATTTGTCTTTCAAAGCATTACTATTGAGCTCCCGATAATCAACACAAAAACGTCAAGTCCGATCATGTTTTTGACAAGAAGGACGGTGATGAGAATGACGGTGCTATCTTGGATGATACCTTGATGAAGCATGTCCGCACATTGGCGTTCAGTTCATTTTTCTCAGTATCCGAGGGTAACGATAAGGGCGAACGACGGTCGGCCGAAAGTGGGATCCTTAAGATGAATTCTATGATCATAACTTATTTGAGGTGGGAGCCCGAAGGCTCTCAAAAGCTGTTGGAATTTGCATAACAGAGGATCAATTGGCACGTCAGGAGAAAGTGTATGAATACCTGGTTGAGAATCTGTCTCTTTAGAGAGGCTGTGCTATGTGATCGGCTGTCCTTTCCGCCAGAACTTCATAATAAGTTTATTAAAATTCCAGACAATATTTTCCAAAGAACTCAGCCAGTCCACACCCAAAACAACATCATAGCCTCCTAATTTGATGTTGAAGAAATCTGCTTTGAAGCTTTCAGTAGCAATAGAAAATTCAATATTATCATACCTTCCCACATTTGTTATGTGTTGTCCATTGGCGATACCAACTTTGAGCGGACGGTGTAAAAAGAAGAACTTTGAAGGCCAAGTTTCATAGCCAAATCAGAATCCTGAAAATTGTGTGTTGAACCAGAATCCAAAAGAGCCAATAAATTGGTGCCATTTATATTGATAATTAATTGCATGGTAGGACAAGTGGATATGCCGTTAACCCGTGAACCGATATTTGAATATCTCGAATATCCTCTTGTGCGTACCTTTGAGTTCTCGTCAACGTGAAGAAGTATAGAGACGTCTAGCAAGTGCTATGGCTGTCTCAATATCGTGGTTGATGTAGTTGGACGTCGTCCAATCGAGGTGCTAGCCCAAAGAATATAAAGCATAGCTTCTTTGTTTGGGGGAGAGGTGTTGTACCTTGTTCGCCGTTGCCGTGAACGTATTAGTGTACCTGTCCAAATCTCCTCGTCCCCGGCGTGATCTTTGTCGGATCACCAAGATGGTTATGAAGTGGAGTTACGAAACGCCGGTAATAGCCGCGAGAAAATTCTGGCCAAGTTGGTTGACCCACTTCATTTTCCCAATGAATAAACCAAGATAATGCGTTCCCTTGGAGATGGAACGAAGCGAGCCGCATCGATCTCGTATTAATAATTCCTTGAGCGAGAAAAAATTTATTGCACTTGTACGTACCAATGAGAAGGGTCACCCTTGCCATCATACTCAGGAAAAAAATAGTTTAATATTATTGCCGGTATCGCCCGGGATTTTCTGGCAAGAATTTAGGTGAAAATTTCGGAGTAATTTCTTGGGGAATTTCAGATCGAATTCGAGATGAAAATTCGGACTGTCTGCTGGCTGTAGGATTGAGGAATCGGAGGTGCGGTGGATGGAGGGCTCATCTGTGTCTACAGACTGAATAGGGCGCTTGGAGGGCGGGATGTACTTAGCCGATGATGGGGCTGAATTAGCCTCCATGGCCGCGATGTACTCGTCGATGATCCCGCTTGACGTCGCCGTGATTTGTTGTCCCACGGTCAAGGCCATTGGATCGTAGTGGTCTCCGGATACCAATCTGTTATAACCCGTTTTCGGTCAACGCGAGAGGAAGAACGAAGAGCGTGACGTGGCATAGACGAAGCGCGCCAGGGCCGCGGACGGCGCGCGCGCTGCGGCGACGGCGCGGGCGGCGGCGCGGGCGGGCGCGCGGCGGCGGGATAGGCGGGCGGCGGGCGTTGGCTTAGCGCAATTACTAGAAACAGGTTTAGAACCCATCCAAGAACGGCGCCAGAAATGCTTGCCGACATTTCTTAACGCAATCACTAAGAATAAATATTATCCTTAATGATAATGTCGAGAGAGTGTCGGGTGATAGATAAATTGAATATTGCAAGGGTCAACCCGCAAGCGCACGGATCTATCATCGTAGCATTTCACCCGGAGTATTCGGGTATCGTTCATTTATATTTTCCCATGGGAAGGCAGGGTTTAGATTTAATATGATGATGATAGCCCACAATGTATGTATGGATAGCCACTAATCATGTACAGGGGGTAAGTGACAATAATATTGGAGATAGTGGTGACACACACACTTCTTGAGCACTAGAAGGAATAAATAGGAAATAACAAAAAAAGGAAAAACCTATGTTGAGTTGGCTATTCTAATATCGCCAATGCGTCGGACTATAGTCTACATATGTCATTCATGGTTCATAGCAGAGATGGGCTAAAGTGATGAGGAGATAACCGTATATGCCCAGCCGGTGACACTTGATAAGACTCCAACCCGACACCGGACGTGGAGGAGTGCTAAGGATCTAACAGAGTTGTCACCCCTCGCCGCCTACCTCACTACCGTGGGATGCGGCATTTCCCGGATGATTCTCTATAGACCTAAGCACCACGCTTTACGTTTATAGAAAACTACCTAAACCCCCGGCACCCCGACCCTACGGATCGACAAGGCAAGAGTAAAGGTAAACCCGAAGGTACACTGCACCATCACTTTCGAACTTAGTTCTACTACGTTCCAAGAATAAAATATGATTCAATTAGCCTAAAGTTAGTCATGTTAATTATCACATTATACTAACTATACTCTAGTTGGCATAATATGAATATAACATGAGGATAACTATACTCTAGTTCATATGCATTGCGTATATAAATAATGAGACTTGAATAAAGGAAAGAACTTCATAGTAAATTACCAAAAGATCCTTCCAAGGAGACAAGCCCTCCTTGAAGCTTTGCCTAACTCGAATCCTACTACTAAACTAATGAAGGGGAGTGAGTGGTGCTCAAGGTGAGAATGTAACAATGTGATGTGTAGTGTGTTGTCTGCATTTTAGGTGTGTGAGGAGTGCCTCTCTTTATATAGTGGAGAGGAGGAGGGAATGGAGGGCTCTCCTTGCTTCGAGCTATTCTTGGCGGAACGAAACTTTGCACCGCATGCAACCGCCGCTTGAAGATCGCTCCAAACCGCCAGAGAAAGGGCGGAACTTTGGCCGAAATAATGCGCCGGCCGCCCAAGAAGGCCGGCCGCCTAATTTCGGGCCTCCCCCCCCGCCTTCTCCCCCTCGCCGCGTGTTTTGTCATTCACATGTTGGGCCTATGGTGGTGCATGGGCCAAATTCTGCGCTGGGTTTGGTCCTCTTGATTGATCCACTCCTTGGCGTCTTTTATTCAATACGCTTTCTAATTTATTTGGCGACTTTGTAAATTGTTTTCACTTTTATACCCGCAAGACATAATTTCTACGAATACAAGTGGAACTAGGTTAGAAGTAAAGGTATATGTATCATAAGTTTGCCCCTTTCTCAAGAATTGGATATAAGTTGGCGGTATAATATACTCGATAATGACCGCCAACAAGTCCCCTGCTTAACCTTTGCTCGTCCCCGAGCAAATAGCTAAGTGTTTGGTTGTTGATCGGAGTTGCTACAATGCCGATATATTTCAAAATGTACCATGCTCATAATAAAGTATTCTTCCGTTGTTTAAATAAATTGGCATTTTTATCTATCCTTGTTTACTTAAATCATATGGGGTTTATAACATTCTCCAAACCCTTGGCTTATTGCAAGATAGAACGGTTTTCATAGAAACACTAGTCATTCATTCTTTGATTGATTATTCATGCGGAGATTTTTGTAATGATTCCTTAAATCATCTCGTGTGTGCAAACCATAAGGAGAAACAAGTCATAAGCCTTGATCAAGATGTGCAAGTGAAATTTTATTTCTTTTTGATAAGGTATGGGCTAGCTCTTATTTCTTTTTAGAGAAGTGGGCTCTACTCGCCCTCGGACACTTGTCCATTATTCTTCTCTTTCTTCTTCTTCTTTTTTTTAGAGGCGGGTATCGAAGTACCCATTGTTTTTTTTTTGGACACACGTCCATTTTTTCTAGCTTAGCCCATAACCTATTTTTGGCAATGTGAATCTTGATCAAAAAAGCATTATGACAGGTGTCTCACATAGGTTATCATGAGAATTTTGATCATTAAGGAATTTTGGAAATTTTTCTCCTAACGATGAATCTCTCTTAGAACAAAATCATAGTAGATTCTATTTTTACCATATCATATCTGGCAATAGCTTAGAGAAGAATCATGTGTTTGCATACCCACAAATCATTAAGTTTTTAGGACAAGACAAGTTAAGCCAATAAACTTAAACATTGGGGAATACAATGTTATGAACTAGGTGCAAATTGAACTATAGACGAGCAACTATTCATCATTTCAACTTCAGAGAAATTAAGCATCCTTATACTACATATTGAAGTGGAATCATGTTTTTGTTCTTTTCATATATATATATATATATTTTAAAGGAAAATGAAAATAAAAATTTAAGGGATAAAATAAAGTGATAGGGGAGGTAGGTACTTACCTCCGTGGGGGTCCTCCCCAAGCTAGCCGATGGCCTATGGGTTGGGGGGTAGTACCCCATGTGGCGCCGTAATGCCATCCGTGCCTCGTGCTCCCCGCCGTCTCCGTTCCGCCTCCTCTCGCTTGGTGTTGCAGTGCTCGCCGATGGCGTTGATCGGAAACCCCGCACAAAACCAAAGTGAGGATCGCGCAAGAATCTCACCTGTGCGGAGTTCCACATTCCCGAAGTCGGGTGTTGATCTCTTGAGCGCCTCGGGGTCCACCGTAGAGTGACGTGCTGGTGGCATCCCTCGGAGTCGGAGGACACCGTGTGTGTCTCATGCCATGTTGACCCTCCCCGCTTGGTCCGGATGAGGTGTGAACATCCCCTCATACTTGGAAGGTGGGTGTGAGCCCGTGGTTGGCGTTGGTGTAAAGAACCGGGTGTGGGCACCGGTACGGGTGTAGGCCGCGCATCCGCGGAACCACTAGCCTCGCCCGTAGCTCTCTCTCGCCGATGATGACCTGCGAGACACGTAATCCCTCGCGCAGGCTTCGCCTAGCTCAACTAGAGCGAAGGTGAGTGATGTGGATTTATATAATGAGAGTTCCGGGTTAGGGAGCGAATCTCATTTATATATCCCAAAAAATAATAAATAATCTTCTCGTGGTCATTCTCATCAAATTTTATTATGTGCCCTTGTATCGTGTGATAATGAAATTTCCGTGAGGTGGAGTATCTAGGTATGTGACATTCTCGCCTTCCAATGCACCAATGTTACTAGCAATCCTTGTCACAAGAGAGGTACAATAAACAGGTGTGGATTGTTTAAAATTGCTAAGCATGCATTTTATGATTTCTTTTACAGGGGCAATTTTTCTCTTGTGAACTATGGCATAGAGGCATTGCATCTCAACATCTAAGAGACGGTGAAATTCATGCCTAGGAAACAAAGTTATGGCAATCCATTTTTGCATGAATTTCAATGTTGGATGATGTATGTTGGCATTTGAAGGACGAAACCTAGGATCTGTAGGAACTATGGTGGAGATCTCGTTGGAAAAAGGCGCACGCATTAAAATATGGTAGAGAGCAAATGCCTAAGTTTGTGCAACATTTCTTAGCATCAAAGCCTATGTGCCTAGCCAGTTCTTGCCAAGTGTAATAGTAGTATTTACTAAAAAGTCCGAAACTAACACCCCGATCATGAACTTCCAAAGATCCTAAAAATTGGATGGTGAGGAGGCAAGAGCCCTGCTCATCCAGTGGGGAGCAATCCCGGACCATCCGACGCTTTTCCAAATGATGGAGAATTCGTTATCCATACCTAGTTTTTCGAGGACGCCGTTGGGGAAGCGAGGAGCGGGAGCGAAGTCTCGGTTCTTGAGGATGTTGTAGGCTTGCATCTCCCGTTCTCCTTCCGTGTCGAGGTACGGTGCATCGGCTTCCTCGATCGTCATCCCCGTGGGTGCTTGTTCTTGCTCTTGCTCTTGCGAGGGTGCGTCTTCTTCAGATGCTTCGGCGTTGTCGGTGTGTACCCGAACTTCCTTGGGAGAGCCTCGCGCTTCTTCTCACGCCCTTCTTGATCTCGCTTGCCGCTTTCCCGAACATGTTAGCGAACAAAAAGTTTAACGGAATGGAAACAAGTGCTTACTCTTGGAGAGAACTTGGGAGAGAGAGCTTGTGAGAGAGAGTAGGCTGGTGTTCTTGCACTAGAGCTTGGGAATGCTTTGTGGAGTGCAAGAAGTGAGCAAGTAGCAAAATGAGAGAGTGAGGGAGTGAGAATGAGAGGGGTGGAGAGCTCTCCCGCCACCTCGCGAATTTATAGCACGATGCACCCCCGACACTCGGGACGAGGGCAACGGCTAGTGCTCGTGGACCGTTTGGCCCGTGGCAGAGAGGCGCCGCCAGGGGGGCGGCCGCCCACGCGCGCCGGCCCCATCCTCGCCCTCTCGTCGCCTCGCTTTTCGGGTGGTGTGTTCAAGCGGCCGAATCCGACCACAGTAAGTGGTGCACGGGTAGGGTTCGACCCAAACTTTGTTTTTCCATTTTCTCTCATTTTATAAATGTTTAAGAATTTTTTTTTTGAATAAAGTTTTGTTTATAAAATCTTATCAATATATATATTTTATTTATATTATTATTTTTTATATTTTAATTGACATGGGAAATATGGCAAAGTTGGGATTAAAATATGAAAAGGAATTCTTTTTAATATTAAAGAATATGGTAATAAAAAGGAAATTAATTAATTAAAGAGGTTTTGAATTCAAATATTAAAAATAATTTAATATGAGGAAAATAAATTTATAGAAGGAAAATATTTATTTCTTACCTTTAGTGAAACTTACCTTTAGGCTCTCGCTTCACACGCCATGCCTTCTTTGTATTTTTTGGATGGTGACGTGGTAGGCGATGGTGACTTTATTTCTTCTTGAATCTTTTCGAGGTTGCAGGGTACGTTCCTCCTCCTTCTTGGCGTGAACAGGTACAACTTCCTCTTTGGTTTTGTCTGGCCGCCTCTTTCTCGGGTCCCTGTTGCCTTGATTGTTGTCTTTACTTGGGGTTCAATCTTTTTTTTTTTTTTCGATTTTTCCGCGGTTGTATCCATTGAATAGGCATTGGACCACCTGTCCTTGAATTCGAAGTCGACCCTTCCCTTTCCAACATGGATAGTAGCGTTTGTTGTGTAGAGGAACGGTCTCCCCAACAACAATGCTACGTGATCTTCTTCTCCCATGTCGACGACGATGAAGTCTCGTGGGGACGTAGCTATCCTTCACCCTTACCGTAATGTCTCAAGAATCCCTTCTCGCTTTATTATCGCTTTTGATCTCGCCATTCTCGAAGTTTTGTCTTGGTGGGACAATGGGAAGTGTAGGAGTGTGTCATTGGCCTTCTTTGACATGATGTTGACACTTGCCCCTAGATCACAAAAGAGGCGTTATTTAACGTGTATGGGCCTATTGAGCAGTGTGATCGTTGGGCTCCCTGGATCCTCCTTCTTTTCTCGCAAAAGGTGAGTCCACAACAACATCCGGTGATAACCCGCTTCTTGTGCGCGGTTGTTTATTGTTACCATGTTAACGGATTCAATGGGTCCCTCGGCCTTGGCCGAGTCCTTTCCCATGTTGGGTGCAAATCAAGCAGCAGCTTAATTGAGCTATTTGGGTTTCTATCATTTTATTAAAGCTCAATTGATTCTTTTTTCTTGTAAGATAGGGTTTCTAGTTTTGTGTTTACATTTTCAAGCATTTTGTCATTGAAAGATAATTTCTTGTTTAGACTTTCATTAATTTTAGCTTGACCGTAAACTAAGTCTTTCAAGGAGGGTTGATTGGAATTGAAATTGGAATTGTAATTCGAATTGTAATTGTTACCTCCTTGTGGGCGATTCTGATTGTTCCACCCATTGTTATTACCTGGACGAAATCCGTTGTTGACGTAGGCTACTTCTTCTCGAGTTTCGGGACAAGAGCCTCCGAATGTTCCAACCTCTCCACAGACTTCACATGTCATATGTGAGTCCATGGGGAGTGTAGCACCGCTTGACGGAGCTTGGTCGCCCAGTTTTTTTCATCATCAGGAGATCGATCTTTTGCAGCAAGCAGATCCGTCTCCTTTACCGCGGTGCATACCTTTTTGTGTTTTTTCGAGGGGCCCGTTCTTCTCCCCAGCCTTGGTTCTCGATCATCTTCTCGATGAGCGCTTCTCGCTTCTCAACACGGTGAGGGATAAGAACGCCCTCCAAAGAGCTAAAGATCTATGTGGCCCTTCGACATGGTCGTGAAGACCATTGTAGAAGTTCTCAAGGACGAGCCACTTCTCCATGCCATGGTGCGGGTAGGCGAGGATGTACTCTTGCGACCTCTCCCACGCCCCGTATGGGTTCCATTGCCGTCTCGCTGAAAATTAGAAATTTTGCCCGCAGTAGGCATTGGTTTTGCCCATTGGGAAGAACCTTGCGAGGAATGCGGTGGAGCATTTACTCCAAGTGCCGACAGCCTCCTTGTCCTTGTAGAACCATTGCTTCGCCTTCCCCACAAAGGAGAAGGGAAACAAGCGGAGCCTCGACAGATCCGGCTCAACGCCCTTGATGACGATTGTGTCGCACAGCTCCAAGAAGTTCTCGAGATGAGCATTTGCGCCCTCGCTTGGCGGTCCCGAGAATGGACTTGCTTGTACCATCGTGATGAGGCCAGTCCTTAACTCAAAGTTTTGTCGCCCAAGTTGACACGGGGCCAATCGGGACATTGCCCACGATGGGGACAGAGTAGTCACAGAGTGTCTTGGTGGCCATGAGTGTTGATGAAGATGGTACTTGGATGACAGGTGCAACCTCCTCGGGAGTGATGACGGGGAGGAGTGGCCCGAGCCCGACTCCTTTCCGAAAGCGGCCTCTCCGGATCGCCGACGGAAGTTATCGGCAGGTTGCTACCAACCGGTCATACACTATCCCCTGTTTTCATCCACAACAGAAGAAAACAAAAGAGTTAGCCCGCAAAGATTAGGGCTATCATCCATACATGTGGTTATGATCATCTTTATTAATATTTTTTTAACCTTGCCTTCCCAAGCAACGGCGCCAAAAAAATGCTTGTTGGCGTTTCTTAGCGCAATTACTAGAAATGTGTTTAGAACCCATCCCCAAGAACGGCGCTTTAGAAATGCTTGCCGACATTTCTTAACGCAATCACTAAGAATAAACATTATCCTTAATGATAACGTCGAGAGAGTGTCAGGTGATAGATAAATTGAATATTGCAAGGGTCAACCCGCAAGCGCACGGATCTATCATCGTAGCATTTCACCCGGGAGTATTCGGGTATCGTTCATTTATATTTTCCCATGGGAAGGCAGGTTTAGATTTAATATGATGATGATAGCCCACAATGTATGTATGGATAGCCACTAATCATGTACAGGGGTAAGTGACAATAATATTGGAGATAGTGGTGACACACACACTTCTTGAGCACTAGAAGGAATAAATAGGAAATAACAAGAAAGGAAAAACCTATGTTGAGTTGGCTATTCTAATATCGCCAATGCGTCCGACTATAGTCTACATATGTCATTCATGGTTCATAGCAGAGATGGGCTAAAGTGATGAGGAGATGCCCGCGCCTGGTATATGCCAGCCGGTGACACTTGATAAGACTCCAACCCGACACCCGGACGTGGAGGAGTGCGAAGGACGAACAGAAGTTGTCACCCTCTCGCCTACCTACCTCACTACCGGGGGATGCGGCATTTCCCAGATGATTCTCTATAGACCTAAGCACCACGCTTACGTTTATAGAAAACTACCTAAACCCCTCGGTACCTGTTGGTATTTTTCAACGACAACACGATAAACCGCTAAGCGCCACGGAAAGTACCGTTGTAGCTTTCACCCCGAGTATTCAGGGGTATCGATTTACACGGGAACTAGAAGTGAACTAGGAAGAATTAAGGTCGTCCAAGACAGGGGTAGGAATAATATTTTTGGTAGGAAGAAAGGGGTTGTCTAGAGTTTTCCCAAAATTACTAAATTACTAAGGTTCAGCTTACTAAATTCCACTTGCTTTGAGCGTTGACCTTTCCGATTCTCGAAAAAGACTGGGAAACGGTAATCGGGAAGGCCACCAAAAGCTCTACTTAAAACACCAACACGCACGTGGTGGACTACAAAGGCCCTGGTCTGATGCCACCCCCGGGGCTACCACAACTATTCCGTAGTGTTGGGTGCAATCTCGGGTAAACTCTAGCCTAGACACCACGCCTACGCTTAGCGGATACTTAAACTAGTCTCGCGCTAAGACTAGAACCTTCTGGTCGAACAGAGATCCGCAAGTATAATAAAATAAATACTGAATTTAGGAAAATTATAATATTAGAATTGCCACAAGATGACTCGGACGTTACTCGATTCGAAGTTGGCTCAGAGAGGTACAAAGGTTGAGGCGTAACCGACAAACCCGGCTCTTCCTCTTCTCTTCTCCTCTCACTCTCTTCCTCTTTTTCTAAATTGTACAACTAGGTGGAGAACACCTAGAGGGACACTACTACAAAATATATGTGTGAAAGATGAAGCTCAAGTGTAGAATGGTGTGTGTACAAGGGAGGAGTGCCCCTCTTTTATATAGTGGAGAGGAGGAGGGAATGGAGGGTGCTCCTTGCTTCGAGGGGCAATTGGCGGAACGAAAAGTTTGCACCGCATGCAACCGCGCGTGAAGATCGCTCCAAACCGCCAGAGAAAGGGCGGGAAAGGGCTTAAAATTTGCGCCGGCCGCCAAGAAGGCGGCCGGCCGGGCCGGGTCTCCCGGCCCCGCCTTCCCTCGCTTGCGCCTTTTGGGCCCTCATATGTTGGGCCTATGCTGGTGCATGGGCTGAATTCCGTGCGGAGTTTGGTCCACTTGTTTGATCCTTTCCTTGGCGTCTTTTTATTCAATGCGCTTCCCGAACTTATTTGGCGACTTTGTACCTGTTTCCACTTTTATACCGCAAAACATACTTTCTACGAATACAAGTGGAACTAGGTTAGAAGTACAGGTATATGTAACATAAGTTTGCTCCTTTCTCGTGAATTGGATAAAGGTTGGCGGTATAATATACTCGATAATGACGGCCAACAAGTTCCCCAAGCTTAACCTTTGCTCGTCCCGAGCAAATAGCTAAGTGTTTGGTTGTTGATCGGGAGTTGCTACAATGCCGATATATGTCAAAAATGTACCATGCTCATAATAAAGTATTCTTCCGTTGTTTAAATAAAATGGCATTTTTTATCTATCCTTGTTTACTTAAATCATATGGGGCTTATAACATTCTCCAAACTCTTGGGTTATTGCAGGATAGAACGGTTTTCATAGAAACACTAGTCATTCATTCTTTGATTGATCATTCATGCGAGATTTTCGTAATGATTCCTTAAATCATCTCAGAGGTGTGCAAACCATAAGGAGAAACAAGTCATAAGCCTTGATCAAGATGTGCAAGTGAAATTTTATTTCTTTTTGATAAGGTATGGGCTAGCTCTTATTTCTTTTTAGAGAAGTGGGCTCTACTCGCCCCTCGGACACTTGTCCATTATTCTTCTCTCTTTTTTTTTTTTTTAGAGGCGGGTATCGAAGTACCCATTGTTTTATTTTTCCGGACACACGTCCATTTTTTTCTAGCTTAGCCCATAACCTATTTTTAGCAATGTGAATGTGAATCTTGATCAAAAGCGTATGACAGGTGTCTCACATAGGCTATCATGAGAATTTTGATCATTAAGGAATTTTGGAAATTATTCTCCGAATGATGAACCTCTCTTAGAACAAAATCATAGTAGATTCTATTTTTACCATATCATATCCGGCAATAGCTTAGAGAAGAATCATGTGTTTGCATACCCACAAATCATTAAGTTTTAGGACAAGACAAGTTAAGCCAATAAACTTAAACATTGGGGAATACAATGTTATGAACTAGGTGCAAATTGAACTATAGACAGAGCATCTATTCATCATTTCAACTTCAGAGAAGTTAAGCATCCTTATACTACATATTGGAGTGGAATCATATTTTTGTTCTTTTTCATTTTTTTAAGGAAAAGAAAATGAAAACTAAGAGATAAAATAAAATGATAGGGGCGGTAGGTACTTACCTCCGTGGGGGGTCCTCCCCAAGCTAGCCGATGGCCTATGGGTTAGGGGTAGTACCCCATGTGGCGCCGTAACGCCAATCGTGCCTCGTGCTCCTCGCTGTCTCCGTTCCGCCTCCTCTCGCTTGAGTATGTTCCATCACCCATGAGCATCAAAGTTTGTTGTTGATGTAGCCTCATGTCCTCAAGCATTGTATGCTTCTTCATTCTTCTTTGTCTCCACCTGAAATGGTTAGCAACAAGAATACCCGAAGGTGTATACTAGCTTGATAACATGTTCTTGCTTTTTATTAATAGGGAAAGTGTTTTTTTTTATAACAAGAAATAGAGATTAAGGCAGAGGTAAAAAAAGAAATGAGTTTTTTTGAAAAGAACAATTTTATTGAAGGTAAATCACATAAGGACGGGTTATCTCCCGAAGTGCTTTTGTTTAAAGACTAAAGCTCGCCCTTGGGAAACCTTTTTAAATTTGAAACCAATGTTGGTGAAGTGGTTTCCCCTCCAACACCAACCTTTGAGGGTCGCCCTGTAAACTCATGCCGAGATACCACGAAATTTGCAAAAATTATGGTAGACAAAGGCATCTACAATAACCCTTTCAAAATTTTTATGAACAGAGAGCGAGAAGGGGTTGTAGATCATGGTGAAGATGGCTGAGTTATGGATCGACTCGGGAGATTTTTCATATGAGCATGGAATGGATGGGACATTTAGAATGTAACTTCCATGTTCGTTGATGAAATCTCCTATTTGTGGGGAGCACTTTCTTTTTTATGACAGATCAAGTTATCCGCAAAAATATGGATCGAAATTATTATTGCGGAGATCGTTTTCACGCTCTCCCTGATGACCAGGAATGAATTCGATGAGACATCGTGTGTGGGCATAGGGGAGAAGGTGTAAAAATGTCTTCTAAAATGAATTGGTTCGCCCTCTATGTGTTGTGAGTGTTCTTGATGTCTCATATAGGAATTCAAGGTATATGATGATTCCGACCGGGAATTTCTAAAGCATTCCAAAAATCATCATCAAGGAAATGGTCATCCTCGAATTCAAAGGGACATGCATAAGGATGGGATTCATCATCCCAAGAAGTGTGATTGCATGTTCCCTTAACGGGAGGTTCCTCGACAACCGAATTATGAGAAGAATTTGAAGGAACTTCAAATTCGGTTGTAAGTGCCTCCTTTTGTTGGTCGGGGCTTGACTCTATTGGATCTTTCTCGAAACTCGTCATATATACCAGTGTATGGGGTGTTTTCTAAGATCTTCTCTAGAATGGCTTTCCCCTCACTAATGGATTTATGCACAAACGAGCCTCTAGAAGAGAGGTCAAGTTGAGAGCATCCTCCTTGCTAAGACCAAGATAGAAGTGGCAAAAGAATGACTTGGTGCGGCAAAGAAAGGTCTGGGCCTGTATTTATAAGACTTAGTAACCTGGCCCAGGATGCTCCTAAAGTCTCCTTCTCTTTTTGTTTAAATCTGAGAATTTCTATTCGAAGGGGCAGCGACTCGGGAATCGTGGAAGAAAGTAAGACAAAATTTGTCTCGAAGTTCAACCCAGTTTCGCGTGAACACTTCCTACGGTATGAGCATACCATTGTTTCGGCTTCCCAAAAGGGAGAATGGAAACAATTTCCATTTAATGGTCTCCCTGTGTCATGCCGAGATAAAATGAGGCAAGAACACAGGTGCTCGAATTCCCGAAGGTGGCTATATGGATTTTCATTATCGTGCCCGAGAAGGGTTGGTCGAACCATGGCTATGAAAGCGGGCGAATTTCAAAGCCATTTGTAAGAATCGGATGGGATGATGGTGGAGGCTCCAACGACTCGCCCTTTGGAGCCGAATGTTTATAGATAGGCGTTGAGTCCATGTGGTTGTGGTGATGGTGGTGGTAAGGTGCATAAAAATGGTGGTAAAAATAAAAAGATATACACGGACGACTTGGTTCGATCCTAGAAACTACCGTTCCTCGGCAAGAACGCCGCCGTAAAAGCTTGTTGGTATTTTTCAACGCGCACAGATAAATCCGCAAGCGCACGGAAAGTACCGTTGTAGCTTTCACCCGAGTATTCGTGGTATCGATTTCCACGGGGAACTAGAAGTGAACTAGGAAGAATTAAGGTCGTCCAAGACAGGGGTAGGAATAATATTTTTGGTAGGAAGAAAGGGGTTCTCTAGGTTTTTCCCAAAATTACTAAATTACTAAGGTTCAGGCTTACTAAATTCCACTTGCTTTGGAGCGGTGACCTTCCGGATTCTCGAAAAAGATGGGGAAACGTAATCGGGAAGGCCACCAAAAGCTCTACGAAAACACCAACACGCACGTGGTGGACTACAAAGGCCCTGGTCGGAGCTGCCACCCCGGGGCTACCACAACTATTCCGTAGTGTTGGGCGCAATCTCAGGTAAACTCTAGCCTAGACACCACGCCTACGCTTAGCGGATACTTAAACTAGTCTCGCTAAGACTAGAACCTTGATTCGAACGGAGATCCGGCAAGTATAATAAAATAAATACTGAATTTAGTAAAATAATAATATTAGAATTGCCACAAGATGACCTGGACGTTACTTCGATTCGAAGTTGGCTCCGTAGAGGTACAAAGGTTGAGGCGAACCGACAAAACCCGGCTCTTCCTCTTCTCTTCTCCTCTCACTCTCTTCCTCTTTTCTAAATTGTACAACTAGGTGGAGAACACCTAGAGGGACACTACTACAAAAATATATGTGTGGAAGATGAAGCTCAAGTGTAGAATGGTGTTGGGTAAGAATACTCCGAACACATTTATTGATGAATACTCGTCACAAAATGACGGGTACAACATGTCCGTTAAATGTGGGGGGTATTTATAGGCCCCCTAGCCGTAGTAATTCTAGGAAAATGACAAACCTTACAATTACAAGAATTTCTAACTATATCCTCAAAAGCTATTCTTGATGCCTTCGCAAGAATTATCTTGGATCTTCTCCATACTTCCAAGAAACTTTGTTCGCGAAGGTCTATCCGACGAAGCTCTCTTCTTCTCGGTTCTTCTCGCGAAGCTCGAAACCGCTAAGGTTTTTTGTCATACCTTCAAGCGGCGTCCCCATGAAAATCTTTGTTGCTCATCCTCGCGAATACCTTCGTATGAAACTCGCTTTTATACAACTGAACTTCAAAGTTTGGGTTAGAAGTTTATGCAAAATAAAGTTGACCCCAACAAAGCAGCCCTCGTGGGCTTAATGCCAACTTCAAAGGCATGAATCCTAACGAAAACTTAGTAAACTTTGTGGTAGCAAACGCCGCCCCAAACTTTGAAGTTGGTATTCTTTGAATTTGTTAATGTTTTCGCTAGAAAGTGGATTTTGAGAGAGTTATTTTTATTATTATTTTTATTACTTTAATTTTTTAACGGCTAGTTTGACCAATTTGACCGGTCATGCTTATAAATAGTGGAGGACCCCCCTTTTTTTTTCTCACCTTTTCAAGAGGAGAGACTCTCACAAATTTTCTTTGAGTTGCGAAGGTTCTTTGCGAAGGTGTTTTTGTAGCGAAGGTGTTTTGTGAAGTTTTTATTTCGTTGTTGCTTCTTCTTCACTCCGAAGGTAATTGTTGATTTTTCCTTGAGATTCTTCTTTTTTATTTTTGTGAATAAACGAAGATAGTTCTTTAGAAAAGTCTCGATTTTTGTTTGATGTTAATTTTTGTAGATGACGTAAGAACAAAGTGTTTCTCGTTCTCGCTCGGTTCGGAGAAAGGAGTTCTTGATTCTCGATGACGAAGGTCTTAGCGGAGTCGTGCTTCACCTTCGGAGTTGATTCCGGATGATGGTTATTCTTACTTTTTGGTAAGAGTAGAATGAAGAAGTCTGATTTTACTGAGCTTGAGAGAGATGGAATCTTGAAGCCCGGGCTATTATAGACCCGCCGGGTTCTCAAGAAACTGCTCCTCTTCCTAAGAAGGATGAATGTGTTGTTTACAAAGATCTTTTTCACAAACTGGCCGCGTTTCCTTTGTCGATTTCTTGGAAGAAGTTTTGAAGGCTTACGACATTGAAATACATCATCCGACACCAAACGCGATTTCTGGGCTTTCAACTTTCATATGGGGTCGTGCGGGAGTGGATGTTAAGCCAAATATTAATACTTTTGTGATCTTCATGAGCTTCATATTCAGCGAGATCGAAGCAAAGTTATCGATGGAAAGAGCGCGACCTACTATTTTGGGTGTTGCAACTTTAGGACTGCTAAAGGTGCTAGGCAAATCTCTCCTGCTGCTAAAAACAAATGGGCCGACGGCTGGTTTAAAATGTGGTTTTATCACAAGGTTCCTTATGTTGAGGAAAAGGTTGGTAGGAATTTTGTGAAAAGATATCCGCTTTTGTCTTTGAGATGCACAAGCGTGGGTTTATTGTGAGACCCTCTCCCAAGAAATCTCAAGCCGCTTTCAATGTATGAAAGCTTTTAAGTTAGTAGCTTCTCTTCAAAGTACGAGGGATTTAGTTGAGGAGTTTGTTGCCGCGTAGAGTTTGGCCTCTTCGCCGTGGCCGGAATATTATTCGTTTTCATATGAAGGAGGTCCGAGAAAAGAGTTACAAATATCCGGATCGCGGATATTATTAGGCCGCTGGACTATAAGTCGATGAAGATTTTGTTGCGGCCGTTGAACCGAGAGCTTGCTCAATTCTTGGAAAATATGTTACTTAAAGAGAAGAGGTTTATGGATGAAATTCTTGGCTAAGACTACTCTAGATTTAACCGAAGTTTTTGATATTGCCAAGATTGCTTATGAGGAATCCCTCCTCCCGCCTATTATTCGCATCGAGAAAAAAATATCAAGAAAATGAAGCTTAAGAATGATCGGGCTAAAGTGAGGAAGAGGAAACAATCCTAAAACTTCTACAAAAAGTGGTAGGGGTAGAAAGAAGACCTTGGTTGCGAAGAAACAAAAGAAAACTAATCTTACTCCTATAGTTGATTTATGTGATGATGAAGGATTTGCTATTGATGAAGATTTGATGAGAGTTTCAAATGATCAACTTGAGGTGAGAAAAATGTGTTTAGCTTTTGCATGCAACCGGTTTGACTCCCGAAATGTTGACACCTCTTGGTCCAAATTTACGTAATTTGGCTACCGTGGAGAGACTAGTAAGAAATCCGGGCTAAGATGTTGTGAAAGGTGTTGCTGCCCCCGGTACAGCCCACGGGTTCGTTCGCCTGTGTTCTATTTGAAAACCCCGCCGCTTTTGTAACGCTTGATTCGATGCTAAAGTCCATTTAGGTCCCGGAACTGAAGACTTTGGTGATGATCGATAGATTGGCTTCGCTGCCAAAGAAGTTCAAAAATCTAAGGCCGGGTTTGAAGGATGGTGATTGTTTTGTTTCGGAGATAGTGGATGATGCCGCTAAGGGGAATATTTCCGCCAGAGATGTTAATGTTTTGCAATCTTTGCAAAGATAATATTTCGATAGCGAAGTTTGGCGAAGTCGCCCCGTTAGGGCTTCGGAAATTATCGATAAAATTCTTCTAGAGACGTAAAGTGAAAATTTGGTGGATGAAGGAAGTTCTCGAAAGCGTAAGCCGTTGAAAAAGATTCGTAAAGCTTTTTGAAGAAGGGTACACGATTGCTACCGTGGACTTTTGATGATTTTGATGATGACATTTTTGATAAGGATGTTGAAGAGGCGCAATAACTTCGCCTTGATGATTCAATTATTAACATTGAAACTCAGAAAAAGTTTCTTGTCCTTAAAAGAAGGAGAAATTGTTGGTGAGTTTTTTGATTTGTAATTATTTTTATGTGTTGTTTATTATACATATTTTTTTTTGTTTTGTAAATTGACTTTTTATGTTTTTGCAAAGCTAACTATTTTCCCGATGCATCTACTTCTTCGAAAGAAAAAACTATTGATGTGGGAAAAATGAAAGAAGTTGCACAAGATGTTGGTACTCCAAATGTGTGCCCTCTCAAGATTTTTCTTCTATTGCCGATCCGCAGAAACTTCAGAAAAGTTCTTGATTTCGCCGCCCCAAGGTGTAAATTTGGACTCTTTTAAGTTTATCGGAGTTGGTGCTTTAAAAAACTTCGCATGATGCCTAAGAAGACCGAAGCTTCGTCTAGCAAAATGTATAGATGATGCTTTTTTAGTGTTCCCGACGCGTAAGAAGAGTTGGCTAAAAAGGACCCTTTGAACTTGCCGAGGCGTTAGCGTTTTTTAATGTACAAGGTATTATAAACGTCTTAGCTTAATTTGATTTTATTTTTATTGTATGCTCATTTTATTTTTCCTTGTGCTTCTTTTTAGGGTGCAATTTTTGCGCTGAAGCCAACGCAAAGCTATAGAAGACAAGCTTGTTGCATCGTCTCTTCGCGTGAGAAAAAACTTTTGGATGAGATCTCTTTGTTAAAGTCTCAACTTGTTGAAAAGGAGAAGGAAAGGGGCAAGGCGGTCGAAGAATGGCATCGATGGATGGACTTTATCATAAGTCTTTTGATACTATCAAGGAAAAAAAGATACTGAACTTGAGGTTGCTAATAAGACGATAGCTACTTTGAAGAGAGATAATGCATATCTTGAGAAGAAACAAAAAGAACAAGAAGAATTTTTCTTGATGAAGTTTAACGAGAATGTGGGATATTTGTCGCATCATTATGAAAAGTTTGCGCGAAGCCTGAAGATCCTAATTGGGAACTTGGGGAATTTGATCCCTTTTTTTTTTTCAGCCGCTATGTCGCCAATATGAAGATTTGGGTGTTATTGTGAATACCACGATACTAGCGTAATGTATGCCACAAGGGCACTTCTTCATATGATGTCGGCTAAGGATCCTTTGTTTCTTTGAGTTTTCCAAAGATGATTTTAAGTTTTCCTCATGGAGGTTTGTGGAAGCAAATTAGCTCTCGTCTCAGTCGCTATGCAAGAAATATTTTGACCAATATTGGCATGTGAGTGGTCGGGAGCATTGCTTCGAGAAAGTAAAGAGAAAGATGGAAGCAAAGTGAGTGGTTTTTCTCGCTTTTACTCGTTTTTTATGATTATTGTTCTATTGTTTTTTTTTTCTAAATTTTGATAGATTGAGTTTGAATATATGCAGGAAGAAGAGAGGAGGAAGAAGCGCTTTTGGAGGAGGAGGCACTCAAGGCTCATGACGATGATGTCCGTGGGAGAGGGATTTGTAGATGTAGTTGTCCTTAGGTTTTTTATTTTGAGTGATTTTGTGAGGGAACTTTGTAAGTTAATGTTGATACATGATGATCTTTTTAATTAAGATGCATCCCGCAGGTGTTTCGAAAGCTAAGCCGCGCGCAGATGTTGCCAGATTTTGCCTTTGATGATTGCCAAAGGGAACTATGTGTTTGAAACTCGTAATTTTTTGGAATGTCGAGAATCATGGTGAAGTAGATATTGATTCCTTTGTTGGAAGTAAACTTGGAGGTTTGAAAATTGACTATGGAAAACCTCGAGTTGTTGATTTTAGTAACTTTACAATGTGTGAGATGATATTTAATTTGATGAAAAAGTTGTGTTTTTGAGAAAGTTATGTTTTTTTAAAAAAGTTTTGTTTTTATTTTTGTTTAGTCGCCGGGCTCAAGTGCTTCTCCTAATTATATTTCCGAGGATGTTTTGAGGCAAGAAGTGGACAATATAGTTAATGAGGCTTTGGAAGAACTTTTTGGTGGAAGTAGCTTAATGTTGTTATTTTCGAAACGATGATTTGTAATTTATAATTTTGTAAAAAACCGTGATTTTGTTTTGAATGATTGTAAATAATTCGTGATGTAATAAGGTACTTATTGTTTGGGGAAAGTTGTTATCCTTTTTGATTACTATAACTATAAATTGACAAATTTTGTTTTATATTTTATATTTTTGGAGGATTTAAAAAACGCCGACCCCTTTTCTTTTTGCGAAGATGGAATGACAAACTTTGCTTACGAAGTTGAAAATTTTTTCCCTTAGAAATGAAAACGTCGCCCCCTTTTCTTTTTGCGAATGGTAGAGCGACAAACTTTGCTTACGAAGTTGAAAATTTTTTCCCTTAGAAATGAAAAACGCCGCCCCTTTTTCTTTTTTTTGCGAAGGTGGAGTTTTACAAACTTCGCCTACGAAGTTGAAAATTTTTTTTCCTTAGGAAATGAAAAACGCCGCCCCCTTTTTTTTTTTACGAAGGTGGAGCGACAAACTTCGCCACGGTTGAAAATTTTTCCCTTAGGAAATGAAAACATCGCCCCTTTTCTTTTTTGCGAAGGTGGGGTTTACAAACTTTGCTTTACGAAGTTGAAAATTTTTTCCCTTAGGAAATGAAAACGCCGCCCCTTTTTTTCTTTTGGAAGGTGGAGCGACAAACTTCGCCATTTAAGTTGAAAATTTTTTCCCCTTAGAATGAAAACGCCGCCCCTTTTCTTTTTTACGAAGGTGGAGCGACAAACTTCGCTACGGTTGAAAATTTTTTCCCTTAGGAATGAAAACGCCGCCCCTTTTTTTTTGCGAAGGTGGAGCGACAAACTTTGCTTTACGGTTGAAAATTTTTTCCTTAGAAATGAAAAACGCCGCCCCTTTTTCTTTTTTGCGAAGGTGGAGCGACAAACTTCGCTACGGTTGAAAATTTTTCCCTTAGGAAATGAAAACGCCGTCCCCTTTTCTTTTTCGGAAGGTGGAGCGACAAACTTCGCCACGGTTGAAAATTTTTTTCCTTAGAAATGAAAAAACGCCGCCCCTTTTCTTTTTGGCGAAGGTGGAGCGACAAACTTCGCCACGGTTGAAAATTTTTTCCTTAGAAATGAAAACGCCGCCCCTTTTCTTTTTGGCGTAAGGTGGAGCGACAAACTTTGCTTTTACGGTTGAAAATTTTTTCCCTTAGGAATGAAAACGCCGCCCCTTTTCTTTTTGGAAGGTGGAGCGACAAACTTCGCTTACGGTTGAAAATTTTTTCCCTTAGGAAATGAAAACGCCGCCCCTTTTTTTTTGGAAATGCGACAAACTTCGCTTTTACGAAGTTGAAAATTTTTTTCCTTAGGAAATGAAAACGCCGCCCCTTTTTTTGCGAAAGGTGGAGCGACAAACTTCGCTTACGGTTAAAAAAATTTTCCTTAGGAAATGAAAAACGCCGCCCCTTTTCTTTTTTGCGAAGGTGGAGCGACAAACTTCGCTACGGTTGAAAATTTTTTCCCTTAGGAAATGAAAACGTCGTTCCCTTTTTTTTTGCGAAGGTGGAGCAACAAACTTCGCTTACGGAGTTGAATTTTTTTTTCTTAGGAAATCGTAGGTAGTAATTTTTGAAAATTGCACCTACTTTTTTTTTTATTTTATTCGCCGATGTAAGAATGTTATGTTCTTCGGCGTTTGTTTTTATGAATTGACATAAAACGTGAAGGAACGTAAAATGTAAAGGAAGCCAAGGTTGGGGAAACTACGTTCTCATTTATATTGATATGAGAATTTACAATAGAGATCGCCGTTAAAAAACCACTCACCCCGCGAAGGGCTTCCCCGAGTGGAAAAAGAGTGTGCAGCTCTTTACAATTGAAATGTAAACTTTGCTTGAAAGTAAATGATACCGCTATCTATTTACATATTTACAAGAGAAGCTCTTATCTTCTAAGGATAGTACTTACTTAAGGTCTTGGATATTCCATGTGTGGCTCCACTCCTCTCCCTTCAAGGTTTCCAAGTGATACGATCCTCGCTTGTTTGATTTTGAAATGATGAATGGTCCTTCCCATTTTTTGCCGGAATTTTCCTACCGCGGTCTTCATTTCTTTTTCTTTTTGAGTACAAAATCTCCTACTGAAGTTCTCTTCGATAACTTTTTTATTGTACCATCCGCTTGTTTTCGCTTGATACTTGCTTAAATTCTTCGTGGCTTCGTTTCTTTCTTCTTCGAGTAAGTCTTTGCTTGTCTTTAGATCTTCTTCGCTATCATTTGTATATTCAATCTTGGACCTTCGTAGTGAAGTTCTTCCGAGTCATAGCTTCTTCTCCATATAGTAGTCCGAATGGTGAAAACTTTGTAGATCTTGTGGTTGTCGTGGTTGTGACTCCAAACTATTATTGGGAGTTCTTCAATCCACTTTCCCTTTGGTAATCCTACAAGATTTCTTGATATTCCGGTGCATTATTCCATTTGCTCTTTCAACCGCCCATTTGATTGCGGGGTGTTTTATCGATGCGAAGCATAGTTGGATTCCAAGATTTGTACAATATTCTCTCAAATCCTCGCTATCAAACCGCGGTTCCATTGTCTAAGGTGATGTGTCTTGGGACTCCAAATCTGCAGATGATATTTTGCCATAAGAACTTTTTCATTGTTGCCGAGGACATGTTTGTTCTTTGGGCTTTGCCTCAACCCATTTTGTGAAGTAATCAATCGCTACTAATCAAGCGTATTTGAAGTTCCCTTTGAGTTTGTGGTAACTTTCCAATTATGTCAATTCCCCATCTTGCTAACGGCCGGCCGGTTCTATTTGTTGAATTGGGTTTTTTGGTGCATGTGTTTTGTTTGCTGAAATTTGACAATTGTGACAAGTCTTGATTATTTCCTTGCTATCTTTTTGAGCATTTGTACGTAAAAACCATGTCAAGGCCTTCCCAAAGAATTGATCTTGGTCCAAGCATGAATTCCACGTGTACCATTGTGAATTTCTTGTAATATTTCCTTTCCTTCTTCGTTTTTGAAACACATTTCAAAGAATGGTTCGCATATGCCATGCTTGTAGAGTTGATCATTGATGATTTTGTAATTCCTTGTTTTGTGCTTCATTCTCGATTTCATCAACTTCACTTTCTCGTTCATAGAATCCTTTGAGGAATGCTATTATTGCTGATCTCCAATCTTCGCTTTCTATTATGTGAATGTTTCTTGGTTCTTCCGTCTTTGCTTGAATTGATGATTCGATAATACTTGATAGAACACATCCGTGGTAACTTGATTTTTCTCGAAGCCGCAGCCTTTTGCAATTGTAATCCGCTTCTTCATTGTTTGTTCTTGAGATGCTTCTCAATGTGAAACCTTCAAATGCCTTTCCCGATCTCTAACAAGTTGTAGATATTTTGCCAACTCGTGATCTTTTTTGCTTTGTAGCTTTTTTCTATATGCCCCGCCACAACTTGTGAATTGTCTTGATTAGTAATTTCAATTCCCATTGCTCTTGCCTTACGAAGCCCCCAGAGGTACGCCTCATATTCTCTGAATGTTGTTTGTACATTTGAATTCCAATCTTGCCGCATATCTCATTTTTACTCCTGAAGGTGAAGTTATGATTGCAGCCACTCGGGCTACCGAGGAGCCCCATGCACCATCACAATTGATTGTCCATTCTTAACAAATCATTGTCCATTCTTGGGCTTCTTTTTGTTCTTCTAAATTTGAAGTTGGAGTCCAATCGCAACAAAGTCTGCTAGAACTTGTGATTTGATAGTTTGTTCTTTTTTCAAATTCTATGTAATATTGAGATATTTCTCGCCGCCCATTTTCCCAATCTTCCCGATGACTTGCAACTTTGAAGAACGTCTTTTGAGGGGATGATTTGTTGGTATTTTCACTTTGTGTGCTTGGAAATAGTGCTTCAATTTTCTTGTTGCCATTAGGACCGCGTATGCTATCTTCTCAATCTCTGAATAATATATCTTCGATCCTGAGAGAGCTTCGGATACAAAGTATATTGGTGCTGTTTCTTGATGTGTTCTTCTATATTTTCTTGCACTAAATGCACTTAATCGCATTTTTTGATCTTTGAGATGTATAACAACAATTCTTCTTGTGGACTTGGGCTTGCTAAAGTTGTTGGATTTGATAAGTATTTCTTTATCTCTTGAAGGCCTTTTGCTACTCTTCTCCCCATATGAAGGTCTTGTTTGAGTTTTTTTAATGCTTGGAAGATTGGGAAACTTTTCTGGTGACTTTTGATATAAATCTGCTTAGCGAAGCTAGTCGTCCGGTTAGTTTTTGAATGTCTTTGATGCTTTTTGGAATTTGTGTTTCCATCACTGCTTTGACCTGACCTCTCGGGTTTGGGTCGATTCCTTTTGATGATACAACACATCCTTAATTTTGCCTTTCTTGACCCCGAAGGTGCATTTTTCCTCGATTAAGCTTCAAATTTGCTTTCGAAGGTTAGAAAAGGTTTCTTTGAGATCTTCGATGTGTTCCTCTCTTTTCTTGCTTTTCATAATTACATCATCAACATATGCAAGTAAATTTTTCCCCAATTGATCTTTCAATACCGTTGAAGTCATTCGCCGATGAAACTTGATCCGCATTCAGAAGCCCCTCGACCATTCTCCGGAAACAATATGTTCCAAACGGAGTGATGAAACTTGTTTTTCTTTCTTCTTTATTCATCCAAATTTGATGATAACCCGAGAAACAATCCAGGAAACTTAACATTTCACTTTCGCCGCTTGGTCAACTAATGTGTCAATTCTTGGTAGTGGGAAGTTGTCTTTTGGGCGTGCTTTGTTTAAGTCTCGCGGAAATCGATGCACATTCTCCACTTCAAGTTCTTTTTCCGACCATGACTATGTTTGCAAGCCATGTTGTAAATCTTACTTCTCTTATGACCTTTCGCATCTAATAGCCTTTGTAATTTTCGGCTTTTGCAAAGAATTGTTACGGCCTTCTGAAAGTTTCCTTAATTTCGCTTCTTTGGTTTGTAACTTGGGTCAATGTTTAGTTTGTGTTCAATGATGTCTCCGACTCCTTCCAAATCTTTTGTTGACGAGGGGTGCGAAGATGTCTTGATTGATTCTCAAGAAGTTTTTAAGATTCTTTTCTTCTTTTTCGCCGAGATCATTTTGCGATTATCACTTTTTCTCGTGCGGTAGCATCGGATCTAGCGGAACTTCTTTTGTTTCTTTTTTTGTTGCAAGTCTTCGCTTTCTTTTGAGGCTTCGTTTTCTTTTTCTTCTTGCTCTTCTTCGTCTTCGATGTTGAGGATATTTCTTTGAGCCGGAGTTGCATCTTTCTCAATATTTCTTGCTTCGCTTTGGTTTCCATGGATTGATATTGGTCCATTGATTGCTAGAATTTTCATGCATAAGTATGAGTAGTTGATCACCGTCAAGATGTTGGGCTTCCTCTTCCGAAGATTGCATTGTATTGGCTATGCATTTCAACAACATCGAATACCACTTGTTCTGTTTCTTGCATTATTTTTTGTCTCGAAGGATACCGGCAAGTACAATTCTTCCAATTGAATTTATCCTTTTGCCACGAAGCCAACTAATAGATATTACGCCCTTCCCAAGTTTTGTCTTTTGATTCCCATTGCATCCAATGTTGATGCGAAGAGTATGTCGGTGCTTCCTCCATCTACTAGGATTTTTGATGACATCCCATCCATCAATATTTGCTTCTATGACCATAGCATCCATGTGTGGATAATCTTTGAGCTTCATGTCTTGTTCTGTAAAAATGATTGGTTGGTGTGACCATTTTGTCTTTTTGTAGGGTCCCTCCATTGTTATTGAATTGACTCTTCGGAAGTAGTTTCTTCTTTCGTTGTTTGTTGCATGTTCTATGCTGTTTCCTCCTGAAATTGTCAATATTCTGCCTCTGCTTGGCATTATTGTATTGACTGCCGAGGTGGATGGAGAATTGTTGCCTTGATTGATTGTGGGATTATTTGTCATTGATGTTTCTGGTTGTTGAATTGGTATTTGCCCCCATGGAATTGCAGCCAAAGGTTGGCAATTGTAAATTTGCGGAGGTCCTCGTAATGCTTGATGCGAAGGTCCTGAATTTGTATGGGGATTGTATCCTTGATTGTAACATCCTTGGTTTTGAAGGGAATTTGGTTGACTTAGAAAGTTGATTGTCTTCTGGCTTTGTATGCTTCTGGCTTCTTGTTGGTCTTCGTCAATGCTTTTCTTTATTACTGGGCACATTTTTGATGTGTGGCCAGCCCCTTTGCCATGCACAAGGCAAAACATTTCTTCGGTTTTAAGGGTCTTCGCCACCAAATCTTGCTTGGTTGAAACCTCCTCTGTAATTGTTGTTGATACCGCTTTTGATATTGGCTTCGTTGATCTTGGCTTCGCTGATCATTGTTGAATGTATTTTCTCCACTTTTCTCGTTGTTAATTTGGTTCACTTTCGTTGTGGTGGTTGATAACGATATTGCCTTCGTTCGAAATTTTGAGTTTTGTCTTGATTGAACCGATTGTTGGCCTCGCTTGGTTTCTTTCAAAGTTTTCTTCTTCGATTCTCTTTTCTGTAGTCATCATCAGATTTTGCATATTTTCGAATTCTTCGCATGCAGTTGAGCAACCTGTTTTTTGGCCCTCTCTTTTTAGATGTGATGATAGGTGACTTGCTCTTAGCCCTCTTATAGCATTTTGCTATGATAACCACTTCATCCGGGTACATCCGTATCCGAAGTTTTCATTTGGATAAACCTCTTATAATACTTGATCAATGGCTCTTTTGGGTATTGCTTGATGTCAAATAAGTCGTCACTTGTTAACTCGGTGTGTTGAAATCCTTGAAAATCGACTCAGCGTGATTTGTTCTCAATTGTTCCCGCTTTTGATTGACCTTGGTTTGAGTGAAGAGTACCATTTTTGTGCTGAACCTTTCATTGCCATGATGAGTGATTTTGCTAATGTTGACTCATCCCCTCCTCCTGAGGAAGCAAACTGCGGCTTCAAAACTCATAAGAAATTGCCTTGGATCTCGTGAGTCCTTCATATGTTGGGATTATGTTAAATTTGAACCCTTTTGGCCATTTTGCTATTTGCAAATCAATTGATAAAGGAGACTCGTGTCAATTCTTTGTTATGATCTTGTCTTGTTCTTTTTCTTTCCTTGTATTGTTTGCTGAACTTGGCTCCTCAAGGTTGATGACTTCTTTCTCTTGTTTTTCAAGTTCTTCATTTAGTTTACATTTAACGGCCGGCTTCTTCGATTCTCGCTTTATTGTCTTTTTCTCTAGTGCGTTGTCCGCATTCTTCGAAGTTCTTTTTCTTTTCTTGCTAAGTTCTCTTCAAGTGCTTTGAGCCTTTGTTCCTCACTTTCATTTGTCTTGTGATCTTGTTTTTTCTTGCTTCTTCATTTTCTTCACCTTGTTCATCTTCTTGTGATCTTGTTTCTTACGTGGAAACTTGTTTCTTTGGTCTTGCCATGTCTTTTGTTGGTCGTGGGTATGCTCGAGCACACACAAAGCGGTGGGCGCCGGATGTTGGGTAAGAATAATCGAACACGTTTATTGATGAATACTCAGTCACAAAATGCCCGTACAACATGTCCGATTCTGAGGAAATGCGGGGTATTTATAGGCCCCCTAGCTTCGTAATTCTAGGAAAATGACAAACCTTACAATTACAAGAATTTCTAACTATATCCTCGCCGGCTATTCTTGATGCCTTCGCAAGAATTATCTTGGATCTTCTCCATACTTCCAGTAAACTTTGTTCGCGAAGGTCTATCTCGACGAAGCTCTCTTCCCGTGTCTCTTCTCGCGAAGCTCGTAAAGCTGCGAAGGTTTTGTCATACCTTCAAGCGTGGCCCCCATGAAAATCTTTTGTTGCTCATCCTCGCGAATACCTTCGTATGAAACTCGTTTATACAACCGAACTTCAAAGTTTGGGTTAGAAGTTTATGCAAAATAAAGTTGACCCCCCAACAAATGGTGTGTGTACAAGGGAGGAGTGCCCTCTTTATATAGTGGAGAGGAGGAGGGAATGGAGGGTGCTCCTTTGCTTCGAGGGCAATTGGCGGGAACGAAAGTTTGCACCGCATGCAACCGCCCGCGTGAAGATCGCTCCAAACCGCCGGAGAAAGGGCGGGAACAGAGGGGGCAAATTTGCGCCGGCCGCCGCGAAGGCGCCGCCGCTGAAATTTGGGCCTCCCGGCCCCGACCTTCTCCTCGTTGCGCATTTGGGCCCTCATATGTTGGGCCTATGATGGTGCATGGGCTGAATTCGTGCGGAGTTTGGTCCACTTGTTTGATCCTTTCCTTGGCGTCTTTTATTCAATGCGCTTCAACCGAACTTATTTGGCGACTTTGTACTGTTTCCACTTTTATACCGCAAAACATACTTTCTACGAATACAAGTGGAACTAGGTTAGAAGTACAGGTATATGTAACATAAGTTTGCTCCTTTCTCGTGAATTGGATAAAGGTTGGCGTATAATATACCGATAATGACCGCCATCAGTATTGCCCTAACCCTACGGATCGACAGGCAAGAGTAAAGGTAAACCCCAAGGTACACTGGACCATCACTCGAACTTAGTTCTACTACGTTCAAAGAATAAAAATATGATTCAATTAGCCTAAAGTTAGTCATGTTAATTATCACATTATACTAACTATACTCTAGTTGGCATAATATGAATATAACATGAGGATAACTATACTCTAGTTCATATGCATTGCGTATATAAATAATGAGACTTGAATAAAGGAAAGAACTTCATAGTAAATTACCAAAAGATCCTTCCAAGGAGACAAGCCCTCCTTGAAGCTTTGCCTAACTCAATCCTACTACTAAACTAATGAAGGGGAGAGAGTGGTGCTCAAGGTGAGAATGTAACAATGTGATGTGTAGTGTGTTGTCTCAAGGTGTGTGAGGAGTGCCTCTTTATATAGTGGAGAGGAGGAGGGAATGGAGGGCTCTCCTTGCTTCGAGCTATTCTTGGCGGGAACTAAACTTTGCACCGCATGCAACCGCCGCTTGAAGATCGCTCCAAACCGCTAGAGAAAGGGCGGGAACTTTGGCCGAAATAATGCGCCGGCCGCCGTTAGTGGGCCGGCCGAATTTGGGCCTCCCGCCCGGCCTTCCCTGTGTCGTTTTTGTCATTCACATGTTGGGCCTATGGTGGTGCATGGGCCAAATTCTTGTGAGGTTTGGTCCTCTTGATTGATCCACTCATTGGCGTCTTTTATTCAATACGCTTTCTAATTTATTTGGCGACTTTTGTATTTGTTTCCACTTTTATACCTGCAAGACATAATTTCTACTTAATACAAGTGGAACTAGGTTAGAAGTAAAGGTATATGTATCATAAGTTTGCCCCTTTCTCAAGAATTGGATATAAGTTGGCGGTATAATATACTCTATAATGACCGCCAACAAATAACAAAATGAAGCGTGGGCTCGAGGATGGCGCGGTGGGGCTGAAGTTGGAGAGCAAGGTAAAAACCTAATTATTTTTTCTTCACGATTGTCTCACGATAGTTGCCCCCATATTTATATGAGGGGTTTACAATTGCTAACGGGCCGGGCCCATTAGTCTTTTTCTAACTCTCTTTAATTTAATCTAATAATTATAATAATAAAACTAAATAATAATTAAATATTCAGCCACTCCGCTTATCTCGGCTTACTTTCACGACCGAAGTCGACAAGTAGTTTCCACAAAGCCAATCATTTGTACAAACAAGTCGTTCAACCATTGTTGGTGTGAGTAAGGTCCTAAAATCATCAAGTGTTCTTCCACCGCATCAAGGTTGACTCGGAGGCTACTTGTTGAGATAGGAATTGCTAGAAGATCACGGGCCATACGAGACATTATGGGCAATCTAGTAGTATTGTTTTCCCACCATTTAAGAATGTCAATTGATTTTGTAGGCTCCTCTCTATCTTCTAAAAGGTACTTGTCTAGTTCAGATTTCACAAGGCCATTTGTCACCCCATTATTTCTCATTGGTTGTGTAATTATGGAGCTCATAAGTCCAAAGCTCTACTACTAGTTTTTCTTGAGTTTCAGAAGGCACCTTGTCACTTGGAGCTAAAGCATACAGTACTTTGTACTCCTCAAACATAGCACGAAAAGCAGTGTTCACTGTACCCCACAATTTCTCTCCAATTTCATCCCCAAACATTACCATAATAGCCATCTTGACATATGATGAAATCTTGAACCGGGGATCAACAACAAACACGTAAAAATAATGACGTTAACCAACTGATCCCCCTTGTCTTTCTCTCCTCTCTTCTCTCTATCTACCAGCCTCTCTCCATACTTCTCTCCCTAGTATTTATAATGTTTCACTTACATTCTCTCACTCATTTCCTTGCGTAATGTATCTTCATTGTTACACCATTGTCTAAGCAAAACCAAAACATCGACAATCTCATGAAAGTATGTGTGAGATGTTGGATGACTTGTGGCAGAGACACGAAGGGTCGTCATAGAAGTGATTAAGAAAGTCAGCCATTTTCCTTGTCTTTTCCCAATCGATTTGGTTGGAACTCCTCGGACCATTTTCACTCTCTAATTCTAGCGTATAGTATGGATCTTCATCACTATACCTTTCAAAGGCCTTTTCATCTTGTTGTGTAGTATTTAGCATCAAGTAAGTTGAGTTCCACCTTATGCAAACATCTAGGTTCACAAGTTCTTTGGTTTGTACCTTTGCTAACTCAAAGCACATTTCTTAAGCTTTACTATCCTAGATGTTCCACTCCTAATGTACTCAACAACAACCTGAAAATGAGCAACTGATGTATGAATTTGTTTCAGCCTATCACCTACAATTAGGTTGATAATATGTGCAACACACCTCATATGAAGGTACTCTCCTTCAACAATGCAACCTTTTGATTCATTTGGTACCCTCTACATGTACTTAATTGCACCATTGTTTGCACTAGCATTATCTACCGATATTGTAAAAACTTTCTCATTCCCCAATCAGCCAAGAAATTCTCTAAAGATTTTCCAATGTCCTCCCCCCCTATGGCCCTTAACTAGGAAAAAACCAATAATTCTTTTCAACAAGTTCCACTCATTATCAATAAAATGTGTTGTAACACATATATAATACATACTATTCTTAGTCATACATGTGTCCGTTGTCAAGCAAACTCTCTCACAGTTTGCTTTTCATAAATTCTCAAGTTTGTCTCTCTCATATGTTGACATTTCTTAATGCAATCACAAAAGGATGGATCTAAGACCCAACCCTAGGACGGTGCCAGAAATGTATAATGGTATCTATCTAATAAGTTAGCCTGAATGTGGAGTTAATCTCACATTCTAGCAAGGGTTAGGGCGGAGCGTTAAAATAGTTAGACGGAATTAGTTATGGTGTATGTCTCTGCAACATTATCCATGATGGAGTTAATATCACCAGGATAGGCACAAAAGGTGTACCACACATTCTAGCATTGCCTACGAACTAGTTTGTCACCCTAGTTAACAACGCTAAGAAATGCAACTAATGATATTCTTAATATGACACTTGAATCTCTTGCAATTAATATGAATATGATATCTCGCAAGTTTACGCATAGAAACACCAATGTAGCACTTCATCGGGAGTAAGTCCGTGTATCGTATTTATATGTTCCACAAGGAAGGGGTAGGCTATGGGTAGATTGATTGAGGTCACTTGCAGTGTTGTAAAGTAGAATAACCATATGTAATCTAACTACTCAAAAAGGGGGTAAGTCATCTAACTACTCTAATGCATATATGGAAGAAGAAACATGCTAATGTAAGATGTAAAGATGCAATGCTGGGAATTAAATATGGATAACTACCGAAGTTACCTTTCGAGGGTTCGGTGATTTAAAGTCCTCCGAACAAGACTTCTCGCTCGCTTATTCCTCCTGTGGTGCATCGGTAGTCACATATGGTGGCTCGATGATTCGTCGATGTTTCTTCCGATGGTGTCTTTGGGAGACGTTTCTTTCTCACTCCATTGTTCTTTGGTTGGCATGTTATTTTTTTGAGTGGATGGTTCTTCCATCTTTCTTCTTCTTGGAGCTTCAAGAGTTGTTTCCTTTGACGCGCCGTGCTACCCGTTCTTGTTTGGCTGTTCATAATTAGTGTAACTTTTTGAAGTACAAGCATTCCTTTTTTGTAGGGAATTGGAAGTGGTTCTCCCCCGACTCGATGCGCGTGGTGTTGAGGAATGGTCTCTCCAACATTAACGGTGGATCCTGTTCTTCCCCCATGTCCATGACTAAGAAGTCGGTGAGGACATAGTGCTCATTGATTTGTATGGGTACGTCTCTAGCAATTCCTTCCGAAAACCGGAACGATTGGTCCGCCATCTGCAGCTGCACATATGTTGGGTAGAAGGGCATCTTACCAAATAATGATTTATATATTATCTTTGCCATTGGGTTGATGTCGGATCCCGTGTCAATATAAGTGTTGTTGAAGGTCAACTGGTTGATGGAACATTCTATGGTCGGGACGCCTGGATCTTCTTTATAGGCTGAGCCTTCTTGTTCTTATTATTGTTCCTCTTTTTGTTGATGGTTTTGATCGTAGGTTCTTGTGTCAACTCACAGAGGTATGATGTTCGTTGGTGACCAGGAGATGTAAGTGTCTTGTCCTTGAAGTTGAATCTCTCCTTTCTCCCCTTGATCGCGGAAGCGTATTTTTTGAACTAATGGCGTAGATGATAGCTTTGGCCGTGCTCAAGAATGGTTGGCCTCATATGATTGGTGCCCTTTCATTGCCTCCTGTTTCAATAACTACAAAATCTGCTAGCACACATGAGTGTCCAACCAACACAATCACATCTTCAAGTATTCCTTTGGGGTAGCTGAGTGACTGGTCTGCAAGCTACAAGCACATGGTTGTACAATAATGATGAACCATGAATTTTCTCATAAATTACCTTAGGCATGATGTTGATGCTTAGACCAAAGTCACATAGCGTGGCCTTCAAGGTGTAGGGTCAATTCTTATGGGGATGATGGTCTCTGTGGATCTCCTTTATCGTGGTAGGGAGTCGTCTTTTCATCCATTCTTTCAAAACTCTTGAAGTAGAAACCTGCATTGAATACATCGACAAAATTTGCAGATTCTAATTCTTTCGGCTGGCCCGGAATTTTCCTGGTGGGTTAGTTGAATAGATATAGCCAGCTCAAGAAAATCTAAGACTCTATCATTTTATGTTGATTCTTAATTGCAGAAGAAGAGCTATCCATTTTATAGTTTCTAGCATTTTATCATTAGAAGCTAACTTCTTAGATAGATTCTTATGGTCTTATCGAGGTCTCTCAAGGAATGTTGATTGTAACTATTTTTAAAATTATTACCTTGATAGTTACCTGAGTTATTACCTTGGTAGCTGGGCCTCTGTTGGTTC
Source organism: Hyparrhenia diplandra (assembly GCA_015847255.1). Lineage (NCBI taxonomy): Eukaryota > Viridiplantae > Streptophyta > Magnoliopsida > Poales > Poaceae > Hyparrhenia > Hyparrhenia diplandra. The sequence continues at coordinate 328,900 of JADLZK010011667.1, forward strand.
CAACCTTGATTCTGTTGAGGATGATAATTGTTGTTGGTTGATGTAGTTCACATCCTCTTCAATCTTTGGGCATTTGTTGGTTGTGTGCCCTCTTTAAGCTGGTGCATTCCTCTTGATCTCTTGGGGTTGACGTTCTTCGTTCCATCTCTAGTTGGAAGGTATCTTCTCCACAAGCTCAATAGATTTGATGAGTGTAAGTGATAGGAAAGGACCTCAAGAACAGCGTCCATGGTCTCACAAGTACTGAACTCGTGGTAGAAAGTCTGCATGAGTAGCCACTTTTCTATCCCGTGGTGTGGACATTCTGGAATATGATCTTGGAAGTGTTCCCACGCTTTTGGGACAGATTCATCGTGCTGTTGCTGGAAATTGGATAACTTTTCCATACGACACTTGTCTTGCCTATAGGAAAGAACTTGACTAGGAAGGCAGTAGAGTAGAGTGACCATGTAGTATTCTTCTCTTTATTAGCGTAGAACTACTTCGCCTTTCCCAATGGTGAGAATGGGACGAGGCGGAGTAGGATGGCATCTTTTGGTACTCTCTTAATGGTGAAAGTGTTGTAGACCTCCACGAAACGTTGGAGATGAGCACTCACATCTTCATGTGCCTTTCCACAAAATTAGCTAGCTTGTAATATGTTGATGAGCCCAGGCTTGAGTTGAAAGTCATTGTCCACAATCTCAACTGCCAGCCTAGTATGTTGGTCGTAGTTGAAATAGAGAACTCACATAGTATCTTGTATGGCCTCAAAAACTGGTGTTAAGCTTCGCCTTGATTAATGATCGTCCGGGATAGAAGGTGTTGGAGTTTTTCTAAGCTTGGATCTTGCCCTTCTAATACTTCTGGATCTTCAGTATAATTATCCAGACGGCCACTCCAATTCATTTATTACCCTGCATAAGATAAACACAAGTAGACAAAACAAGGGTAATCCTATTCGAGTAGTGACTAATGGGGTCCTCAATACCTTACATGATGCAAGTGATATCAATCTATCCGTGTATGTGTGTTCATTTGGCTAGCACCCTTCCCCGGCAACGGCGTCAGAAATGCTTGTTGACATTTCTTAACGCAATCACAAAAGGATGGATCTAAGACCCAACCCCATGAAAGGTCCTAGATGGCTAGAGGGGGGGGGGGTGAATAGCCTATAAAAATTTTCTACAAGCTCAAATTAACAAACCGATTAGTATAACAAAAGGCGTAAATGTGGTTTGCACTAGCTCTATTGTCTTGCAAGCCTTCTAGTGACTATTCTAAATATATTCTATGATCTCTATGTCACTCAATTGTTATGTCACTACTCTAACTAGTGAACAATCCTAAATATGATCCTTAGGCTAGCAAGAACAACTACACAAGTAAAAGCTAGCTCTCTACACAAAGTAAACTTGGAATGAAGTAATAGAGCGGTGAACTCGATATACCAACGTGTAGAGGCAATGAACCAATCACCGATGGAGTGGATGAACAATCAACACAATAATATGATGAGTCAATCACCAAGACAAAGGACACGTCGATGTGTTGACCCGGAGTTCACTTGTACACCGACAAGCTAGTCTCCGGTTGTGCCGAGCCAACACAAGGATGGTGCTTGAGCTAGGCGGTGCACTTGCTAGCTCCAAGCCACCACTCACAAGTGAGGTACCCAAGACACGAGCAATGTATTACTTGCAATTTTTTCTTCCCAACGAGGAATGCGTGATCCTCTTTACAATCACCGGAGGTGGCCAAGAATAATCACCTTCTCTTGCCAACGCCTCCACCAATTCACTAAGCCGGCTAGGAGCAGTGTCTCCAAGAGCAATAGGAAACCAACCAGCTCACAACGATCCCCAAGTGCCTCTAGATGCAAGAACTCAATGCAAATGCACTTGGATCTCCTCTTCTCTCAAGATTGAAGCTCACAAGCAAGAATGAGAGAGGGGAGGGCTTGTTGCTCAGCTCTAGGAAGTTAGGAGTGATTCAAATGACCAAGAGAGAGAGCACAAGTCGGCCAAACAAGTATATATAGCCCCCATCATGAAATGGAGTAGTTGGGAGGAAAATCGTAGTTTTCGGGCGGCCGGGGACGCCGGATCGACCCGCCCGGGCGCCCGGCCGAAGCTCCCGGCCGAGCCGACAAGCCTCGGCGCTGCTCGCGATCGACACCCTCTTTGCAGACGCGCCCCGGTCGACGAGTCCGGTCGCGACCGGATCCTCCAAGCCACTGTCCGGTCAAGCCCGGAAATCAGCCCGAAAAACATGCTCTTTGGACATCGACCGGATCCTCCGACCGGACCATCCGGTCCGTGGTCCTGGCCGGCCTCGAGCCTGCTAAAAAATCTGTGGTTGTGTTGTGTTGGCATTTCTTAGCATCACCACTAAAGATTATAATGTACTTAGTGACAACGTTGGGAAACACCCGTGATAGATGGATTCATATGTTGCAAGAGTCAATCCGCAAGCGCACGGATCTATCATCGTAGCATTTCACCTGGGAGTATTCGGGTATTGTTCATTTATATTTTCCCATGGGAAGGCATGGTATGGAATCTCTACTAGGGTGTGGACAAGATTGCATGTTTGTGTACTAGACCAATGTTCATAACAGGGGTGTAACATGGTAAGTAAAGGATAACTTGACACACACACTTGGACCAGTCTCAAGGATTAAGAATAAATCTAAATAGGAGTAGGCATATCCTAAATAGCTATGTCAAGGAAGTAGATATACACACATGATTTATCCCGTTTTAGATTCTAGATTCAGTTAACCTCAGTCACTACCGACTTGTGGTGCCACCGGCCTCCCGCCTGGTCTGCCAAGCAGTTCCGGTCTCCAGACTACCGCACATACGAACGTGGAGGAGTGCACGGGACGAACATGGCTGTTACCACCTGTCGCCTACCTCACTACCGTGGCATGATTAGTAAACGAAGGTGACTTATAGCCTAGACACCACGCCCACGCTACTTACCGCTTACTCTAGCGTCGGCCAGGAGATCCCGTCTTCATCAGGGGTCCTCTACTAGAGTATCTACCTCAAGGGCAGACGACGAACCCACACTCCAACCAGCAACCAATTCTAACTTAATGAAGAGTCCATCACAGTCTAAACATATATGTATGATAGATTAAGCATAAAGTTCCATATGGCAAGATCATGTCATAAGAACTATACTCTAGTCCATAGCTATATTGATAAATGAAGAACAAGATCAATATGAAGAACATAGTGTTAACCAACATAAAGGGAATTATATTGATCATACCAATAGCTCCAAGAAGATCTCGATCTTCTACATGTTGCCCAACTCCTAATACTAACTAATAAATGGAAGAAGCAACAAGTGAAGGGAGAAAGACCCTTGTGGAGTGTGTGTTTAGAGAGAGGGGGTGTGCCCCTCTATTTATACATGAGGGGAGGACTATTTTGGGGAGTTTTGGCGGGAGTTCTTGGCGCCAATTCTTACATGCACCACATTCAACCGCCGCTACAACGTCGGGGACGTGTCGTCAAAGAAGGCACGCTGGGTCGGGTCGGTCCGGGCTGGCTGCCCCACTCGGGCCGGCCGGCCTGTGTTTGGTCCGCCTCGCGCCGATCTTTTTTTCGCGGTGGGCTTGTGGCCCACTCTAGGTCGCGTCCACGGTGGTGCAATGGCCCGGTTCGCATTGGTTTTGGTCTGTTTGCATTCTCCTTGTCCAAAGCGTAGTTTCGACTTTTGCGCTTCCCACTTTATTTGGCGTATTTTTACACTGTTTCCACTTTTATATCTGCAAAACATATTTTATTCGAATACAAGTGGAACTAGATTAGTAGTAAAGGTATATGTGACATAAGTTTGCATGTTTCTCATGAATTGGATATAAGTTGGCGGTATTAATTGCTCGATAATGACCGCCAACATGTTGTCGTTCCTTCTCCTTTGCTCCAAACTAGCTTCCGTCACGTGATTCTTGTTGCCAACACGTCGAAGAACACACCTCAAGCACTTGTGTTAGCATTTTCAAAACCATTTTCATCAAGCACGGAGCTAGCTCTCTATGTTAGAATGCATGCATATGAATTTTGAAGCTAGAGGCACTTGAGGACCGATATATGTACGATGAGTTTCCCGTCTTTATAGTACAGCTTATCGATCCTATAATCACTCACACCCTGTATGGTGTCTTGAGTGCAAAATCAAATGGCCCTATGGCTATACCTTTGCCTTGAGCCCATTCGATCCTCAAACTCCTCCAAGTTGGACACTTGATCATCTTTTGGATCACCTCAATCCATCCTCCATGATCACCATGCTCCAAGCTTGTCATGATCAATCTCCAATCTAGTCAAACACTTAGCATCGAGAGATTAGTCCTTAGGTGTCACTAATTATCCAAAACCAAACTAGAGATCTTCACCCCAGGATGACGCCAGAAATGTATAATGATATCTATCTAATAAGTTAGCCTGGATGTGGAGTTAATCTCACATTCTAGCAAGGGTTAGGGCGGAGAGTTAAAATAGTTAGACAGTAATTAGTTATGGTGTATGTCTCTGCAACATTATCCATGGTGGAGTTAATCTCACCAGGATAGGCACAAAAGGTGTACCACACATTCTAGCATTGCCAACAAACTAGTCTGTCACCCTAGTTAATAACGCTAAGAAATGCACGAATGATATTCTTAATATGACACTTGAATCTCTTGCAATTAATATGAATATGATATCTTCAAGCGCACAGAGAGAAACACCAATGTAGCACTTCACCGGGAGTAAGTCCAGGTATCATATTTATATGTTCCACAAGGAAGGGGTAGGCTATGGGTAGATTGATTGAGGTCACTTGCAGTGTTGTAAAGTAGAATAACCATATGTAATCTAACTACTCTGAACAGGGGTAAGTCGTATAAAGATAATGGTAAATGATAAGTGCCAAGTCAAAGATCATGGTGTGCCACTAGAATGTGTCATAAAAGGCAATGATAGCATGGCATAGGTAGAATAGTCAGAATATTCCTATGTTACTCCTACTTATATGTCAATGCATACTAAGATTAGTGCAATACACCTAGTAATCATGGCAGGAAAGCAATATATCTACGCATGGTGAACATTACTAAGGAAGATCAAGAACAAAGCAAGAAATCTACCATAGTAATAAGGCTCAACTAGCCCTACATTCGGGGGGTGGATTACAAAGGACTCAATAGGAATATCACACCCGTGATCTACCACACATCCAAGAATATAGGGTGATGTCGCAGGCAAATGTTGTATAAACACCACGTTTACACATTGTTGGCCACTCACCCAAGATATCATTAAGTGAGCGCTATACGACTCCATGCTTGAATATAAAGACAATCTAACTATACTAGGCATAAAATCATAATAAACATTGAAACATATAACTAAGAATATAATCATTGAATAGAGCAATGTTATAACAAATGTAACTAACCAAAATACTTACAAGATTAGATACAAGAGAGAAGCCACGAGAAGCTCGGCTCCCGCTACTTCTTGATGATCAGGAATCCAAGGCAAGCTTGACTTCCTCTAGAACTAGCCTAGATAGCTAATGCTCTAATTATGGTGGAACTAGGGCTTGGGATCTTGACTTGATGACTTGATTGGTATGGAGTAGAATGAACAGGAATGAATTAGAGTTTCACCTGGGTCGGGGGTCTTGTTATATAGCCCGGGAGGATGCACCACACCCTTCGATCAAACCGACCTTGATTGATGGACTAGATTACTCCTCAAAGGCGGTTTTAAGAACCGACGTAGAAGGGGAGGTTGACAGGCAGGCCCCACAGGGCGGCCGCGCCCTGCCTATGCCAGGTGGGCCCCAGCTTCAGGGTCGTGTCCTCTAGTGTCTTCTAGAATATTCTTGCGTGGGTTTCAAGTTGAGTTACTTCACGGATAAGTCTTTATGGCGTAGGGCTTGCAAACTCTTGGGTAATTTCCTGTTTAATCCCTAAAAATATATAAATCACCAAAACTTGTGGAATTATGTCAGTCAAGCCCCAAAACTATGTTGATATTCATTTTAAGCCCATATTTCAGTTTTAAAAGTCTATTAATTTTATGCTATAAGATATACCAACATCATATTCAAACACTTTGACACCATATCTAATGGTTGTTCTTCTAGATGGCAAAATGAATCGTGGACATGCTCTAGCCATCAACTTTCTAAGGACAGGACATTCACATAATACAAAAGGATGCTCATCTTCTATTATCATCTCAGCAAAACACCTTTTTAATTCATTAGGATCAAATTTCCAAGTAGATAAAGTACCAGCACTAGGTTGTAGTTCCAAAGTACCTTGATTATCTACTACAGGCTTGTTTGGATCCTTCTTACAAATTTGCAAATGGTTTTTGATGGAGGACATACCATTTAGCTTTGTGTCATAGAGGAATAGTTTGCCGCAAAGATTTGCAATTTCCTTTCTCCTCCCCATTAGCAATTTTGACCTTCTTTGAAGTGACCCCACACATCGATCTTGGAATCATGGGCTTCCTTTGCTTGCTTTCATCATCGTCCACTTCTGCATCCTTGGGCTGGCCGGTCTTGCTGATCCTCCCCCTCCAAATTTACAACTTCATGTGGTTGTGCTTGTGCAACAGTTCCTTCAGTGTCCCCAATCTAAAAAAAACACAAGTTCAACACCATTAGGCATCTGGATGCTAGATCTATGATCTATTAAGCAATCGGCACAATCAACAAGAAGAACCGATGAGGTCAAGAAGCAAAGAGTCAAAGACTTACCTGGGGGACTGCTTTGTTCTTGCAGCCATGGAGCTTGAGGAGCTTGACGACGGTGGTTGTGACGCTCCACCATCGAGTCCTTCCGAAGCCCAAGCTTCCACGGGTTCGTCGGAGATGCTTGGTGGTGCTCCAACTCATGCGGTCGCGGGTAATCCGGTGTGCCGCCCGGCCGCAAAGGGTGGTTTGCGCCCGCCACCGCCCGCCCGCTCCGCCCGTCGGAAGCGGCGCCATCCGCCAAAATCGCCGCGGTGGTTGCGCTTCGCGCCGGCGTCGCCGCCCTACGCTAGTGTTAGGTTACGGGTCGATTCGGGGTCGGGAGTTGAGTCGGGGTCCTCATTTCGGTAGCGATGCGGATGCACCCGAATGGGTCGATCGGGGTAGTATCTGGCCGCGCCTCGTGGGCTTAGGTTGTCCCCGGGATGGAGTGCGAGGATCGGGCTGGAATCGCTCTTAGACGCTAGTGTTTGGTTTTTGCTCGGTGTTCGGTTCGGTTTGACCCTAAAACCAAAGACAAAACCGAGAACCAAACTTCACAAATCTGAAACCGACACCGAAAAACCAAAAAAACAAGATTTCGGGTTGGTTTTGGTTCGGTTCGGTGTTGATTTCGGTTAAAAAGTGCCTAGGGTGACTTGTGGCGGCACGGTGGTGGTGTCTGCAGCCAAGATGACTTGCATCCTATTGTCCAAAAGACAATACCCCCATCCCCTGCCTCATGTCAAAATCATTCTTGACAACTCTTTGATTCGAAATCATCTTGTAATACAAAAACTTTGTTTGAATGCCTTAAATTTAAAATTTAACTTTTGGTAAACGACCTTAGATGGAGAAACTCTCCAAATGAAAATTGTAGGTCTCGAAAAGTTTTGGAACTTTGGGGTTCAATATTTTTTATTCAAATTCGTTTAAGGCCTTAAACAAACAAATTACTATTAGTTGAGGACAATACGAGGAGAAAGAAAATCCATTATAGACACAAACATTAGATGTAGTGGTCAGAGGAGTACCGCGCGAAGGGAGTGTGTGGGTTTGAATTTTGCCAGCCATGATGTCTGCAAAAAAATGCTATGGCTTGTGAATTCAGTACAGCGGACGATTGGTTGACTGGTGGAAACTTCCTTAGATTAAAATATATTTTTGCTATTTTTAGCTTGATTTATAAGTTTTGGAAATCATTTGTTATTTTGTGGTGGTGGTTTTCTTGAAAACAGCCAACATAAAAGCTTAACCATGATGGTTTTTTGCATTTAATTACCGTGATGATTTTTGTAACCGCCCACGAAGCAAAGGTTTTCCAGCAGCCAAAAACCGCCACCATTAATATTAACTGTGGTGATTTTTTAATAAAACCGTCACGGTTAATTAAAAATGAATAAAAAAAGCCGAGATCAAGATCTAATGGGCCACGGTTAACCGTGGCAGTTTCCTGCCCTGTGGGCTGCATGCTCGGCCATGTTTAGCCGTGGGTTAATAAATCCAAAACGCCTTGTAGAAGACTTTTTGTAGTAGTAACATTTTCAGCGGTGGTTCTTTAGGAGACGACAATGTATTTCACGTTTTTATTGGCGTTTAATACTGGCGGTTGATACAAACACCCGTAAAAATGGGTTTAGAACCGCCTTGTGTGTACTACTAGTGGTAAATCAGTTTGATGGTTGAGCTGGATGACTAATCACATAAGAGAAATTAAATATCTTCATTGACCACACTAAGTTGATGACACAGTGCTATCTTTAAAAAAAAGTTGATGACAGTAGCAGTTCTAGTTGACTTCTACACCATACGACCCTTTTTAGCTGTCGCTTTCACTTCCGAAATACTAAGAACTTTGACTAAATTTGTCTAAAAAATATTAATATTTATGGTACACAATTATTATTATTATTAGATAGATAGTTAAATCTATTTTTACCACGTGGCAAGCATGGTGAGCAATAACCCTAAATTTTTTTTTTATAATAAATTTAATTGGAGATACAAATGATGCTAATATTTTCAGTCAAATTACTAGCAGCAAACCAATAACGATAAATATTTAAGGATAGGAGTTGGATAATAAATTAGTGCTTGTTATTGGCGTTAGACATCATCAACAGACCAAAGCTAAGAGCAACTCCAAGAGACATGCTATCTTGGTTGTCTATGCTATATTTAGAACTTTTGAGGAGAAAATGAGCTCCAACAGCTATGCTATTTAGAGCATCTCCAAGAGATGTGGTAAAATAAGTAGGCAAATTTGACATTTTAGCTATTTTGTAAAATATATAACTCCACAAGAAGGAAAGGTTATCCAACAGACTTGCTATTTTTTTCATTTTCTATTTGGGAAAATTGACACGTCACCAACTACCATGGACCTATTCCTGGCTGCGTTTCCACGGACCTCTTCCTTCGGACTCTATATTCTTGGTTGCGTGATAATTTCCACGGACGTTTTCCTTCAGACTAACTCAACGACCTGGTGGCGGCTCTGCTACTTCGCATGAAAAGAAGATCGAGTGTTCGTGTGGCTCCCGGCGTCGACCTCGCCTTCATCCCTAATCCTGGTGGCGGCTCCGCTACTCATCTGATAACGTGACCTGAACAAATATATCATATCAAGTAATGCAAAAGTCAGAACCTGAAAAAGCAGGACTTTTTCCCTTCTACACAATCAGGTTCTGACATTTTCCCTTCTACACAATCTTGCAGCGACTATTCAACAGGTTGACAAAAGACAGACCTCAAAGAGAAGAGTATGAAGTCATTGCATGCTGCAGTCATGGTGTCCATGTGGTACCTCCGTAGTGTCCATCGTTTATATGCTGCAACATATACAAATCAGATCCATAAGATGTTTCTTTTACACGAGATCCATGAGATGTTGACATCTCCACTTTGGTTATCATGTGTCCATAACTTTTTTTCTGTGTCGCTGTATTAAGCTTATCATATATTCAAAACTTATTTTCTCTCTTTAAATTTTTTGACAACATCTCTCTTCAAGTTGATATTGGCAGTTAGGCACATCATATTTTCTTGAGAATGATCTCCTTAATTAGGCAGTACATGTCGAGATATCTATTGAACCCATTCTACTTCTACTCCATAGAAACTACAGATATGTCCCCAAATGACTCACATATCACTACCACAGGCTGGCTAGGTGGGCAAGGCGCGGCAACGGCACGCATGATTTCTAGTATTAGACTAAATATGGTTTTTTTGTGGGCTTATTGAGCTTAGATAATTACTCGTCAGCTAATAGACTAAATATGGTTTTTTTGTGGGCTAAAACTGATGCGTTCTAACCACAAATTAGCCACTATCAGTTCTTAATTATTAGTCTCTCCATAATTATAGTTTATATCCATGTTTTTGATCGCGAGCTATGAAAAATAGCGTCAGACTTTTACGGGCGCTATTCGCCGCTAGCGGCAACTATGCGAAGTAGCACCAGCCTGCTGCTGCCACTATAGCCCAATAAGCGTGAAAATAGCGCGATATAGCGCCAATAGCGTGGAAATAGCGGCTTTAGCGGACGCAATATCGCACTATGGCGCCAATAGCGTGGAAATTGACAATAAGCGTCGCGGTGTTTCAAATGGCGCGCTATAAGCGGCGCTATAGCGCGCTATTTGTTTCGTGGGTTTATATATATGTTTAGTCCTTCTAATAGCATAAATAAAAGCCCAGCTAATTAGTTCATGCCAGGCTTCCGGCCACTTGACGGTCTACCACCAACCATGCATGCTATGCTATATATAGGCACCTGATCGACCTTGCTAGCACAAGAAGAAATTGGTAGAAGAAATTGGTAGGTACTGGACAGTCTCTTGTGCAGTGCAACCATGACAGGTGCAAGTGCTGCCAGCAGCGCGTACGAGATCCGCCGCGCCAAGCGTGCGGATGGCCCTGCAACAGTGCTTGCAACCGGCACGGCTAACCCAGCAACCTGCATATCGCAGGATGCATTCCCTGATTACTACTTCCGTGTCACCAAGAGCGAGCACCTCACCCAGCTCAGAGAGAAGCTCAGAAGACTATGTAAGCATGCATATAGCTCAATTTGTTGGTAAAGTTTCAGAGATCCGGAATAAATTGGGTGGGGAAGGTCCTCACCGTGAGTACCTCCTCCTATTTTACTGTAAATAGAGAGATTAGGGTATAAAATTTAATATAGAGATTATGGAATATAGAGATTAGGGTTTAGGGTTTAATATAGAGATTAGGGTATAAGACTTAAAATAGAGATTAGGGTTTAGAGGCTTAATATAGAGATTAGGGTTCAATTTAGTGTGTAGGGTTTAGGGTTTAGGGGTTTAATATACAGATTAGGGTACAAAATTTAAAATAGAGATTATGGTTCAACTCATAATATAGAGATTAGGGTTGAAGGATTAATATAGAGATTAGAGTTCATGGTCTAATCTCTTTATATAGAGATTAGAGCAAAATGGGAGGAGCTCCTCACGGTGAGGACCTCCCCCACCCAATTCGGTTCCCAGAGATCGCATCGACGCCGTTCATTTCATTCATATATATGTATGTATGCAGGCCAGAATTCAGGCACGGATCGGGAAGCGTTACTTCCACCACGACGAGGCGCTCCTGGCCGCGCACCCGGACTTCCTGGACCGGGCGTCGCCGTCCCTGGACGCGCGGCTCGACATCGTCAAAACCGCGGTGCCGGAGCTCGCGGCGTCGGCATCGAGGAAGGCGATCGCCGAGTGGGGCCGCCCGGCCGCCGACATCACGCACCTCGTCGTGGCCACCAACTCCGGCGCGCACATCCCAGGTGTGGACTTCCGGCTGGTGCAGCTCCTGGGCCTCCGCGTCTCCGTGCGCCGAACCATGCTCTACCTCCCTGGCTGCTTCGGCGGCGGCGCCGCGCTGCGCGTCGCCAGGACCTGGCCGAGAACAACAGCGGCGCGCGCGTCCTCGTTGTCTGCGCCGAGCTCACCATCACGATGTTCGAGGCGTCCGAGGAAGGCCGCTTCCAGACGCTCGTCAACCAGGGGCACTTCGGCGACGGCGCGGGCGCCGTCATCGTCGGCGCGGACCCCAGCCCCGCCGAGCGCCCGCTGTTGGAGATCATGTCTGCCGCACAAACCATCATCCCGGAGACCGAGGATGCCATCACCATGCAGCTCGAAAGTGGCGGCCTCGGCCTCAGTAGTGCCCACAACAATCTCGGTTTGCTCGTCGGGAACAACGTGGAGCGCTGCCTCGTGAACTCGTTTTCACAGCTCGGCATTGATGTTCCCAAGTGGGACGACCTGTTCTGGGTTGTGCACCCGGGCACGGCAGGAATCCTACGCCAGATTGACGCAGTGTTCAAGCTCCAGCCCGACAAGCTGGACGCAAGCCGAAGTGTCTTACGTGACTACGGCAACATGTTCGCCGCCACAGTAATCTTCGTGCTCCACGAGATGTGCAAGCGTATCAGGGGTGGTGGTTCTGGTTCTACACAAGTGACCGACCGCCACGTCAACGAGTTGGGTCTCTTGATGGCATTCGGACCAGGAATTACCATTGAGACGCTGGTGCTGCGCGCCAAATTATAAAACAACCGCCTACACAGTTGCAAATAAAATATAGCCACCTATACTGTTTGGATCCACTGGTACTAATTTTAGCTACTATATTTTGGTGCCAATGGATTTCAAACAAACTTTAGCGTAAAAATAACATGAAAAATATATTGTATAATGGTGATCCAGATCACATTTCTGTATTTCAACCGTTTGCGGCGGAAACATCGTTTTTATTGTAATTTGATTTGTGTTGTATACATGCATGGATACCATTTGCTTGCGTGGTGAATAAATTTCCGTTTAGTTTTGTCATGTTTCTTTATTTTTTTTCCAAAGAAAACAAAGTTCATTCCACGAAATAGTGCTACAAACAAAAAAGAACTGTCAGATCGAATTCACGGTTTTGCAGTCGCATCTATACTAAACTATAGTTCTCAGGATCTTCAATCTTCGTGCCCCTCTCACGTTTCACTGTTCTGGAAACAGTGAACATTGCTCACGCCCACGCACAATGCCATGTTTCACCATGTTCGAGAGCCTCCCTGAACCAGCTGACGAGTCAAACAAAAAAATACGCACCTTAATTCCATTTGCTGATGTTTGAAAAGACCAGCACATTGTTGCATACATGGCTTGCAAATAGACTCCTTCCACAAAAATATATTTTTTAGACAAAAGGCATTCATCCGGCTTTATTGAAAGCTTAACGAACACCATCTGTCCAAGACTGGAATCACCCAGCTGATACAAGTTTTTGCACTCAAAAGTGCCGCACCTTTAACATCTGACAGGACATCTACTGCAACTCTAAGACCAACAGCTCTACCAAAGTGACAGATTACTTAAACTAGGATAATACCACTTAGACATTACATTGTACCAGGTTTATTTCAGAAACAAAGCAAAAGATAACTCTTGACGCTTGCACATTTGCTTTTAGACTCCAGCCTCTTGTTTAATGAGCATTGTTCACGAGCAATTGAATCATCTCCTCTGCAGCCGGTTCCAGCTTTGTCTTCAACAGGGGCTTCCATGACTTGATTAACACAATGGTCTTGTGTATGATCGCCTTCGGTGACGATAACAGCTTCTTGTTGATTGCCATGTCATTGCGAACTTTCCAAATTGTCCATAGTGCACCTGCATAAATGAAGAGTTTGACCTTACGTCTAATTCCATGGCAGTTTTCCAGAACATCTAGTAGGAATTCTGCACAACTTGTTGGAATAGTTTGCCAACTCAAAGCATCTCTAATGAAAGTCAACAAGTAAACAGCAATGGGGCATTGGAATCCACAAAAATATATGAACAACTTATGTTTTTGTTTCTTCCATCCATCCTTTCTTTCTCCCTTTCGTTAGATTCCGTTCTTCAACTAATCATTATATACAAGTATATATACAAATGTTTATTTTATGAATTCCTAATTTTGCTTCCTAATTCAAGGTTGCCCTGTCATTAATCAATTTTGATGATCATGTGCCGATTGTGTACCAAAATTTAATGCAATGCCAGCCAAGTCCTGCCTACTTTCTTCTTCCAGTATCCAGTTTAACATTCACTTAATTAGTACGCACCATATCATTTGTTTTGCAATTTCAGGCTTCACAATGCTACGCAATTAATCATTCACAACAAAAGCACTAATATATGGATTCCACCATTGTTGGAAGTGTAACTTCTTACGATCTGCATTTTCTTATTTGTTACTCATCTTGGTGAAACCATTTCCATACCTGCCAGATCGGCAGTTCTGGAGATCATGGAATCTTCACATTATTTGGCCAATATGATATTTTATCGGTTCATTATATTCTTTGGCCAATTTTGGTAAGTATAAACTTTACATACTATACTACAACACAACACAACATCAGATTTAGTGTTCATCAATCACTCATTTGTCAATTTTAAGTTTGCTGGATCACTGCTTAACACATTCCAACTATAAAAGGTAAATATATGGACAACAAAACAACCAAACTTTATATGTAAAGGCCACTAGCCAGCGCAAGTGCACGGGCTTTCCCTGCTAGTGTAGAAATGACACCCTACTCTCTCCGTTCAAAATTATAAGTCGGTTTGACTTTTTTGATACATCCAATATGCTAGATTGCTAGGTATCAAGATATATATAACAATATGTCTAACTGTTGTGTGATGCATCCCTATCGATATGGTCCCGTGTGCCAAAACACTAGTTAAGAGCGGCTCGGTCTCGTAGGGATCGAGTTATGGGCTCTGGTTGGTGTGTACGGCCTAAGGGTTTCTGGCGGCCCGGGTCCTCTCCGAAGGATTGAGGATCGTAGTTCCCATGGGCTAAAGGCTCCTAGTGTGCGGGCGGGCGGGGTGCGGGGGATTTTTCTCGGTCGGGGAAACCGAGGTTTCTTCTTAAGAACAACCGGTGGGGGCGCTCTTTCCCCACCCGACCGGAGTTTTTATTAAAAAATATTACTATTACTAATTGGAGGCTCGGCTCTAGCCCAACTGTCATGTGCCGTCAGAGGGGGGCCCAAAGGGCTTGTCACAACCCTAAAAGGTCGGCCCAAAGCCGGGGAGGGGGGAGGCCGCGTGAGCCACCACGCCGCCCGCCGTCCGCCGCCACTTGCCGTCATCGCGTCGTTTGCTTCCTCATTAAGTAATATTATTTAGGGATAAAATAGGAATAGATTAGGAAATAAAAGAGATCTACTTCTCATGCAAGTCTTCCCGGGACTATAAATACAAGGGGAGATGTAATGTTGGATCAAGAAGGAAAACAAAAGGGTAACACCCAACAGCTTTTCGCTCTCCTCCACTCGGGCTCTCTCTCTCTCTTCCTCCTCAGCGCATGTGTGCCGCCGCCCCGATGCGCGCTGTCATTGCCACGCCACCGATCACGCCGCCGACGCCCGTCGCCGCCAGCTTAGCCCCCTACGTACCCACGCGCCACCCCGAGCCGCCCCTAGCTCCTTCTCCCTCCACCCCAACCGCCCCCAAGGCCAACGCGCCTCTATCACCGCCCGCCCAGTTCCTCGCCGCCACGTCGAAGCTGCCGGCGTGTCCTGCCCGGCCTAATCTGTCGGTTTGTAACGACTGGTATTCGGAGACTAGGATGATTCCCACCACCGATGGCTTCGGCGACTACCACCCTAGCGCATGGACAATTGCATTCATGGAGGAGCTCGCAAAATCTTCGGCGACTACGGCGGGATGTGGCAAAGACTTGGGAGAAATAGCGGTTTACGGCTGAAGAACGCCACAGTTTCTGACAACACTGTCCTCCACATCCACGACGAACGGGTAGCGAAGAACACCGCAAGATGCGGCCATATTGTTCGACGTGCGTGCCTCGGCGTCATCTCGGCCACCATCGAGGATGTCCACGCCATGGGCGCCGCCCGGCGGTGACGGCGTTCCCCAGGCGTCGTCGGCGTCACACCCTCCACGATCATCGACGCCGCAACAACGATACGCCTACCCCAACGAAGCAACCACCGTCGCGGTCCGGATCGGATCGAGCGAGGAGGCTACCACCGGCGTCCACCCTACCGCTTTCGACGAAAAGCCTACTCAACTAGGCCAACGCGTCGAGGCTCCATCAATGGCACGAGATAAGTTTCCCCATTACCAGCAACGTCTTCTTTGACACGGGGAAAGCCGGGGAGCATCCACCGCGGCTACCATTAGCAGCAACCCAACGGCGCCGCTCGGCGCCGGCCCGTATCACCAACTCCAACCCCGGCGTCCTTGACATCGACCAACGCCTACAATGGCCCCCAACAACATCAACAACGACCGCGATGTCGCCAACCATAACGTCCTCGGCATCAGCGACATCGGCAACGTCTTCATCAACATGGACAACACAACAACGTCGCCGACGTTCCCCGTCGCCGACCTCGGCCTTTATGCCTTTGGACGCCGTAGCGCGGGGCCTACATCACCATCACCAATGATCTTTGCCAAGAGGAGCGCCCGCAACGGCGACATCAACTCTAACATCCTCGACATCACCATCGACGTTGACAACCACGACGTTCCCCCCATGGCGCCGCTATCGATGACAACACCGGCGGCTCACACCGGCAGCGCCCGCCGGGGAGCGATCGTTCACTCACCGAACTTCGATGACAACATCAATCCGCCAAACCACGCTAGACATGCCTACATCCACAATGGCGGAGAACACAATCGGGCAAAGGCTGGCGTATACGTTCCGTGCTTCAACACTTGCAAGTGCCTTTGTGGGCATCCTCACTCCAAAGCAATTGGACTCTTGATGACACCGCCGCCCGGCCTACGGCGCGAGAAAGGCGCCCAGCGGCACCACGATAATGGATCATAAGCTCCACCAGAGACACGAGGTATGCCGCTATTCACGATAATAGCGGTACTTCTACGGTTCATATGCATGCCAAGCAAGGTGTCACTTGAGGACGGGAACGCCTACACACCATGTCTTTCTTGCCACTTCAAGTTGCCAAGCTACGGCAACACTACCCGCAATCGCGGGCAACCTCGACGGGGTGGCGACATGATCAACTTCATCTACGCGCTCGACGCGGGACAAGCCCGTCACGCGACTACATCGGCACCTGCGAGTTCGCGAGCGGGATTCATGCCACATAGCGGGGCGCGCACTACGATTGGGAGGTGCCCCGCACAATGGACGACGTGATTCAACTCGCTCGTCTCTTCGACGGTCCTGCCTACTATGAGGTCTTCGGCATGCTTCGACTTGTGAGCTTCACCGTCGACGACATGAGGTACATGCCACCCGCATCAATCCCCTACCTCGTCGGTCTCGTCACTACCCGGAGGCTCTCATTCTTCCTCAGCCGGCTACACCGGACCGGGCGACAAGCTTCATGGCATCGCGGAACCAAGCCCAGGTGAGAGCACCACATGGGGCACCACTCATTGTACTGGTGTCAACCCCCCGACGACCAGGCCATTCGCACACCATCCGTTCAGCTACAAGTTCAGTGTCTACTTCGACAACCTGAGTTTCATCATCAGCTTCAACGGCGGCCAATGTAATTTTTTTCATCTTGAAATGAAATTCTTAAATTAAGGGCATGTTTGGAACGTGGAAATTTTGTTCATTCCTAGATTTTTGTGTTAAATTCCTAGATAATTTCTTCTGATATTCTAAATCTGACAAGACCTGTTACAAAGACAGGTCTAATTAAGTCCCAACAAATTCTGATGCGGAGTAACCAATACTCGTACTCAAAAGAAGGCCAGATTTAGATCACTCAATCTTTCTAACTAAGGCCTCATTTGGAAGCTGGTGGATCGGGGCGTATTGGGCCTCAAACCCTGCGCTCCCGTGGTTCACAGCCCACGTCGGGGTTTGCTCCCACGCTGGGCCAAAAACCGCATTTGGCTGTCCGTGTGTTGCCGTGGGTGAGGGAGCGATCCACCCCAATACACCGGTGAAAAAAAAAAAAAAAATCCCCACCCGAGAAGTGGAACACAGCTCGCGTCGGCTCTCGCGTGCGAGAGCGCTGCACACCTCGCCGTTCCGGCCGCCGCCGCTCTGGACGCCGTTGCGCCCTCACCACTCCGGCCGTCTGCTCGTCGTCTCCGCTCCGATCTCCTCCTCCTCCTGGACCTGCCCCTCGTCATCGCCCCGCCACCGCGACATCTCCTCACCCAGCCATCTGCAGACCTAGTCGGATCCGCTCTGGTGAGCCTCTCCCTCCTTCTCCTCTCCCTTCCATTCCCACTGTTTTTGCCGGTTCGCGCCCCATCGTCGGCGCCTCAACCTCACACTTATCCCATTTCCAGGTTCTTGTCGGGCCGTCGGACTGGGCAGACCACGCTGCCGGCAAGGGAAGGGGGTCCAGAGGTACCGCATCTGCAACCTCTCGGACAACTTCCCTGGCCTTTACAAGCTAGGCGTTGCCGGCACGGCCGATGAGGGCGTCAGGGCAGGCGTGACGCGCGAGGCGTCGT
Organism: Hyparrhenia diplandra; assembly: GCA_015847255.1. Classification (NCBI taxonomy): domain Eukaryota; kingdom Viridiplantae; phylum Streptophyta; class Magnoliopsida; order Poales; family Poaceae; genus Hyparrhenia; species Hyparrhenia diplandra. Next base: position 347,118 of record JADLZK010011667.1, read on the forward strand.
CGTCGAGTACCTCGGGCAGGCTGACAGTGTCCGGGCGAGGCTCCAGCAGTATGGCCGCTCGGGGTCGCATCTGGACAAGGACAGTGCTAATTCGCTGGGATCTGCTGGTAAAGATGCGGTGAATGCGCTTGCTGCGGGTCCTGGATTGTTCAGAGAAGTGTTCTCCAGAGGCTACTCTGTTGTGTTTCAATGTGCGCTGGTAAGCATTTCTATTGATCCTTTTTTCCATTCTAGGATTTGCCGGGTGCTGGAACTACTGCATTGTGCAAGTGTAGTAGTGTACTTCGTACATTAACATGCCAATGATGTTTGAGTTCTGAATGAGAGTCGAGTTTGAAGGTTTCTAAACTGCAAAGAAAACTATGATTTAGATGCCCACGATATTTAAGTAGCCTCCCATACATAGATAGCATTATGTTCAGCTGATAGAGTGATATTGTGTACATTTTAATATCCGTTTTATTGAAACAGAAAGGGTCAGTTATGAATTCTCAGTTGCCCTTTTCATCTTAGCAGTTAACATCGTAATTCAATGATTCTATGAGAGGTCTTAACATTTTCCATTCTTTTTGTCCTTTCTACTATTGGAAACAAACAGATGGACAATAAACAAGAAGCCGAGAAGACTGAAGTACAACTGCTGAGAGTATTTGATTATGCATGGAACAAGCTTCAGAATGGCGCTTGTCGCCGGGAAGAAATACTGCACAAGTTAGAACTGCGAGCAGCCAACCATAGATCTCTACTTAGCAGAGTAAGTGACATGAAACAAAAAATCTTTTTTTCAGCGTTTCCTTGCTAGTGCATACATAGACAACCAAATTAAACTGTAATTTATTTGTTTACCGTCCTTTCTCCTGTCACAAAACTGAATTTAAACACACTGCTCGATGAAACAACTAGTAGTTTGCTAAAAAAAATAGTTACTTTCTTACATTGGAACAGCTAGTTGTTTGCTAAAAAATAGTTACTTTTCTTACATTAGTCTGATTCTTTCCAGATTCTTATATTTGCAGATGCTGCTACCAGAGCATCTTCCTAAGTTTTATAGTGCCATCAGAGCACGCAGCTAGAAGTAATAGATTGTCTTGAACAGATCTGTAAGGCACCTTGTCTTACCATATGAAATCTATTGTTTGCTTAATCCTAAACCAATTTGCTGCCATCAGCAGTTCTTTACTCTGTGTTGTAAAAAAATGGCATATTTGATGCTTCTGAGAACTTAGGAAGGTATGAAAGTTTAAGATGGTTATGCAAATTAGATATCACCTAATATCTCATTTGCTACTAGCATTTTGTAACAGATTTATGTTGGAGCTAAAAGGCTAAGATGGTTATGCAAATTAGATATCACCTAATATCTCATTTGCTACTAGCATTTGTAACAAGTTCATAATCAGCATTCATATCTTTCATTCCTACTGTATATAAGTGTTGTAGGTTGAGATGTCTCCTATCTTGCAAGCTGTTGCACTGAATGTGTTGCTTCCTCTGCTTCCTCTGCACTGAAACTTCTTTTCTTTTGCTAGCTGCAGATATGGAGCCAATAAATATTTTTCTTTGTGCTTTTGTTTTAGGTGATAAAGGGGAAGAAAAGTGCCAATGAAAGTAGGGAGGAGATATGCTGCTGCTGGAGTTGTCTCCAAAAATTATCTGCTTCGATGGTTCACCACAACAGTTTGCTTGGATGTTTAATGTCAAAGAAATTATTCATAGATAGAACACCTAGTAGACTTCAAATTATTTATTTGATTTTTATAATAGGTTTTTATATATGAATGTTAGGCTTTTCATTTTTTTATCAATGGGATGACAGGTGAAATCTTAATTAGGTTGCAATTTGGACAAATGCAGTGCATTCGTCTTATGTTCTTGTATATCTGCACATGATTGAGTTTTTCCTACCCAGATTTTTCTTTGAATTTTATAGTTTCTATATTTTTTTATTTTTTCTTGATCGGGTGGAACTCGCATTTTTTTTTATTATATACACGTGCTTAGATGAAACTGCTAGCGTGGTCATGTTAAAAAAAAAAAAAAACTAGCGTGGAGCAGAGGCAGTGGATCTTCACGCATCCTTCCAAATGCGGACAAAAAGTCACATGCGGGAGGTGCATTTGATTACACTCGTGTATATAACCAGACGTGGATTGGGTGGTGGGGTGGGTTTAACCCAATCCACGGGTGCATTTGATTACACTCGTATATAACCCAGGTGCAGCCAAACGAAGCCTAAAGCGAACTCGCTTGGCTGATCGGTTATATAGAAGTCTAGCTAAGGGAATAGCTCGTCCATGGCGGCCGGTGCGATCCACTGGATCTGGATGTGGGTGATCTCCCAGAGCTCGTCACCTTCCCGCGGCACTAGCACCTCCTTGGCCTTCATCTCCATGATCATCCGCTTGAGCATCCGCGGGACGAGCTCCTGCATCAGCCCAGCGCCGCCGCCCGCGGCGAGATCGCACTTGATGCACGTGTCCATCCGCCGCAGCACGCCGAGCCAGAAGGTCCGGAACCCCGGCGCCTGCGCCACCGTGGGCAGGAGCAGCACGAACACGTCCGCCAGCAGCTCGGCCGCGGCGGCCAGCGTGCCCTCCATGCTCCGCGTCTCCCGCTCCGCGCCCTCGCGGCGCGAGTACTCGAGCGTCTTCTCGTGCAGGTCGTCCACCATGGCGAAGATGACGAGGTTGAAGCAGGCGAGGCAGCCGGCCGGCCCGAAGTCGAGGTCGCCCGTGGCGGCCAGGTTGAAGGCGCGGCCGAGCTCGAACACGGCCTGGCTCCGGATCTCCTCGCGCCGGACCAGGCTCGTCTTGCGCAGCGCCTCCGCGAGCTTGATGAACATGTTGGCTGCCAGGTTGCCCATCCGCGACGCGTCGTCCACCGACGATGAGGACGACGAGCTGCCGCTGAAGCCGCCCATGTTCCCAGGGTCGGAGTAGCCGGACTTGTGCCACTGGACCAGCCAGTTCACGGACTCGGCCATGAGCTCCAGGATCTTTGTGCTCACGTCCAGCGGGCTGATCTTGAGCGCGGCGAACCCGAAGGCGGCCTCGATGACGGCGGCGTAGTTGAACCGCGTGACGTTGGCGCTGCCGTCGGTCATCAGCTTGATCATCGCCGCCACGGACTGGTCGAACGTCTCCGGGTGCCGGCCTGTGACGGTGAGCAGGTGGAGCAGCGTCTTCCAGCCTAGCGGCGTCTGCACGCCGTCGGCGTGCTCCGTCAGCAGCTTCACGATGTTCTCCGAGATGCCCTCGCAGCAGGTGTCCAGGATCTCCTTGTCCAGCTTCCACATCATGTTGATGGACTTGAACACGAGCTCCTCGGGGAGGCGGCTGTCGGAGGGCGCTGCGGCGGCGGCGTCGACAGCAGCCGCACGGCGACCCTGAAGAGCGCCACGATGGCCTTCTCGGCGAACGGGGACGGCGAGAAGAGCGGCAGCTGCGACACGGCGCTGAAGCACTCGAGCAGCGGCGGCCAGAAGGTGGCGAAGCGCTGGAGGTTGGCCGTGGCGAGCAGCGCCAGCAGGTCCCAGCAGAAACCGACGGTGTCCTCCTCCTCGATGGGCGTGCTGAACTTCTGGCCCTTGCCCCCGCGGCGAAGATGAGCGCCCGCCCGAGGTTCTGCAGCGCCTCGTCCGGCAGCTTGGCGCTCTCTGTGAAGATGCTCCCGGCCTGGCACTGCTTGATCATCTTGAGGTTGTTCTCGAACTCGCTGCCGACGGAGAGCAGCGACTCGCCGCCGCCGTCCAGCGACAGGAACTGCGAGAAGCGGCCGATCATGCCGGACACGTGGCGGCTCGTCCCGCGCCGCGCGTCGGGGAAGATGACGCCTGCATTATCGGAGGCGGACGGCCTGTGGCGGTGCCCCGGCCGCTGCTCTGCGCGGGCGCCGCTGCCGTCCGGGTCGATGAGCGACGGCGGCAGCAGCTTGAGCCGCCTGAGCTTGAGCAGGCAGTCGACGACGTTCTTCCAGGCGCCGCGCACGGACTCGCCGAAGCGGTTGGCGATGGTGAAGAGCGCGAGCGTGGCCATCCGCGGCTTGAGCTCGTTGCTGAAGGTGAAGAGCGTCTCCTCGGCGGTGGCGTAGGGGTTGAGCAGCGTGGTGAACTTGCAGAGGCAGCAGAGCAGCTCGTCCAGCACGTCCTCCAGCCCGTAGCGCGCGATGCGCGCGACGGACACGAGCCCTCCACGCACTGGTTGAGCGTCTCCTCGTCGTCGGCGCCGTCGAAGATGGCGGCGAGCGTGGCGACGGTGGGGCCCGGACACGGCGATGAACACCTCCCGGCTGAGCTTGTGCTTGAAGTCGCACGGCGTGAAGGGCTCGAGCGCGCGCGAGCGCTTGACCAGGTCGGCCCAGCGGCTGAGCGTCATCTCCACCGCCGCCGCCGAGTTGGCGAACATGGTGATGGCGTTGGAGGCGATGGAGTGGAAGAGCTCCGACAGGTACTCCCGCGGCAGGTCCTTCTTGTCGTTGATGGCGCGGTTGTTCCGGATGAAGTCCTCCTCCGACATCTTCTTCTTCACCTGTGGGTTGTGCAGGTCGGTGTTGAGCATGATGACCGAGTAGCAGAGGATGAAGGCGGCGTCCTTGGTGGCGAACACCCCCGCCGTCTGCTGCTCGAAGAAGCGCTCCGAGAAGGCCTCCAGGACGCGCTGGATCTTCTGCGACTCGCCGGGGAGCCGGAACGTCTCCAGGTAGGTGCGCAGCGCCGTGTCCAGGATGGCGCCCGTGAAGTCGAACGTCTCGGTGAACTCCTTGAGCACCTTGAGGTTCAGCTCGTCGGGGTCGCCCAGGAACTCGCCGATCTTCACCTTGTCCAGCCCCGGCGAGTAGCGGAGGAAGTAGGCCATGCTCCGGGGTCCGGCGGCGTCGGCACCAGGTGGCACAGCTTGAGGTACTCCACGCCCTTCTTCTGGTCGCGGTTGTAGTGGTTGGCGGCGACGGCCACCTTCTTCTTGCGCAGCTTGCGCCGGCGCACGAAGTCCACCCACGTCTCCCGGTGGTCGGCGTCCCAGCGCTCGGTCCAGAAGTGGCGGAACTCGGACACGCTCACGGCGTAGGCGTCGTGCTCGGGGGTCTTGTCAATCTCCACGTTGTCGGCGATGGTGGTGATCATGTTGACGAGGCCCTCGAACGCCTGCAGCTGGACCGTCGACATCGGGCCCGACGCCGGGAACGGGAACGCCGCCTTGCACAGCAGCTTGCCCACCTCCTCGAACACGTTGTGCAGCAGCGGGTCGCAGTCGTAGTTGACGTACATCTCCATCACGAACGTCGGCTGCCGGCAGAAGCTGATGAGGGCCCTCCACCGCCACCTCCTGCAGCTGCGGGCCGTCGCCGCCGTCGCACACGCGGAGCAACACGAACATGAAGAAGGCCTCCAGCTGCAGCTTGAGGAACCGGCGCAGGAAGTGGTACAGGTTGAGAGCGGTGCTGCAGATCATGGAGAGCACGAGGGGCTGTACTCGGTGGCGTAGTGGATGAGGTGGAAGAAGAGGTCGTCCTGGATGAGGCGCAGGAGCTTGGGGTGCTTGCCGATGGCCTCGCCGCCGAGCTCGATGGCGGAGTTGACGAGCACGAGGGAGAAGAGCATCACATCCTCCTCGGAGGTGAAGGCGCCGCCCTGGCCGTCCGGGGTGATCACCATGTCGGTGGCGTTCACCAGCAGGGAGCAGAGGAAGTTGAAGACGTCCACCATGCAGCGCGCGCCGAATCCCGCGCTGGAGCCGAGCGACAGGTCGTCGGCGGCGTCGGCGTCGTCGCGGATGTCCGGCAGCCGCGCGAAGACGGCCTGCAGGATGTCGTGCATGCAGTGGCGCGCCGTGCGCTGGAGGAGCTCGCTGCCGCGGCTGCTGGCGGCGTGCTGCACGATCTGGAAGCAGGTGTTGACGGCGGTGCACACGGAGCTGTCGGACAGCAGCGGCGCGGCGCGGGTGCGCATGAGCGCGGCGAGCACCTGGAGCACGCGCAGGAGCACGGCCTCCTCGGCGCCGGCGTCGGAGATGCGCTCGATCCGGCAGTTGGTGAGCGCGGCGAGGATGGCGTGGACCGCGTCGCGCGCGCCCGGGGAGCACTCGTCGAACACGTCGATGCGGAGGATCTTGAGCACGGACGACAGCGCCACGCCCGTGGCCGCCGGCGGGGCCTCCTCGCTCTGCACAACGTCAAGGAACGGGGCCAGGTACGTGGACGGGTCGGAGCAGCGCCACGCGCCGTGCCGGGGCTGGAAGAGGAGGCCGCGGAGGGCCTTGAGCGAGCTGATGAGCGCCGCGAACGTCGCCTCCTCGGACGCGGCCACGGCCGGCGGGAGGTACGAGTACGGGTCCGGCCGGCGACGGATCACGGCCAGCAGCGCGCCCACCTCGGTGTTGAGCATGCACGAGATGCCCAGGTCCTTGAGCCGCGGGTCACGCCGGGGACCGCGCTGCACGGCGTAGGCCGGCGGCGGGCCGTCGTCGTCGTCATCGCCCGCCGTCCTGGCCATTGCTTCTGCCTGCCGAGGGAGGACGGAGGATCGATCAGGTGGTCGGAATGGTGGCAGCGGGGAGGACGGAAGCCATCGTTCTGCCACGTGGTGACTCCTCCGTGGATGATGCCGTCGTTTACCGGTTTACGGTTGCATGTGCATTTGTGAATTTTATACGAAAAATAGCGTTGGCTCCGACGACGTGTTCTCAGTGATCCCACAAAATTCTGGACCTTGTGCGAAATTCATGTCAGGGACTAGGAAGACGGGGGACATCCTGGCAAAATAGTTTGGATCCATGGACGTTCTCACTTCTCCCGATATGACCTCCGGACAGAATTTTTCGACTCTCTAAAAGAAAATGAATGTAAAACCTGTGCTCATGTTGCGGTGGTATTTGGTAATACAGATCAAACAACATAAAGTGATTTGCATGTATAATAATACTTAGTTTAAAAATATTATATTTGGATCCAACATTACTATGGGAATACCCGCCTCTTTGTCAAAAAGAACTTTAGGCCCCCGTTTGGCGGGGGCTTCTCCAGTGGATTCGGGAGCCGTTTTTCTATCAAACGGGGTAAAATAAAAACGGCACCACCGATGAAGCCCCTAAAAACTTGCTCTCACAGAGCTTTAGGGTGAGAAGGAGCCAAAAATAGTAGCTTCTCCCAGCTCCATCTCATCCTACGTGGCATTATGTGAGAGCATGTTTTAAGGAAAAACAGATTTTGCCAAATGATTTATCAAAAACGGCTCCAGCTCCATCGATAAAGCTGTTGAGGAGCGAAGCATATCATGAATTCAACAATACTATTACAAAACAAGACTCTTGAGACAAACTAGATACAATACTTAGTTTTTGACATGATATATATTGGCAAAACAAGCACATTCATGCACAACTTTATTAGCTCCACTCTAAACTTCTTAATTCTTAAGCTTTACAGCTACTATAGCCTTCTTGCTGAGCTGCTCAGCAATCCATACTTGCATGTGTCAACACAAGGAAAAGAAAGAAAGAAAAAAGAAAACTCACAAGCTATTAGACTAGAGCATGCTGCAGCTTCTGCTTCTACCAAATCCCCTCCATGCATGTGCAGCTTCTGCTTCCTCAACATCCCTGCAATGTTACATAGATCATGCCACCCAATTAATATTGGTTAACCATCTCTTATCTTTAGGACACTATTACAAGGAATTGGAATTGGAATTTTTATGGACTAGGTTTTTTTTTTAACGTAATGCCAGAAGTTTTGCCTTTCAATTATTAGAGGTGGTTTCACAGTTTCATCACTCTAATCTGCCTTGTTGGAACGGTATTGAGATCTTGCATGTCAATTGATCGCGAAGCCTGAACTTCATGGTAGATGGCTATGTACCGAAAAAACGACACTGAAGAGACAATCATCTTGGGGAACATGGATTCTTACATGAGTCATCTCGTGAGAATGAGAGTTTGGTACTATGGTTTGTAAGACCAAGATTGCACAAACTTTTGAACGAGCTAGCTATACTCTTTTCTTTTTATGGCTTCTCACGTGGTGTGAGTTTTACCTAGGAAAATTTTTAGTGAGGCAACATTGCACAAAAAACTCAATAATATTGATTTTTCTTATATCTTGGCTTCATTTTGTCAATCCTTTGGTGTTTTCATATCTTGCTTATCTACTCTGTTGCTTTGAACACTTGTCTGCTCTGTCTGAATGGGTTTTGTAAGTGGCATGGGGAGAGGAAGGGGATGATGTGAGACATTTGCTGGCGGATAGGAGTGGGAGAGGGGCGTCGATTGAATCTGCACCGTTGGATGATGATATGGAAAGGGACCAAAACGGGAAGATGCTAGGATCGGAGGTAAACAGATGCTGCGATTAATGCCGGATTTGCATTTCGTTTCTCAATGTCTTTATTTTCTTAATTTTGGTGGGTTGCGTATTTGTTTTCAAGATGTGAGCTGATTGAGGTGTACTTGAGGATGGTTAATCAGAGATTGACTATGGCTGTTCCGAAATTCCGAGTGGTGAAATCTACTTGAGGGAGTGGAGGTTGCAATTGCAACGAGTGCAGCATCCAAAGATGATAGTTGTCCAAGAGGCCTCAAAGAGCTATTCAAGTACATGTCGACATCACAAGATTTTTCAAAGCAATTTCATTAATATGGCAGTTAGCACATGGCTTTCTTATTCCACCACCAGCTCTGCTCCATTGTATTAGCAGGACATTCAGAAGAAATGGTGGCTATCAGAACTTTCAAAAGATATATATATATATTTTTTTTTACAATGAAAACAAACTTTATTAATTGCAGAATCAACAGAGTTTACTGTAAACCTGGTAGTGCATACTAGGGCCTAAAGGTTGCGCAGGCTTCCTTTGATTTGCTGTTTGATAATAGTTTTGATTCAGCAGGCCCAAGTTCAGCGAAATAAAAGCTTTCATGACACAAGTAGAATGCGTATAATAAAAAGAAAAGCATGGTAACTAAGTTCTTGGAGGCTATGAAAAACTTACTAATGAGTAACTATCATCAAATGCTATTGCTAAACTCTAATTAGTGCAAACATCTAGCTATCATGGCTACTACTATTACTTCATATCAATCTTAAGGGTCATCAACTAGGAAGGATTCAATAATGAGATTTTCACCTTCTTCACGACACACGACCTACCGTTCACTACGTATGGAGGGAGGATTATAGAAGACTCAATAGAGTTGTAACCTCTACGAACTACCCCCACAACTCGGCATATAGCGGGCATATGAAACTCGTACAGTTTTCAATTTGTGCCAGATATGAGACTTCTAACATGATAATTCAAAAATGAATCCAGCTACCTGAAGGGCTACATCGGAAACTCAAATCCCCCTAGATCCCTGACTTTTTTTTCCCAGGATGGAAAAATCCATGGGGATATCATTTGAATAACCCATATATTTCTTCACGGAGAGTTTAGGTGTCTCCCCTTTCCAAATTAAGCCGAAGAGTAAAAAGTTTTGCAATCACAACTCATAACTGAATCCAGCTCCTGAAACCATAAACTAGCAATATGGCTTCGAGCCTACAAAAGTACAGTATGGAAACAGCAAGCAAATAAAAGTCACAATAATCTACGTCTGTTCTAGAACAGACTGACAACACGTTCTACGGACTGACAACAAAGGTAAAACGTGACAGCTACTGATCATCATCCATGCGAAGACCACGGCCACTTATCATTGAAGGGCACAGGAATGATCCTCTCTTCTCGGTAGTATACATGCATATTTTGCGACCTAAAAGGCTACCGCGTAAATTATCTGACCTTTTTTGGCCTAGTCGCTTCCACCATCATTATCACCACCAGTGCTCCTGTGGCTCTCAGTGCCCGAGGGCTCCGAGGCAACCCCACCAGCATCCTGTTTGTTGTTCATTGCTGTTGGTGGCTGAGCTTGTTGGACTTGAATGGACTGAGGCATGCCATTAACCATGCCAGGTCTAGCAACCATTTGGCCACTGAAATTTAGCAACTGAGCCTGCTGCTGCTGAAGCTGCTGCTCCTGCATCTGCTGTGGTGTTAGAGGTGTCCTCGGTGGGAACATAGGCACCTGTGACATGTATTGCCCTACTCCAGGCGATGCACCAGGCGGCGCCATCTGTTTGCAGAAATAACATGAGGGCATAGAGCATAAATGATATGTGCACAGCTAGGTCTAGAAATGACAAACCTGAGGGCGGCTTATAGCGGTCTGTGGTTGGGCATCTGCGATTGCAGCGAGATACAAGAGGTTCTTCTGAAGTTGTGATTGATACCTGAAAGTTTCATGGAAGAAAAATATACTATTAACACGAAAGAGCTTTGCATCAGGAAAAACTTCTCAATTAATTTAAATAGTCAGGCGACAGGGCGACGCTTTGCCTATGTGGCGACCAGGTTACCTGCAACACCTAGGTGACAACTTAAAAACCATGGCATTTTGTATCTTAGTTACAGCTTATAACACACTGCGTGTATTGTTATTTTGCTGGCATGATTGCATATGCTGAATGGATGTTTATTAAAGCATGTATGCCTGCTGAACATGGCATTTATTCTATTGCAATGTCCTCGTGTGACTTCATTTGTGAAGGGTGATTTTATGAGTTGAATATTTTCATGTTAATTGCCAACAAGTAGATATCATTAATTGAAATCTCATAATCCCAAATAGGGTATATTAGCTGCAGATATATTGGTTCTTAACAGCAGCTTTGTGTATGCTTAACAATATGTGAGATGTTTTTAGTGCTTCAGGCCAAAGGCTTGACCTGGCTTTTTTTGTACAAACAGATCTGCTGGTCCTACCAGCTTGACAGAAACATGGTTTTTCTATAGTCAGTTTTTAGTATCCTACATCATTGAGAAGGTTCTCAGTAAGTCTAAACCACAGCTCTAGTAACCACCAATCAAGGAAAGGAACATTGACAGGCACAAAGACAACAAAACTTACACTACATTGTAACATCAGCCCACGGCCATAGAGAACCTAAGCACGGAGTAAAAAGAGCACTGCTGGCAAGAAACCAGTTGAACAATAACATTTTTTTGTGTGGTAAGTGGTAACCCATCTAGATGTGATATGGATTGCATGCTGAGTGCCAAACTGTATCACATAGTAATACTCCATAACATATGTTCTGTTAATAACCCATACTATGAATGACTACAGAATACACTGAAGACTTTGCATTCTAATATTTAGATGAAGCATTCAATAGATTTCTCTGAGAAAAACAATATCAAGAAAAGGTTAAGGACATTCTTGTCAGGTTCGCATCATATTGAGTTTGTGAAAAAATTAGTCAAATATGCAAAATATAATTCGTTATGGCCATAATATAGAACATTAGCCTTCTTTTTGCTAGCATACTAGTTTTCTTTATTTTACGTGTTTATGTGCATTTATGGTAGTTTCCTTCAAAACACATTTACATGTTTATTTGCATATATGATAGTTTCTTTCAACCACATTGGTGCAACGGACAAAACTGGTAAAACCAATCTTTTAGACATAGCATACCAAGATGAACACTAAGTAACTCTTTGTTTTATCAATGAAGAAGGTATGTTATAGGAGATACATGGTGTTGCTAAAATTTATTATATTGAGTTCACATTTCTTATTTATTTGCATAGGTTAGTGTTTTCAAATCGCCGATTAATCATGTTTAACCAAAGGTAAATCAATAAGTTGGTCCCTGGAGAAGGATTAGGTGCATCGCTCGATTATATTGCCTAGTAAACCAATCAGTTAGCAAATAATTAACTAACACGACTAGTCTTGCCTTTCTAGATGAATGACTAGTTGGTAGAAATGGTAACTTGGGATGAAGCCCAATAGCATTCAAGGTCCAGCCCATACCATCATCACCTATATATACTACTAACACTCAGGAGTCCTGTGACCTAGCCCACGCCTGAACCCCAGTCGCTGGCCGCCAGGGCATCAGGGAGCCAGGCACCAGGCCGCAGGTCGCCGGACGACTACCTCCTGCTCGCCTCCTCCGCCGCAGCAACTAGGTCCGTGCCCACCACCACACAGCGCTGTCCAGATTTGGTTGGTACTAGAAGGGCAAGAGTCTGACGCCACCGGCACCGGAGAGAAAGGGAACAGGCCGAGGGCCGCCGGCGCTGATGAGGATTGGGGACATCCCATCGACCGCGGTCCGGCGGGCGCTTCTCTCCAACAAGCTCTTGCAGATCCGGAACGAGATGGAGAAGGTGAGTTGCTTTGCTTTCCAGTTGATTTAGAATTTTCCTCCGGACCATTTGTCTCGCTGGGATGAGTCATTGTTCGTTGGTTCCATGCGGCCTGCTGAACCACACACTGCCTGTTGATCCAGGACCAACCATGCACTGCCAGATTCATTGAAAATAAGATGTTTAATTTTGTGGACTTGGCACAGAAGTTATTGCGTGCTACCTGGCGCCCATCGCCCTGGCCAGAGTGCTGGCCCTTTGAAGTGGGGTTCAATTTTCCTTGTTGTTTGATTGCTATTTTCTCTTTTTTTTTTTCGTTTAATGCTATGCGTGGTTGGTCCAGGAACAACAGGCACTGTGTGGTGTCCAGTGGTTCAGCGCAGCCACAGTGGCGCTAAATCGCTGCCTGTGGCTCCCTCCCTCCTGTGTATGCAGATTACAGGCAAACTGAAGGGCTTCTTTACTATTTCTCAAGTGCGGTATATCTGGTATGCTTTACAGATCCTACCTCATTCTGTCCTCATTCCCTCCGGCCTATTTTGTATACTTTACTTGACCAATGTAAACTTTTATGCTTTCTGTGATAGATTGAGGCTGCTTCTACGCCTGGGTTGTAGAGTCATAATATAGACATGTTTGTTTCATTTTATAGATTATAAGCTGGATACATATTTTGGTGTGCGAAACAAACATCCTAGAACAGGTTGAGACCTTGATGTCATATAGTTGGAAAAATCTTTTCTTAATGAATGACTTGGGTTGTTTGAGGGGAAAAATGGTTGCAAAATTATGTATACGTTGGGCTCATATGCAGTACCGCATACATAGTATTATTGTGAAACAATATAATATATATAATATTTTGGTTGATACCATATCATTAGCACGGGCAGTACACTAGTCCTATCAATATTTCCCCTGTTTACCATAATTCCCTCAACAAAGGTAATGGGGAGAAGTTTCAGCAGCTAGGTGGAGACGTTCAGGGGAGTGGGAATGGTGAGGGGAGGGGTCATGGTAGCATCCTTCCCTAGAGGCCATGGGCAACACAAAAATAGAGACATCCATATCGCCATCTCGTGGCTATGTCTACAACATTGTTTACACCAAGGTGTACACTATCGCGTGGCTATAAAGTTGCCCTATTGTTTACACAGTAAACAACCACTGCTTTTCATCAATAAGGGAGGATATAGGAGTTGTCAAATGAGGCTAGCAAGCCAGAATACCCATCCTAACTAATCAAGGCAAGGAAAGGTTATGGTGTTTGACTGGTTTGCTATGTCAGCTACCTTCCTCCTCCCCTGTATCTCCTTCTAGACATAGTCAACTCTAGGCAGACACTAAAGCCAGATGGGGACGTCATTGACCAAAAGGGGTTGATAGCCATAGTTCAATATGTGCCACCTGTCTTAGGTGATTGGGGTGACAAGAGGGCAACTTTATTCCAAATATGAAGGAGTCTGACTCATGCCTCAAGTAGATTGATCTGGAAAGGAGTCAATTTGGCAAGGGCAAATAATATCAAAGATGTCTACAGTTTTGAGCTTCTAGTAGCTCATTCTGTTATATATTTACATGACACAACAAAGTTATAACACATGTTATTGCTACCTCATTTTTAGATGACAAGTTAGTAACAAGAGATGTTTGGAATTAACTAAAGATCAAGGAAAGCTTTAAAAACAAAATGAAGACATGTTTAAAACATATTAAAACATATATTCAATTAATGCAAGGATGAACAACCAAACAGGAAGCCTCAAAATTTAGCTCATTACATGGTCATATCAAATAGAAAACAAAAGAGAAAGGTTTAACCAAATACATACTGAGCACATTCTGCCAATTTTCCTAGGTTCTGATTTTCCAAAATAGCCAAAATAAGCTGCTTATTCTCATCCAGATACTGCAGAAGAAAAATAGGGTCAATCAGGAAAGTTACAAGTATGCAACAGATCGTACACAAAACTGATTAAACTGCAATACAAGGGCTAATTGTGCCATATAAAAGAATAAAACATTGATAGTAAGTCGAATTGCGATATAAAAGACAAGATAGTTCTGTGAGAATACATGAAAACTCTGGACTATGACAAGATATTTATAAATCAATTGAATGAGCATATAAAGAACAATACAAGCATATTTTAGTGTTAGATATAAAGTATTAAACATCAGTTAGACTCTGTCGGAACTATATTCTTGAACTGCAAGTGTTTGGTCCAGTGGGCTACATAAACATGGGGCCGTTGCTATGTTTGAAACAGATCAGGCCCATATTTCGCTCTATGTTTTTCTAGAAATAACCAACCTGGCTACAAAAATTTGGAAATATGCAAGTACAAGTGTACAACATAGATGAACATTGTTCAACTCCTATTTTCAAGCATTACATTTGGCAGCCTACGATTAATAAAATTACAATTAGCTACTACAAAGTACAGAATACAAAGGAAAAACAGACAATCAGCAGGAAATTAATAGAAGAGAGACCAAACAAGGAATTAACAAAGCTGTCACTTTTCCTTTTAACTGAACAACAAGATGAAGATTGAAAATAAAAAGATAACAGTAGCTTTCCAAACGAAAATGTATCGAGGCATTCCCAGTACTGAGTACAAAATTTTCTACTGCTAATCACAGTTAGAACTTGAAAGGTATGACAATCATAAACTCATGTCTCTGTGGTGCTTGTTAAACTTCTGCTAAGCCTGTAAATAAATTGGGCTATATATAGATATAATCCATAAAGCTGCCACTGATTCTCCATATGAGCCATGACATATTCCATCACAACACCAAAGAAATTATGCAATCAAGAGAAGGAAATGTACACACAGAGAAGGATTTGCAGGTTAGTGTAGAGTGTCAGCGTGAAGTCAACACCACAGAGCACATATGGAAAGATGGAAAGCATCAGCTTCCTTCTGTTCGAAGCAATGTGACATAAGGTAATGCTACAAGAAAGGACTCAAGCCCCATTACCAAAAAAAATGATACATTGAAATGTTGTGCTCCTATTATAATAATAACAGAACACGAATGGTCATATTCTTTGTGTGGTGAAATCTTTGGTGCACCCTCACCATAAGACAAAAATATATTATTTATCAACCAAGCATCAGGATTCATGTCTGACAGATTCAAAAAATAAAAGGATTCATGTCTGAAAGCAGATCATAACATCATATCAAAATATCCAATAGATCAAAAGAACTCACTACACTACACCAGCTTCAGGGGACGCTGGTCAAATCCACCAAGAAATCTAGAACGAAACACCTAGCATCTTCACTAATCCACTAATCCGATCCACCAGTAATCAATCCCAGCGCATACAGATGGAATGCATCGGATTGGAGCCGGCAAGATGATCCAATCTTTGACCGAAATGGCGCCCCAAGAAAAACCCCCACACGAAGCAGGGGATGCGAACCCTATCAGCGCTGCGAGGGCGGAAAGTGAGGGCGAAAGGAGGCACCTTTTGATCTGCTCCGTAGTGATTCCGGCGGACGGGGTCATCGCCGGCGCCTGCGGCTGCATGTGCATCGGCTGCTGCATCCCTTCTTGTGCTAGCTCTTTGGTATCTCGGGGTCGCGGGGGTTTGGGTTTTGGGGGTTTGGAGAGTTTGGGGGTCGGCAGGGGAAGGGAGGAAGCGCCTTTCAGTCAAAGTGACTGCGTGACAGGTTGGCTAGTGTGGGAACACGTGACCTAAAAACTGAAAGAAATCTTCCTTACTCATACTCTCTCGGTTTACTCAATTCTTTTGACTCATATAAACCGTGTTTAACCTCTCGTCTTATTTAACTTTTTTTTTTAATAAATATTACCACTTTTGTTATGACTTATTACATCACTAAAAGATATTCTAATGACGTTTTGTTTGTTTTATAATTTATATAAAAATTTGAATAAAACGGCGATCCAAACATGATTTATATGAGTCAAAGAATCAAAAAGTATTGTGGAACGGAGGGAGTATTTCCATTGGCTTTAAATAAGTGTCATTCACAAATCAAAAGATGTTAACTTTAACTAAATATATAAAAAAAAGTATTAATTTTTACCATATATAAGAACTTTCATTAGATTAATTGTTGAATATATTTTTTATAATAAACCTATTTAGAAATATATATTTTTACTAATATTTTCTATGAATTTAATTAAATTTAAGAAAGTTTGATAAGTACGCCATTATTTTGGGACGGGAGAACATTCAATTTTGTCAACTTTGAGATGATGAGCCACGGGCTGTCGATGCAGAGATTTGGGAGGCAACTGGCATCAAAGAAGACCACATGCCACCGGTGGACAAAACCTCATGACTTTGGGAGAGTAGTAGCCAACGCAAAATTAAGAGAAGAGATCGCCCACCTTACTATACTCCATATCATGATTGGCATAAGGTGGGGCATGCTATTTTACTCCTTACTAGCAAACAATAAGACGATTTTTAGTGGACACCTTGGCAACACAAGAATTTAAATTGAATCACCCCTAATACTCAACTCATTTAGCACTCATACCATCAAGACCCACAAACCTAGATCACACCCATACCTTACTTGCCCTAATCCCATCAGTGCAAGGGAAGTTTCGGTAGCTAGGTGGAGATGTC